>JAPYZH010000335.1:0-354899 GCA_030523085.1 Meteorus colon
CCCCCCCTATTTATCATGACGACAGTATCCTAACTTTAGATTTGGTAGTGAGAACACAAGGCACACGACTACAGTGTCATGCACTCGAGCCAACAGTTTATCTAGTTGCAGACGAAGATTATTCGTCTATTCGGATCGATTTTTATTAAAACATTGATAAGAGAAGAGTGTAGCAAAACCTGTTCTCCATGAATTTGTATACATTGGCGCGCAAAAGTTTTTCGACCTCAACAATTATTCATTGCATTTTTGTTAACCAGTCAAATATATATGAATCAAATTCCCTTATGTAATTATATGAATTATTCTATACATATCTTGATTGAGTGAAATGATTTTCTATCGATAAAACTACATCAAATATCATTCTGATAAGTTTGATCTTCTGTGAACCAAGTGCTACTGTATATACATTTTTATCTGTAGAAAAGAATTTACCAACATAGACGACTTTATGTATCACTTATTTATAAAAAATTTCAGTGTTATTTTATTATTTTTATCTTTCTCTCCAACAGGCTCCAGTGACTTGATAACAAATTGCCGGTAATTACAATTGCAATTACGAATAAAAATTCAGTTTATCATTGACGATAGATGAACGGTATTAATTCATAGAGTGAATAAATAACACAACTAGGATACAAAAATAAGTGAATAAATGAAATGGGGTCAAACGAGGAAGTGCCAGAGGACACTTTTGATAATGAGGAACAATTGTCATCAAAGGAGACACCCGACACCCGAAAATTGAAGAGAAAAACGAGCATTTTCAAATATTATTCATTCAAATCAGTAGGTAAGAAAATTGCATCTCATTCCATCGCAGTTTTTTCACCATTCCACGCCATATAAATATCGATCACTCTCCCTGAGACATATTTCTATCTACTTTTGTTCATCTTTATTTCGATGTGGACAAAGTCTAATCAAGATAAGAATTATTTTGAACTCGCTAATCATAATTATACTTATGTACAATTGTGTTTCACCAATAACATGTACAAAAATATCGAGTATACACGAGACTCGAGCAACGCATGTTAGTTACATATAAATTAACTACGAAAAAAATACTTTAATTGTATTATATGGTTTATGTTTATTATGATAATTGTGCTTTTAACACAGTGAATAATAGAAAAATGCAAAGTAATTGAAATCGTCAAATCGATATGATTGATTATCGCGATCCTCTACTGGCGAATAAATATAACAATCAATTTTAATCGTTAAATAGTGAATTTTAACGAGGGAAAAAGGGTGTCTATTCGTATAGAGCTATGCATAAAAATTACAATCAGACGTTGTTTTATCATATATTAAAGTTGAAAAAGTTCATATGTCAACAATTCCAATTGTTCTGTTTCTTCGGGAAAATATTTGTTAAAAAATGTGTAAAAATCATAGGTTGAACTTGACATAATCATTCGCCAGATAAATATTCACATGAGCTGGTAACCTTGATCTTTCTCTCAATGGGGCCGTTGGATTCATTTCGATTCTCATATTCTCATGATCAGCGGCATTTTTCACTTTTGCAGAGAGACTTTATCCCTAATAATTATTGTGACTGTTTCACCGGTGAAAAATTATTCCTCCAAATCTTCATGGAAATACGTGAGAATAACATCAAATTCCAATCGTTCTTAGCGATTGAGCATAAATTAGTCGAAGCTATAACAACATCGCCAATGGTATAAACATGTGACGACGAATAAATTATACATTGAAACATGTGATGAAATTAAAGATGAGGTTTCATGGAATTCATACATATATCCAGACGAATAATAAAAATGTAAATATGTACAGTTGTTTAGAGCGGTGATATGAATGATGCATAGTGGTGGACCGGCAAGCGGTACGAGCCTCCAACAATCCACCAACCAGAGCTTTATCGATGACGTCACATGTTGGTATCTCAATGTCTATATGAATTGCGTACCAACAGATGTACTGCAGTTCAATTGACTCCAGCGTGAAGTGTGGATACACTATCAACGTGTTTTACAACTTGCTCGCAGAATAGTTCGGCCACTACCCTTTAATGTTTACTGATGTCTTTTTTTTTTTCCTCACGATATTTTTCATATTTTGTTGTCATTCATTTCGTTTGAATTTTTTTTCTGTCCAACATCATTGATAAGTATACGGAAGATATAAAAATAATGGGTAGACATAACGAGAAAATTCCGCCGCCTTGTCCAAACTCAAAAATTCTTAGTGAAAATACAGGCATGTACATTTAGTTCAAACTAATTTAAATATTTTTTACTCCTTTTTTTTCTATTATTTAAATATTTTCACACATAAACGATTTACACATATGGAAATAAAGAAATTTCTGTATGCATAGTGATATTATGCACAAATAGAACAAGTGTTTACAGACATTACTGTATGTCACAATTTTTTTGCCAACTTATGTAAAATAATATTAAAATGATTGAGAGAATATTAGTAAAATTTTATTATGTTTATTTTTGAAGTGAAATAAATTTGTCATTCATATACACATCATTGCTAATTAAACATTCAAAAATAATTCATCACAACGAACCACTGTGAATGCCTATTCTATTCAAAACATTATGCTTGAAAATCCATTTTTCAGACTTTCAATGGTTCAATAAAAATATCAAGTTAATTTCTCCTATTCCAAATGAAGTTTCATCGTACATAACTTCGATATATAACGTCAAACAGTAAAAATAAATATAATCTACGTTTGTGATTACAAGTCAAATTGTGACACAGAGAATGATATACCCATATGTAAGGTTTCTCAACAGCTACAAATAAATGCGTAGCAACAATTTGTGTCTATTCTACAATCCTTCGATGAAGAATATAGGATCGAGTTGTAAAACAAATTATAAAATCAACTGGTATAATAATAGATTGACTATACTTTATATTTCATTCTATTATCAAATTTTTAACAATTATTCCCATACATATGTGTTGAATATTGTTTTCACTGCATTTATAACACTCATATAAATTTGAAGTCAATTGAATTTTTAATGACGATTACACAAACTATGAATATTACAGAGGCGATGCCGAACACAATAAAAACCCCTGGACCATTCATTGGAGTAATTGACATTGGCACGAGGACCGTTCGATTTGTAGTGAGTATGTCTATGAATACATATGGTATCCGCATGACATTCAGTTATGATTTACACTGTGATAATATCAATTATCAAACTGTTAATTAAACGTTCAGTGAAAACGTGATTCTATTCTGAATCTCCATACTAATATATTATTATTCGTTTGTAGGTTTTCAACGCAAAAAGAGTGAATGAAGTGGCTTCACATTCAATTGATATCGAGCTGTTGAATCCTCAGGAGGGATGGGTTGAGCAAGATCCGAAAGAAATTTTATTTGCGGTGAAAGCGTGTATACAGGATGTGATTAAAAAAATGCAGAACCTCGAATTGGATATCCGTGACATTGTGACTATTGGAATAACAAATGCGAGAGAAACAACAATCGCATGGGACGCAATTACTGGAGAGTCACTTCACAATGCAATAGGTATACGTTACATGAAGAAACGAGGAAGATGAAATTACCAACAATTACACCTGTAAAACGTAATACTCATAGGATAAATGGCTTATTTTTTTTTAGTGTGGTCGGATATACGTACTGATACAATTGCTGATCAAATAATCGCCAAATTCCCCGATCACAGTAAAAATCATTTGAAACCACTATGCGGTTTGCCAGTAAGTCCATATTTCTCCGCATTAAAAATCAGATGGCTCAAACAGAATGTAAATAGTGTGAAAAAAGCAATGCGAGATAAACGATGTAAAGTTGGTACACTTGACACATGGATAATATGGGTAAAGTAAACAATTCTTGATTCTTGAATTTTCCTCTTTGACTGTGAAAAATGCAGTGAGCATATACACGTTAATATATATAATAATCAGATTGCATGAGGAAAACATCGTCGGCATAAATCATTATGGATTTTTTTTATCCTGTTAGAACTTGACTGGTGGAAAGGACAATGGTTTATATATCACTGATGTGACTAATGCGTCAAGAACAATGTTAATGAATATTGAAACGTTGCAATGGGATCCAACTTTATGCAGATATTTTGACATTCCGATGGAATTATTGCCCATAATTAAAAGTAGTTCAGAAATATATGGAAAAATTACCATAGGGCCACTCACAGGCATTCCAATATCTGGAGTAAGTTATCATATTTCATTTCTAAAAATTTATAACTGTGAACTGTACAATGGGAAATAATATATTTTTCTGAACGACATTGATAAATGCAAATTCTTAAATTGATCAACTTTCAATAGATTCTGGGCAATCAACAGGCAGCATTAGTAGGGCAAAATTGTTTGAAACAGGGACAAGCAAAGAATACATATAGAAGTGGTTGTTTTCTTTTGTGCAATACCGGTACCACTGTAAGTATTGTTTCACTCGTTCTTTCAATTAATCGCAACAGAATCCGATTGAATACTATTTTGATATATGCGATAATTATTTGTATCAGCGTGTTTATTCATCACATGGTTTAGTGACAACGGTCGCCTATAAATTTGGTCCAAATGCACCAACGATTTATGCACTCGAGGGTTCTGTAGCAGTTGCAGGTGCAGCAATCAAATGGTTACGTGATAATATGAAACTCATTAAAGATGTTCATGAAAGTGAACATTTAGCACAAAGTGTGTTTAGCACTGGTGATGTTTATTTCGTACCAGCATTCAGTGGTCTTTATGCTCCATATTGGAGGAAAGATGCTAGGGGGTATGTTTTTCCTTAAATTTCTAATATTTATTCAATAAAGTTTTATGCGGCCATCGCCAATTTTAACATTTGTTATTCAATTTCCATAGAATCATTTGTGGTCTCACTGCATTTACAACGAAACAACATATCATTCGTGCATCTCTTGAGGCTGTATGTTTCCAAACACGAGACATCATTGAAGCAATGTATAAAGATTCTGGTTTCCCATTGACGAAATTGCATACAGATGGTAAAATGTCGACCAATAGTTTATTAATGCAACTTCAAGCCGATCTCAGTGGTATACCAGTATGTAAGTGATTCACTATTTCCTCTACATACTTCCCTCATTGAACCGTAAGCGAGAATTCTCCAGTGTAGTGTTGGTATATGTCAATATTCATGGCTCAATTTGTACTACCTCAAATGCGATACAGTTCGATCAAAGATGCCAGACATTACGACTTTGGGCGCAGCAATGGCAGCAGGTCAAGCTGAAGGCATAGAAGTATGGGATCTCGATGGTGAGGACATAGAAACTGTGCCAAATGATACTTTTTTACCTACCACAACTCCAGAAGGTGTGTTATATTTGAGGTCATTTGTTTATTCATTTGACTGTTCACATTATTTTCCTATTTCCACTTCAACAATTGTAGATGCAATTTTCAATTTCATTAATTCCAGAGAGAGATGGCAGATATAAAAAATGGAAAATGTCTGTACAAAGAAGTTTAGGATGGGCTGAAGTGAAAATGTCAACCCAAATGACAGGTTAGATAAAAAATTTTAAAATATATTTGTGTCCAATTGTAAGACGTATGCGTCTTAAAATTGTACACAATCTATATGATTCATCCAATTTGGATTTCTCCGCCGTACTTTAGTATATTAATTCTTGAGAAAATATTACGAGTATATTTCAACATTGAATGTATGTCATATGTTTCAGATGACAGATACCTTGTATTAGCATCAATTCCAGCCAGTTGGTTTATCATGACGAGTTTCATTTTATTACGATTGAGTTACTACATGAAAAATCGGTGACAACATCAGTATCATACACAATTGTACAGCGTAACTCAATGAACCGACAATTAGCTCACCGTGAGAATTGAATTGTTATGCATCGAATAGATAGAATAACATTTCTTGAATTAATAGTGGGATAAAAACCAAAATAAAAAGGGATAGGAAATTTCATGTTTTACAGCTAATGTAGAGACTTCATTAATTTAATTTTTTCAAGTCATTTATTCTGATAATGCATCTCACATAATTGACTGAGACTGCGAGTCATATGTTCCAACGTCTTATAAACTAGGGAAAAAATCAGTCCAGCTTTCATTTGTCAAAGCTTCATTTTAAATTTCTATAATGGCATCAGAATTATTGGATTCATCCTCTATTTTTTCTTAAAGTCTTAAGTTTTTTAATCAACATTAGTATCTGTGTAATAAACAAATATCCACTCTTGATTTCCGAAATTCTGCAGTGATGTCATGTACTTATGAAATATCTAATTAAAACAGGAGTGCAATAGTGAAGCATAATTTCTTAATTGTTCCAAAATATACACAATGCAATTAACATTGAATCGCGCCAATACAAGAGGCCGTGTTGAATATATAGTAATGCGCTTGTTAAAGCTGAGCTCACGCTTGGAAATGAGTGCTGGCGAAGTTAGAAGTACCGATACACAAAAAAATTGATAATATTTCGTTTGTTGTAATGCAAAAAAGTAACAATGTTAACATTTATAGATTTTTGGGAAAATAAAAATGAATTGCTCGTTAAAAGAATTGTTCACAGGTTGAAAATGATAATTGCCTTCGCACCAAAAATACGCAGTCAGTAGACACATCATAAAACGTAATGGTGTTTTTTTTGCAATAAAGAAATAAATTTGCGTTTGAAAAGTTGCGGCAAAAGTATGAAACATTTGTCCACCAATGATAGCGCACTCTTTTCATACCGCCATATTGTATAACCTCGAAGCGCTTTGCGCGCACTAACAAAAATCAACTAACAAAAAATTTCACCCATCGTATTGAAATAGATGAATAAAATGGTGGGAAATAGTCTGATATATATATTGTAAAAGTGTTGACACATAGATATAGATAGAGGAAGAACAAAACGAAATGATAACAAAATCATTCCATGGGATCTTGTGATGAATAAATTGAAAATGGGACAAGTACTGATGCGACCACCAGAGCGCACCACTCATCACGCACAGATGCACCAACACACAAGGTTTATTTTCACTTGTATGTGAATTGTGATAATGCGCCGCGTTTATACTCACGTCTGCTCACGTCCATCCAATTTTACCACACAGAGTAGTCGGTCAGAGTTCTTACAGATGAGTTGAATGCGGGTAATGCACCATCCGTTTATCTGTGAATATCGTGATACTTACGCCAATCGATACAATAATACTCATTAGATATCACCATTAATCAGGTGATTGATTTCACAATGAAAATAATGATGTGTGTTTTTCGAAAAATGTGTTTTCCCAAGTGTGGCGGTGTGACGTAAGAAAAATCTAACGTTTCAGCAGGGACGGGGGAAAAAAGAGGGGAGGGGAGGGGTGGGGGGACGAGGGCGAGGGTGAGGAGGTTATAGTGCTCCAGCAGGTGTAATTTTTTTTTTTTATGAAAAGTTTCACCCCGAGTTGTTCACCACCACCACCACCACCATCAGCACCATCAGCACCATCATCACCATCACCACCATCGCCACCACCATCGCGCGCGCCACATTGTATGCATACATACACACATAAACGACAAAGGAAAGAAGAGAATAAGCCAAGTTTAAAGGAACCACCACCGAGTAGGCAAAAAGCATACGAGACTGATTGAAAAATTGCTTCTCCTTTTTATTTATTATAGGAAGATAAATAATAATAGTAATATATAGAAAGAGGGATTGAATTTTGGGATCAAGATGTCGTCGTCCGGTCACAGCAGCAGCAGGAGCAGTCGTACAGTACACATTAGTTCAATATTTCAAAAGCTCCAAGGCAGATTTGCAGACGCAATGACGCCACCAAAATTATCAACTGACAAACGTATGCTGGATAAAACATGGAAGTTGATGGATAAAGTTGTTAAATTATGTCAACATCAACGGATGAATTTAAAAAATTCACCACCATTTATACTTGATATATTGCCAGATACGTATCAACGTTTACGGTTGATATACAGTAAATATGAGGATCGTATGCAAATTTTACATAGTAATGAACATTTTTGTGTATTTATTAATAATCTCATGCGTAAATGCAAGCAGGCAATTAAATTGTTCAAAGAGGGTAAAGAAAAAATGTTTGATGAAACGTCACATTATCGTAGAAATTTAACAAAGTTAAGTCTTGTATTCAGTCACATGCTGTCTGAATTGAAGGCCATCTTTCCTAACGGCGTCTTCGCTGGCGATCAGTTTCGCATCACCAAGTCCGACGCTGCGGAATTCTGGAGGGAACGCTTTGGTAACAGGTAAATATTCATTTTCTTTTTCTATTTTTCTTACATATATTATTAATTATTCATGCAGTGTGATCTGGTGAGCCGCGGAATATTTGATTTATCTACTCTATACGTATCATTCATGTGGATATCAATATGTAATATAGATATTTCTACTAAAAATGCATTCCTAAATAATAATTTAAGATTTTCTAAGCAATAGTGATATTTTCAGAATGGTCAAATGACACTTGAATGACCATAACATTAATTTACGAACAAGATCATATTATTTTCACTCCGGGAGTAGAAATTCTTAAATACTCTTTGATTCAGTCACTGGATCATAAATAATTTATCATGATGTGTAAATAACGTCAAAACTTAATGATATTGGATCCATCGAATAATCAAGTCTGGTTTATTAAGCACTCTGAAGTTTCGTGCTCATTTTCATTATGATATTCTTACACATATCCCGTTAATTCATTATTGTACTTTGTGCAATTTTATGATTCTCGAAGTCGAAAGAAGTCATCACATTTGTATTATTTACATTGATTATGAATACATCCGAAATAATTCATCCGATATCATTATACAATAGTGGGCACCATCATTCGAACATAACAACAACGGAATAAGATGATAAAGTAAGGGAGGAGGGTCTCTGAAGCAGTACTATGTTGAAAAACTCATATTTGAATACTATTTTAATCTAATTCAAGACGGTTCTTTATGCTGACAAAATTCCTGCCTATATAAATGAAATATGATACACGATTATTTATATTCATTCGATAGAAATTTAACTATACGAATCTTCATTTCAACTTGAAAAAACTGTTGCGAGCTTAACATGAATTCGATCTCACCATAACTTCATATTCATTTCACAGCCGTCAGCGACTATAATTATTTCTGAAATAATACAAAAATAGATGCGCGAATATTGAATAACCGACTCTAGGTCAATTATGAATCTATGACCTCGAGCTTTGCACAAAACTTTTTCACCAAATGAACTAGTAACTTTTTCGAGTGGAAACCCCAAGAATTTGATTCACACACGTCGACATAGGGTGAAATAGTCGTCAGTTAATTCCCATTCTCTTCATATATATATATATATATTATTATTATCGTGAAGACTTTTTAAGATTTTTTTTTCTTGTTTAAATCCGCCCAGAATACTACCGCCCAGGATAACATAAAAATAAGCCTCAAGGTATGAGCACTATTAATGAACTTTCATTAAAATTCAATACTCACGAATTTCCCACAATAAATAATCCATGAGTTATATCATTACCTGTTATTTTTTTTGACTCATTCTCATTCCGAATGGACACAAATTTTCCTATTCAATGTTAGATGTAGAATCAACTACTTATCATATAACGTGATCAGAAATTTCTTTATAGTTTCAATTCTATAAGCCTTGTATGAAAATTGTGTTTGCAATAATCAAAATCAATTTACCCACAAGAATAAACAAAAGAAAAATGAACGGCCATCGGAGAAAGGGAGAGTGCCAGAGTTCCCTAACTCACGTCTCACACACACACAAATCGACACAACAATATGTATAAACAACATATCTATGTTTACATGTGCGTGAAATGAACAACGCACACTAACTCATTATATGAAGATGCGAATACAGTTGCTCTTTCGTCATTTTTCCGCCAAGTCAAGTGAAATACATTTTTTTTTCTATATTCTTTTCATTTTACGTAAATTGATTTGAATGAGTTGGCGTTTTCGACACGGATACACATATAAATGTACACGTCTCTCCCAATTGAATCTTGAAATTGAACGAGCCGCCATTGTCATGCCAAATAAGTTCATTGAACTATCCGAAAGTGTGTGGTGGCTGTGTGAGCCCTCTGTCATTCTCCATTCCCACTCTTTTCCTTCCTCTCTGTCTGTCTATTTTTTTGAATGCCAATACCGCAGGCGTTATAGAATGACGAATATTCAATTATTCGATGGGAAAAGTGAAATTTTTTATATATATTTTTTCGCTGCGATGTTGATAATCATTCCCATTTAGTTTCTCGAGTTTCTTTCATATTCCAAGTATTTAATAGTGCGCGGATGCGTAAACTCACGTTTGTACGTCTTTTTCTATCTCGTTTTATGGATAGCACATACAAAACAACACGAATTCGTCCAAATAAAATGTATTGACGTGCGCCACGGCCTTGCTTGCCATGTGCAACGTATTCATCGTATAAATAAACATTGGCCAAATTCGATTCATGAATGGCTTCTGGTAGCAATGAATGTGGCCAACGATCGTCATGATTCGACGCACGTGTGTTAACTTATCCCGGGTCAAACTCGCGTGCCAGGGCCATAGTAATATAATAAAATGAATGTATACATCGTATAGATATACATATGAATGGGCATATATGTAATATACATTTCGTTTCTTTTTCTTCCGCTCTGTCTTTTGTTTAACAACTTTTGTCAACTTATATTTATCTTTGTTTCTACATCTTTCATATTATTTCGCAAACTCCCTGTATCGTTCCACTCTTGTTGTTGTTGTTGTTGTTGTTGTTGTTGTTGTTGTTGTTGTTGTTGTTGTTGTGGTTGTTACTCATAATATTCGGATATTGGCCTCGCTCTGATCAACATTTGTATTTTTTTGTCCCAGTTGAAAATAGATTATAAATGATCTGAAGCATGATTTGTATATTCTCATGTCCCAATGGGTCTATATATTAACGCGCCCATATAATCTCTGTCATGGAGTATATGAATGATATGAAGAAAAATTGAAATTGCTGAACAATTTCGTTATTCGTTGATGAAATATCAAAGAAAATGAATTTGTAGGAATGCAGTGTGTCAAAGATGAGGATGTGGTGGTTGTGAGATTGGTGACCGATTGAATGTTAGCGGAACCCACTCAATTATTCGTGATGTACGGACCTTCAGTTTCCGCCATTTCCGGTGAAATGATCCGCGGACATCCGGCCGGCCGGCCGCTACTTACTAACCCAACAGTACTGGACAATATGTCAGTAGTAGCACTCTTCCACTCTTTCACTATTTCTACCCTTTTTACATGTTTCGCATGCAACTACTCCCAATTCTTCAGCTGCTCCAAAAAATGTCTTCAAATAAATATAATATAAATTCATTGATACTCATTACAATTGGAAAGAGAAAAAAAAAAGGGAATGATAGAAGTGACAAAACTCTCGACCTCCGTTAATCTTACCGAATGTATTAAAAGACGTATATATTTTTTTTTTCTCGTCACGCGAGCTGAAGTATGGGTGAAACGTGATGGAAAGATGAAAAGAAAAAAGGAAGAAGAAAGCGAAGTGGAGAGAATTGAAAATGGAAAAGTGAGAGTTTACAATTGTGGCGGTATCGGTGGCATGGAAACGAGTGTCTCAATGAATTATATCACAGTATTTCAAATTCAAATCTCAAATTCCAGTTTCCAAAAGCTAAAAGCCTAAACGTTTGTTTGCTGCTATTGTATTATACTACGATATCAGCAGCAGTCAAATCAACTAGTAATAACATATTTTTTATTGATTTAGGACCATTGTGCCTATATGTTGTCAGTAACAAATCATTGCCATCAGACATCGTGACGTTGTTGCGAGTATGAAATAGAGAAGAGAAAGAACAAGAAAGTCAAAAAAATAAAATGAATAAATTTATTTATCGGAATGAAAGAATATTCCGTTCTTAAAATCGACTACTTTTCCTATGGGATTAAACTCCCCAAAATATCCACACGCGGAAGTTCCGAATGAGGTCAACTCATAGTGAATATGTGGTCGAATTCGTAATGTTCTCAAATTATTCCAACTTAAATACTCCAATGAAAAAGTATAATGCACATTTCCACTCTATGAATATAAACCCCAAGACGAGTATTTTTTTCATATTAGAATGAGATACAGAATTTCATCTTTGTCAACACCTATGTTTGACATTAATTGTCGTTAACAATAATAGAATTTCAATTTTTAGATATATTTTGAAATGTTTGGAAAGAAATATTACATTTGACATGGCATAACAGAAAAATTTGAAACGTTTCACACTGTGTGTGTATTTCTATATTTTACAGCGTGGGCTCATGCACAGTTAGACGAATAACGCCGTCAATAACATAGAGTAGATATGCCATACCACGAGGTTCATATACATAATTATATATTTATGTATATACATACGATCTGCAATGACATCGGCAGCCCGACAAAACATTTTCCCCTTCGTCTACTCGCGATGAGTTAAGCTCACATCCGGACTGTTATACACTGAAAGAGTAAAAGCGGAAGGAAGACGACATGACGTCACGCGATTGAGGAGAATTAAAAGAGTAACCCGAACGCGTGGAAGTCTGTAATCGCCCGCATACTGTCATAAAACACCGGCTTTTATAAATTCCGCCCAATATAAATTGATATATATATATATCGAAAATTGTCAGTAAATATTACTTTCGTCATCATACGAAGCTCGCTAAATCGATTATTTTAGATGGAAAAAAATTATTTTTCTCACACGACTCTTCAACATGCACATTCAATCTGTATAGGAAACCCTATTTTTCTCTTTACGAACAGAAAACTCGAGTTGGTTTTCTGTCTGCACGACCTACTTTAAAGATATTCCCACACAAATATGCATCCCTATATGTAAAAGTGCAATCTGCACAGTCGGAATATTCGTTAGGAAGGAAAAAATCACCCGTGTCACCTGTCATTAAAAGAGAAGAAAAAAAATGCAGCGTTTATGGCAATACTACGAAAAGAAAAAAAAACACTAAAAAAGAAACCAAACAAACCAATAAATGATAGGACAGAGTTTCTTGCGTGAACCGGTGACCACTGATGAATATTAACTTATACAGATTTTCTCGCTGTTCCACTCAGATTTTATGTAGATGACAAATTAGAATGTTAATGTATCTCATGTTACCAAGAGCTATGAATATATTGATACATTATAGATGATAATGGGGAGAAAATTCGCAAATGACAACTACATGAAATATATTGTTGCGTGTAAAGTCAGAGATCCAGATCAAGAGATGTCGCGTCGTTGACGGCATAACATCCGCCTTCTCTCATAATACAAACGCCTATACATACAGATATATATTCTTTGGATTTGATTATATTTAACTTCAGGAGAATGTACCCACGTTGATGACGTCCAACCGGGCAGATGAAATCACGTAGAAATATGACAAATATAATGAATATATCATAATATTTCATCCAAAGTACTGTCATTCATCCAATGAAACTGACGGCTGATACGCATTAAATTGTCATTGATAAATAGTTTTCGTGATTTAGCCGATATCCAGATACTTCTCTATTCGCAGTACAGACGTTTTCATATATATATATATATATATATATATATCGAATAAAAGATAAGAAACAATTATTTCCTTATATTTCCATAGCGCATTTTTTTGAATATTTTTCTTCTGTTCCTCAGTCTACATTTCTTCCGTAGAAAAAAAAATCTCACTCAAAGCTCTTGAAGCATGTCCGGGGTCGCGTACATTCGTGCTGAAAGTACATAAATTTTTTTTGGTATTTCCTCTTCACATCATTCAAAAAGAGCTTTCACTTTAATTAAAGTTTGAGTTGGTTTAACATTGTTGTGAATCCAAATAAATACCTCAATGCCGTGAAATAATTAGACGAGAGCTATAAATGTATACAAAGATATTTGCATAAAACTGATTAGTCGATGAAAAACTAATTATTAATTGGACAAAAAAATTCTGCTGAAATATTTTAAATGGATAATCTGGTATGTTTTCATTCTCGTCACTACTGACTGTGATTGGGGCGCGGGAAAATAAGCAATTGAATGTGTGGATATGGTTCGGAAAAAAAAAGAATGCGATGAAATAAAAGAAAACAAAAAGAATGAAACTAGGCCGCAAGAGTGAACTGGGTTTTGCTCTTCGATCGAGCTTAGATAGGTCGGCAGCAGTAGTAAAAGTAACGAGCGCAACACACGAACAATCGCTCAACGCGCAAAATCCATGTAACATCTACGTAAATGTATATGTGTATATATGCACATATGTCATATAAAAGACGACGACGTGTTCTATGAATGGAGGCGGGTGTCGGATCAACCACGAAGCAAGGACGGCTAATTATAGTCGAGTATCTCTTACGTATCCAACTCTCTCATATATATAATTCCAACTTGATTTTCATTTCATCCTCATTTATTTATTTCTCACTGTTCCACAATAGCATGGAAGCAAAAAGGAAACAAACAACGACGAAAAATTGGGGGAAAAAATTCTTGCATAGAACTTGAAAAAAATGACGAAATTGGAATTTAGACTGATGTTTTCATTTTTTTCCTTTTATATATTTTGGGCGCTGATGAATTTAATGACGCGAGGATGCGATGTTGTTTTCGATGTGTTTGAGATGAAAATTTTGATGATGGTTGTGGTGAAAATGTAAATAGGTGATAACATTGACGTTCATGCAATTATTCACTCGATTGGGGTTGTTATCGCCATCTTGGGCGACCGTTATCTTCTCATTCCCGATCATCATGACAGGAGATTAAGATGAGGAGAGCAACGAGATGAAAATGAATATGACGCGTGAAAACATGTCGAGTGAGGTGCTTTTAAATGCTAGATTAGACCGTGTACTGTCATATTATCCGTCCTAATATATCAAACATGTCCATATATCAGTGCCGATTATATTGATATTGAATTTTTCATCTAAGCTGGAACCTTATTTTTCACACATTCATCGAAATAAAGTTTATTTTATTAATGTTTCAATTATAGTTTGGAATTATTCGATAATTTTATCTCATTGAATTGATGCATGTTGGACCATCAACAGTAACATCTGTGAGTCGTAGCAAGTTATCCATAACTGTCCATTATAACTTACCATAAAACGATAGTAAAAATGGGAATCAGGAATGTTTTTAATTTGAGTCGTAGCAATTGTGGCGAGTCCATTTCTTTTTTTTTTTTTTTTTATAGATCTATTTATAAATCATTCTTTCACTTTTGTTTTTCCTCATCTGAATACGCTGCGATAAGACAACAGCGAATGTAGCCAACCACATGATCCTGTTTCTATCCATGCCGGGACCTAGAATAATATTGTTATACTGTTGATGTCAACAACATGAAGACAAAGCAATATAGGTCGTTATTGATTATAGTCGTTATCATTATGGCGAAACATATCCGCAGGGCAAGAATTTTATATTATATTGGAATTCGCATGAAGAAAAGTTCGTAGATTGAGAATAGGGCACCTTGTACAAAGTACACAGACAAATTCTCGTTCTAGTCTACAATATCACGAGGCATTTATATATATACATATGGGCTGTGCATATGTCTGCATACGCGTGTTTGTGTATAAGCTTTTGACAGCAGCAGAGTTCATCATTGGTCCTTTGCTTAGTGCGTAGGATGGAAACAATTTCCCATCGTCAATTCGAGCATAATCTCTGTTACCCACTGTATTGGCTCACGCACATTTTTCATTCAATTAAATTTAAATACAGTATATAGTATCCGGGATTCCACACGGATCATAGATTGCAAATCTAACTTTAGCTTTGAAAAATTGAAAGTATGCAATTTTTGAGTTTGGTGTTAACCCAATGTATTTTTTTGGTGTCCTCTACGCGCATCTGATATTTTGAAATCGAATTTTCGTGACCCCAAACTCAGATTGTACCATACAAAAAATATGAAAACGTAAACCCCTCAATTTCTACAGTAGAGTCATAATTGAACGGAATATGGGAGAAAATCAGTATGAAAATATGAAAAAGTCGATGAAATTTGAAAATGCATTTATCAAATATATGTTATTGCCTCTGGACAAGGTGTGTTTTATGTAATTCTTTGACTTAGTAGTTACGTCAATGAGTAGGCGACCATCACTCATAATCAAAAATTTACTCGACAAAATTTCAAACTAATTTTCACGTAGAAAAAGTATGTGGCTCGATAAGTCTATCTATTTACATAATAAAAGATTCATCACAAGTCTTCTCGGTGTTATATCTGAATGCAATATTTTATTATGTGATTGTTACAATTCAAGTTATTACATTGCGTTTCTTCATCTCCTTCATCTCCTTCATTTTCATTAATTCATCCAACAAGAAAGACCCGAAGTTATCAGAATCATACGGATACGGGAAATAAATGTAATCATACATGTCGTGATTGAAAAAGCGTGAATTTGTTTTGTTGGAATAATTTGTCACTATTTGGTATAACATTACAACCGTGCATTGGAAATCAATTGTGGTGTTGCCTCAAAAGTACTTTTCAAGATGTGATGCTAATTTACTCGGATCAATATTTGGCCCGTGTCTTTCAACAACGTTCCCATCTTTGTCAACAATGAATTTAGTGAAATTCCATTTAATGAAATTTCCAAAGGTGCCACCTTTCTCTTTCTTCAAATATTTCCACAGGGGGTGAGAATTATCACCATTGACATCAATTTTTTCGAATAAATCGAATTGTGCCTAAAAAGAAAGGAGAAATGACTCGTTAACCTCTGTGCTGTTATTAATTAATAATGATTATAAGTAAGGGAGAAACCATACTTTGTTAGCCTTTGCAAAGCTGCAGATTTCATCAGCGTCACCTGCCTCTTGACCATTGAATTGATTACAAGGGAATGCCAAAATTCTCAAGCCTGAAATTCATAAACGGAAATTTATATCATGAGATCAGCAATAAAGGCGTATGGAATTATATAGAACAATATGTACCATGCGATTCAGCATATTTTTCATAAAGTTCATTCAGTTCTTTGTAATTTGTAGCTGTGAGACCACATTTTGATGCGACATTCACGATCAAACAAACGTGACCTTTGTAGCTGTAAATTAATATAAATATTGGATACTTAGATTGACATACAATGACATTGGAAGAAAGTTACCTCGGCTATTCTTACACAATTATATATAAAAAAATTGCTCAACCTACTTAGATAGCGGTACGACCTCTCCTTTGATTGAGTTAGCCTCGAAGTCATGGATGGACTTGGCCGACTTGTAGTCCAAGTTCCCACTCATCACTGTCCAAATCACAAATTCATCGTTTCGATTAACATTTATTCATTCATGAACATGAACTAATTTTTCATTATTATTTTTTCTAGCAATCTAATTCCAGTCATTCAGTCACTCACTTCTGTTCCTGACGCAATGATTTCAATCTCTATATACACTATCAATACACACCAACAATTGGTAGGGAAACATTTTATTATCAACTCCATGCCATAGGAAACAACCATGCTCAAACTATGTACCACAATAGAAAAAAAAAACGTCTTATGGGAAGCGGTTGAAAAAAAATCTATATCACTATTTTTTCTATAATTACAACAGGAGTTTTAGTATGTATATTGCAACAATTACGTTAGCAAGAGAGTAATGTTGGAAAAAAATGGGAAAACACATTTAATTGAGAAATACGTGCCTGCTAAACTTCGTATGACTTGTAGCCCCGCGGGAAATATTGAAAGTTTCAACAATTGCATTCTCAACACTTGCAATCATATAGTTTATTTTATACCGTTTAAATTTTTTACTTGCCACGGTGGTATAGTTCTTTTCTTCTGCAATGATTGCAGGGTGCAATAATACCACAACGAACTGTTGAAAATAAAGAAAAAATAGTAATAAATGGCGTGAAAGAAAAAAAAAATTTAAAAAGAGGCGAAAAATCAAATTGATAATCTTTTTTTTTATCCTGGAAAAACAGCGTACAAGAAGCTGGCAAAAGGTTGTTTCGTATACGACTGGGCTGCCATCTATGATCGCGGTATAGTAAATCATTCGCCGGGCGGCCATCGATATTTTTTAGAGATTCATTTAACATGATACTATTTTAATGGGCGTTTTCAGACTGACTCAACTCGAAAAAGTGTTGGGCAAAAGTTGATGCGCTGTAAATGTGCCGAGACTTTTGAATCCCCCCTCCCCCAGTTTTGAACAATGCCAAACATTTTTCAACGTTGAGTTACTCTAAACACACACATTCAATTGTCATGATTCTGTGGCACAAAAAACCATTAATTTTAATTTGTCCAAATTTAAAACAAGAATTGATACGTAATGCACGATTGGTGTATAGTAAATTTTTGTCCTTACCGTTTGATTATTTTATCTCGTATGCTACGATGTGACGAAAGTAAATATACGTGGATAATAATAATGATGATGATGATAATAATGCGCAGCAGCAGCAACAGCGACAGCGACAGCACAGAAAAAACGATATCTACACAGGGCAACCGCTCGATTACGACTGACTCAACTTACTCAACGTCTTGTATACTTGCTGACTGGTACTACACTACTACTACTACTACTACTACTACTACTACTACTACTACTACTACTACCCACGAGTACACCTACTATCTCACACTGGCTAGAGCGCACCAGGCCAATTCGAACAAAAACTATATCTATATGTATATACACTATAGGCACGTTTATGATGTGTGCGAAAATATTTCATCATATGCGTATATGCATATATATTTGCTCACGACTTAACTACGATTTTCCCCATGACGAAATTCAAAATATTGTCGTGTAATTCATGACATATATATCAATGAAATTATCACCTTTGTACCTTGTAAATACACCAATCACCGATGAGAGATAAATATATTGATCAGATTCATGATTAAGCCATTTAATCATGGATTGTTCACAATCAAGTCATAATTTTTTCTTAGTTTATTTTCATACATAATTGAAAGAGTGCATGATCATTCATATATTTATTAATTTATGATCGGATTATTGAATGACCATTGAGAATGACACGGGTTGATAATATTCATGAACTTTCATCGATGACAATCAATTTTGGAACTATAAAGAGAGAAATATGGAGGTTTTAACGTGATGATGTGTATCTAGTGATAGTTGCGTATAAAATTTGATTTATATCACACAAATTTATATTTTGATCCTATTATCCGGCCGATATAATGGTGAAAATAAATTTTGATAAAGTATTTTTATGTAGGCACATTTGTATAATGAATCTTTCTTGATATAACAATAAGATTATAATATTTTCCGATTGATTGATCAATTTACATAACTACAATGAATATGAATCGATTCGTTTTTGCGAGTAGTGCTGTATATTATAATTAATATGTCATTCTGAAAGCCACTTCATGGACATAAGTGCTATATGTTCGTACTCTAATTTTTCATGGTTGTATAAAAATCAATATCTCACACTGACACATTTTATGAATAAACAAAATACTACTGACAGGTATACAAGCCATATAATTGAAAGAATAAATTTCCTTTCTGGCGTCTGCTTTTAGTACATTGGTACCATGGAAAATATTCAGGCATGAACTTAATCAGGTACATCCAATTAGTTCTGGACTGCAAGCGATGGCATTGAAATCAACGATAGACCTCACATGCAATGATTATATATCAAATTTTGAATTTGATGTATTTACAAGGTATGATTTCATTTACTTGACATTTCATTATGTTGTCTATAATAATTATCATTCTTTTTTTTTTCCATTGTTATGCAGGCTGTTCCAACCATGGTCGACATTGTTACGAAACTGGAAGATCTTGGCAGTTACGCATCCTGGCTATGTGGCATTTTTAACTTACGATGAGGTGAAAGCACGTTTACAAAAATACTGCATAACGAAACCAGGAAGTTATGTATTTCGATTGAGTTGCACGAGATTAGGACAATGGGCGATAGGTTACGTAACATCAGACGGTGATATATTACAAACAATACCACACAATAAAAGTTTGTGTCAGGCATTGCTTGATGGCTATCGAGAAGGCTTGTGAGTATTTATAAGAGAAGAAGAAATCATTTGTTTATCTATCTACGTATTAGTATCAATTATTTATTTAAAAGTTTATCATCAATCATATGTTTCTTGAAATTTTTTCAGCTACTTATATCCAGATGGACGGAATATCAATCCTGATTTAACATGGGCCGTTCAACCCACTCCTGAAGAACATATAAAAGTGACAGCAGAACAGTATGAATTATATTGTGAGATGGGTAGTACATTCCAATTGTGCAAAATTTGCGCCGAACATGATAAAGACGTGAGAATAGAACCATGTGGACATCTATTGTGTACCCCATGTCTAACAGCGTGGCAGGTAGCAGTATTTACTTATTATCAATATATCTTTCTCATGAAAATATTTCTGACCTTTCCATCCTCATTTTTCATCATTCAATTCGTTGTTTCAGTTATGAATTTTTTCTACTTTATTATACATTGGAAAAGTATTAGATGAATGAGAAAAAATGTAGGACAGCTTCTATGAATAAATCGAAAGAAAATCCCGGTCAAGGATTTTAAAGCCACCCACTTCATGAAGTCTGGGTTATTTCGAGTATCATTCAGTATCAGTTTTCTTCCGGCATTGTAATGCCATTACCTGCAATTATTCTACCATAACCGTACTTATGTTTCATACATCCCTTGTGTTATTGAACCGTACAATGAGAAGATTTCATAGGAATGATGTGATATAAAATAATTGTGGCAAATCTTTGCTCTATATTTTTCATCGCATCAAATGAAATAATCAGCAAGAACGTACTGACACTGACAGAAACTCTGTTCTAAATCTATCATTTGCCTCTTTAATAACCGCACATTCTCATTTTGTCCTCGTCAGAATTGTCACTACTCTTGTACCTCCTCATTTTTTTATCGCGTTTCTTGCTTCATTTTAGCTAATTGATTATGCAAAATACCTGAATTAAATTAATGGAAATTTAATTCTTACTACACATGCATTCATTGGAGCAATTTTTTTCAATGATGATTGCGATTGTTGTGTAGGATTCCGAAGGTCAAGGATGTCCATTCTGCCGTGCAGAAATAAAAGGCACCGAACAAATTGTTGTTGATCCATTTGATCCACGAAGAACGCATCGACCTGGTGCACAGTCAGCGTCAGCCAGCAATGCATCGACCCCAACGCGGGATCTCGACCCTGACACCGAGGTATCCGACTAGGTGTTATCATGCGCCCTCCATTATATTCAATAAAACAAAAATAAAGTAAATACAACTGTGCCTTTTGTATGGTGACCACATACGAAGTCTGCCACAAGCGACAGAACAAAAAAAGGAAAAGAGGACAAAATTATCTCATCAAATTCATCGTCATGGCGTTTATCTGTTTGTTTTGCTAATGCTCACATTAAACATCTCATCGCATCTTCGAGATTTAACTACTAGAATAAATTTATAAACAAAAAAAGAACGTCATAAGAAAGAAATATTACAACAACATAGTAAATCGTAACGAGTATAGAGAAATTAGCGATATTTATATTCAATTTTTGCGATTAATATTTTCTTAACATGTTTAAAATTTATTTATACAATTCGGGATCATCGAACAATTAAATGACATCATAATGAATAAAGGTAGGTTACCTGCTCTCATTCGTTGTAAGCTGGCATCATTCACACAGACATACTCAATTAAATGATCATTTGGCTTACTGTTCAATCAACTGCATTCTTATTATTAAGCATACATATCGATGGTTGGGGTTTATTTGATTCATTCCGATTTCTCAGAAAGTTCGAATCTCAAACTGACATTTTTTTTTATTTGGCCATATTTAATTTGATCAAGTGATTTCGAAAACTTTTTCCATTTACACATAGATAACATTGTATTTGGCTAATGAGTTTGATAGCAATAGGACCATTCTGCGATTTAGTCACATTTAGTTATTTTAATTAATGATTTTTTTGAACTCGAGAAAGAGCTGCATTATTTCATTCACGCATTGGGTATTGCATCCAAATCATGGAACATTTTTTCTGTTATTTCTGTTGTGTTTTTCTTTTTTTCGCAATATTTTTTGGCTTATGACTGAAGCGCATTCTGAGGCAATAAAATCTAATAAATGCTAGTTCATATAAATAATTGAATAATGGATTAATATGGCATAAGTATTATTAAAGTATAGGTCGATGATAAGATTGAATTTTTTTTCTTTTTTTTGAGTTCAACTCCGCAAGCATATTGTTGATATTTTCTTGTGACAGTAAGGGAAAATTTTGCTGCAACCAACTGTCGTGCACGAACATAATTCTTGTTTTTCGATTGATGTAGACATAGGATATTAATTATGTGTAATAGTGAAAATAATTTTTATTTTTCTGGTTCGATTTTGATTGCGCGTTGAAACTCGATAAACTGCCAAACAGCTTTGTGAAAGGCAATCCAGTTGTTGACCGATTGATTATTACATTTTATAAATGACGAAAAAAAAAAAACACCCTGTGCTTTGATGCAATCATAAATCTAACTGGCTTCTTTGATTTTCTTTTTTGTTTTTTCTCTTATTACTCTTAATGCAGACATAATTTGTCTCCGAGAATCGTCTAAACGTAAAAAAGTTTTTGCAAAATGTATTGACTCATCGTCGATTGATTATTGTAACACGACGGCAATGGTATCAATTACAAGCAGTTACACTTAAGATCGTTTCATATTTATCTATCCACAAACGATATATTGTTTACTGTCACCACGAAGAACTTCCAATCATTAATTCAATTCAAATGCATTCGCTTAGAAATATTTCAAAGACATTTCCTCAAAGTCAAAATTGAGAACTAATTAACGTATTTAAACTTTATTTATATATGTATATATATATAAATATTTATATTTGTCTTTGAGTATTTTACTCTATGAAATGCTGCTTATTTTCAAATCATTTCTTGCCATGCATCCGCCGCATTGGCACGTTTAGTTTAGTTTAGAAAGAAAAGAAAATAAAAAGTAAAGAACTGATTAATTTGGTGTACATGATTTTTTTTTCTTTATTGTAAAATATTAGACTATTTGAAGAATATTTTGAATAAAATTATATCATCATTATATTGATTTCCTTCTGCACTTGTACACGCTCCTGATGCTGATTATTTTGTTTGTTTGTCGAATTATTGGACGGTTTTTGTTGAGCTATGTCAGATTATGGTATCGTTTGCTGTCGAGTCTCGGAAATAGTCAATTGTCATCTGAACTCGATATGCGATGGTATTTTCGTAATCGCTCGCATGAGAAGTTTTTACTTATCTATCAATCTAATCATTAATTTATTTTCATCATTTTTTTTGTGATTTTTTTCTCTTCTTTTTTTTGTTGATATTATTTCCATTTGATTGTGTTGTATTTTGGGTCGAATGCTGAGCCCATTGCATGATATGCAACTAATTGGTAATGTACATATATGTGAAATGTCAACTTTTAATTTTCTATATGAATAAAATCCAAAAAATCATACAAAGAAACATATGAAAGGTAAGTGATTACATGACGCATTATGGTATTTTGGCGGCTTGCTTCATTGTCCCTTTCAGTAATATGAAAAAAATCTTTATCTTCATCCTTTATAATTTTAAAATTGTCATGAAAATATAGTATGCATTGATCATCTTCATCAAACCATGATCACAGTGTACACGAACCTGAAGGGTTGACACGTTGCACGTAAATGCATATATAAATAATCTATATTTCTTTCTGTTCTGCTGTATGGCGATTCTAAAATAGATATAAATTACGATTGTTTTAGGATATCATGGAACTGTGCAATGGTAACTGTGGTTTGATATGCGATGATTCGGACGAGGAGGATGACTCAAGCCCAATGAGTTCGCCTGTTCCACCAAGGAGAATCGCACCTAGTCCACCGCTACCTCCTAGAAGGCCATCGCCATCACCAACCCCCAACAATCATTCGCGAAACAATCGTCATTTGACGGTACCGAAGGAAAATGCACCACCACCACCACCACCACCGAACGTCACCGTCATTCTTTCATCCAGTGACAATCATCAGAACAATAAAGGTAGCAATTTTTATGATAAATATTCGGTTTCTAAAAAAAAAAAACATACTTTAAATGATATTCATTTATTTTTGCATTAGCCACTACTGAGGCGCGTTACGATATGTTACATCGTGCATCATCACCGTCACCAGTTCCACCAGCAATAATACGACCACATGTGCGTTCGCAAATCCGACCACCAGCATTACCTGAAAAAGCCGGTCGTCATCATTCGTCTACTCAAGTGACTTTAAATGTTCCGCCTGTACCTCCACCATTATCAGCACCACGGCCACCTAAACCCACAGCA
Organism: Meteorus colon; assembly: GCA_030523085.1. Lineage (NCBI taxonomy): Eukaryota > Metazoa > Arthropoda > Insecta > Hymenoptera > Braconidae > Meteorus > Meteorus colon. Next base: position 24,541 of record JAPYZH010000335.1, read on the forward strand.
GATTTAGCAAAACAGGACCATCATTATGAAAATACAATTTTAATACATGGCAGTAAAGAGCACGTTGTTAAAAATATCAATTTAGAGATGAATCGAGCGAAATTAACGGCGTTGATGAGAAGTCGAGAGGAGCCTGGTGGATCAGCAACTAAATCTGAAGGAGCTGCATATGAAAATGTAAATGTTGAACATATATCAAGGCTCACTGCATTAGGTTTCGCGCAAGATGCTGTAATTCGAGCACTGGGAATCACACGGAATGATTTAGAAATGGCCTGTGATATTCTCAATGAATTCGCGATCAAATCATCCTGACCAGGTGATTATTGAATAATATTCAAGAATTTTGTTTGAAAAAAAAAATAACAATGCTTGATACTAACACTCGAAGAAGCAGATATCAAATGTATCATTTCAAAGTTTTTATTAACTTGATTGTAAAATTCGATAATTAGAATAATAGCGATCATTCAGTAATCACATTTGTGAACGGCATCACTGATTCTTGACTTCTTTTGTTTCATACACAGGCACACAGACAGATGGATTGTGACCACCCATACCGCCGCGTCGTTATTTCTAACGACTGAGAACGGAAATATCCAAGTGTGACGTGCTGAAATGACCAAAGGTTGAGCAATTGTTCATCCTACATAATTGAATTTGACAAATGTAAAATATGGCGGTTGTAAGAAAACACATATATTTTTGTCATACGAACTATTTCCCGTACACTCATGAATTCGAAGAACTACTATACAAATTAGAAGCGCGGATTCAAACATTGAAAGAGTTGAAGACTCAGATTGTAAAAATCAAGTGCACGGTCAACAGATATGATTAATTATCTGAGACAATATCTCTTCAAACCATTATTTCAATGATTCATAGCATTTTATTTTCCCTCACGATATGAATATCTGTATAATTTCGTATGCTATTATTCCGCATATAATATTCATTCATCTTAATCATGCCATTTTACATGATTTTATTATTATTTATTTATTCTTGTTCATCAAATGTGATATTTATGTTGAGAAAAAAACACTTATACTTCTGCTTAATCATTGTCTTGAATATCATTCAAGCAAATCACAAACGCGAAGCACAATATATACAATAATATAGCACCAATTCCTCAATTCATTTCTTAGTTCTATTTTTCCAGGTGATAATATGAAAGTGATCGAAAAGTCGAAGCAACACAAACTCTTCAATAAATCAAATTATGTCAAAGTGGGAATGCTAATTCCCTGTGTGCAAAGTATATCCTAAATAGGACTGAAAACTAGCAAAATGGGAAAAAATAAAAGAAGAAAAGAAAAACATTTCATTGTACATACAGGATTCAAATTTCATTGATAGAAAAACTAATTTATTCAGATAATTTATTCTTATCCTCATTTCATTTCTAGATAAAGCGACAATTATCGATGAAATATAAACTCATATATCTGTATGAGATATTGTTGCATGTAACATCGATCCCATGTATCTATTTATCATTCATAAGAGGAAGACAAACGAGTGAGATAAGAAGGCAATGATGTTCTGGAGAAACTTCATCACAATGTGAACATTGGGGGAAAAAGTCTCCCATTCGTTATTTCATTATAAAGGTCGATGCACTTTATTAGAGACTTTTTTCATATTTCTAATCATCGATGTAACAAAAAGAATATAACTGAGGAGAAAATACTACCATCTTCACTACTTTTTCCTTGTTAACATTTCTACCCTTTGAATGTGTCAATGTTCAATTAGTCACATAAAAATTCTGTTAGTAACTACCACCATACCCAAAAATTAATAATGAATATGAAACAAATATATCAATCGAGTGATACTGGAAATTCAGGAATGTGTCATGAAGGTTTCCAGATTATTCGAGTCATATGGGAATTTTACTTAAACTTCAATTTCATCCATTGCGGAGAATCTGAATTAATGGATGCTATTTGATATCTGCAAAAAAAAAAAAAATTGATAAACTTAGCTATCCTATTTTTCTACATTTAATATTCGCAATAGTATATTCCGGAAATCACTCATTATCACAAGTTATAAACGTGTTAATTAGATTAATGTGCAATATGCCTACATTTTTCAGAGATAATTGAAGAATAATGCGGTAAAAGATTACAATTAGCAGTGGAAAGAAAGGAATCTAGAATATAACAAATACAGTATGTCGTGCAATACACAATACATTATTGGCTGTAAACATTATTTTATGTATTGTCCAAAATAAGATAGTGTACATTTATATAGAAGAATTTGAGTTTAATAAAATTTCATGTACATCTTGTGCCAATGGCTAATTCATACATTATAAATACATCTGTGTTCTCGTAACAATCGACAAACATAGTGTAGATAAACAGAAAGAAGAGGATTCCGAAAATCAATCTGAGGAATAAATTACTCATCGAATCAATCTAACCTCGCAACTTCTCACAATGTCCCCGATATAACGTATTGTTAATACTATGTACAAATTTGTTCTTTATATTTTGAACAAATATATATGTAATGTGCGAAATAATTGAGCAATTAAATATCTTCATGAATACACGTTCTGTATTTATATAAGAATAATCAAATACCGACGCATTAAAAATATAAATTTCATCAATTTGTCTTTCTTTTTTTAAATCGTCACTTATCAACCACCATTACCACTCAAGTCATTGGTATAAGAATTATACTTGAGCAATAATGTTTGCTAAACAACAAAATATGAAATGTTCTGTCTTACTGGGTGCTTCGAGCTTATGCATGGCATTTATAAAATCATTTCCAATAGGTATCTTCAGTACAATAGTCTGGACGTAAATATACTGTGGGGTGAAAAAATTATTGTACTATCACATTGGGTTTTCTAGCCATTCAGAAAATGAAATTTCAGTTGCTCAATAAGATATGTCCGTGCTCGCATTCTTTCTTATATATCTCAGTTCGATCATATCTCACTTCAGTCTATGATTTTGACTGTTTCGGCGCTAATTGTTCGTGCAGCATTTCATATCGCATCAATTCTTCAACACTCACTGAAGGCACCAACTTTCTAACTGCATGAAGGAAATCATCGAAGAAAACTTTTACTGGTCCGTCGAATTTGTTTCCATCATTTGTATTACCCATTGTTTGCCGTTCACTTAATGCATCTTCATACTCCATGATAATGCGTCTCGCTGCATTGAACCAAGCATTTGTGCACACAGAGTATAAATCAGCGCCGGTCAAATTTCTCGGTAACTCATCAACTATCCTCTTCCATTCATCATCACTCTTTTCTATCGTAAATTTACGCGTTATTGCTTTCAGAACACTCAATTGTGATCCTGATGATGAGTAAACTCCAACATAGAGCAATTTATCAAATCTACCAGGCCGCAATAATGCAGGATCAATAAGGTCCGGTCTATTTGTAGCACCTATGATAAATGTATTCGCTGAACTATCAAGTCCATCCATTTCAGAAAGTAGTTGAGAAACAACTCGATCCATTACCCCCCCACTATCACCACTACGACCTCGATTTGGTGCTAACGCATCTAATTCATCGAAAAAAATAATGCAAGGCGACGCAACGCGAGCACGGTCAAATATATCCCTCACATTTTTCTCACTTTGTCCAACGTACATATTTAACAATTCTGGACCTTTAACTGATAGAAAATTGAGTTTACATTCGGTTGCTACTGCTTTAGCTAATAGGGTCTTCCCTGTGCCCGGTGGGCCATAAAGAAGAACTCCCGACCTCTGAATTGCAAAATTATACATTAATGGAATTTCTATTCGTCGTATTATTTCATGTTTCAAACATGAAAGTCCGCCAATGTCTTGCCAGTGTACTTCTGGTACTTTTGCTACACCAATACGATCGGAAAATATGGACTGCATATATTCTATAAATCGAAAAAGTATTCTTTTAGTATTAATAATTAAGAGAAAACAAATCAGTTGTTGATTGTCAACTTACGATATGCATGAATAAAATCACTGTCATTTATAATCATTGCAGTCCCACCGTCGTCCAAAATACGCCCATAGCTCGTAGCCATGGCATGAAAGATCAATATTTCCAAATCTTGATACACAAAATCTGAAGACATTGACGCAATTTTTGATAGATCCGCACGGCATTTCATCCTGTGCCTTTTCAGTATCCACTCTAAAAGCTCAATTCTTTGACTTTGTGTGAAATAATCAATAGTGACAGTCTCAATGAAATGTCGATTGAGGTCAGGTGGGATTTCACCATTCTCTAATGTTGCTATTATAATCAAAGGAAATTTTCTTATTTTTTTCCTATACAAAGTTTCAAGTTGTTCAATAAAATCCGACGTCACTCTCTCATCAATTTTACCTTCCGAGTTTTTCCCGTACACCTATAAAAATATATATATAATTATGATCATCGAAGATATAAAGAATCAGTGAGTGATAGAAGAAATATTTACCTGTACATTTTTCATTTTGAGAATACAGGGCACAGAATTTTCTGCGTTGTGAAGTGCCATCCGCAGTCTTGCTTCTGTTTGTGACGGCGATGATGTTTGAATTTCACTACAATCAAGATTGAGAAAATTGAATCCTAGTTGTTTGGCAAGACAATGTATCAGCCGAAATTTTCCACATCCTGGTGGTCCTTTCACAAGAAAAACTGGCTTGATTTCCATCCAATTGCCTACAAAGAGTAAATAAAATTAAAAATAATTTCACATATCACTTGATATCACTTACTCCATGTATTCGGTACTTGACTTACCAGATATCATAAAAGGAAGTACCGAACTCCTGAGCTCCTCAAATGGTTTGTACAATGATTTTGGCAAATTACTAATGTAATTCATCTGAATTTGCACCTCAACATTTGAAATAGTGTGTTGAGATATTGGAAATATATGGTTAGGAGGAAGATATTCATGAATGATGCCTGCTTGAACTAGTGCAGTTTCATCACAAAAAATATAGCATGGCTCATTCGTGTTTTTACTATTCACTTTTATATATTCAATCCTGAAATATATCACGGTTAACTGTGGATTGGGTATCGACAATGAATATTCTGCTGCATATTCTTTGATTGGGATAGTAATCATGTCATTTTTGCGCAAATATCTTGGATTTGAAAAATAATTTTTCAACAATGCATCCGTCAGGTCAGTTTGTATCTCAAACGGATTCGATATCAGTGATATTTTAGCCTCCCCAGCCCATATTGAAGGGTTCCTGGATGCAGGCGCTGTAAAATCATTAATTTTTCGATGCATGATATAAAGAAAGTTTTTGATCGCTAGATTGAACACTGTGAAATTGGTCGACAGGAATACCAATTTCTACAGTGATCTGTAATTGTTTACTGTGAATGCTCACTTATAAAATACGATTCATGGTTCTTGTTACGCAGGAATTTTTCAATATTGAATATCATCGTTTCAGAAACATAAATTTTGTTATTTTCATGTTTACTGAAAGGCAGTAGTAGGATTTTGTATTTTTTTTGCGATGTTGAACAACATACATTAATCCATGACGGTTCATCCGATGAGATGATAGAATCCATAATTCCTAATCCACATGAAGAATAATCTATATATAATTTCTGCTGCATAAAAAATTGATCCACAAATTGCCGGACAATATCATCCGGAATTGATTGTACTTCAAACTTGAGCTCCATCAATTTTTTTATTTTCAAATATGTATAATGTAAGAACACCAAAGTCATAATATAATAGACATTTTTATTTATCAATAAACTTGCCAAATGTCGCATATATTTCACACTCCACGAGTTATTCATCATATCCATATCAATTAATTAAATTAACCATGTCACTGTCTCAACCAGAAGTTGTGTTTAATTCAACCCTCCTATATCCACATTGATAACCAATTAATCAATTGACTCATCACATTTATTGGTAAAATATTCAAGTCAATGATTGTTGTAACCAGTTGTAACATCCATCCTTAATATTAATACAAAAAAAATAGCATTGTTGGATGAAATATTATATATTATTACATGAGTTATAATATAAAGTAGATGTACGTATAGGCGACGCCATTTCGATGCGAAACTATAGATTATATATACATAGGGTCATGTGGGGCAAGTGTGCGGAGTGGGTACGAGTGCGCAAACCCATTCATTTGAGCCCCAAATACATGGAATTGCGCACTTTTGCCCCACATGACTCTATATACATTATTCAACGCGAATGGTGAAACATCGGTAAAATAAACTTATGTGCGCGATGTACGCCGATGTATATACTTTGATGTACACTGGTAGTTGTGAAAAACCATGCGCGAACGAAAAATAATGTAAAAATACAAAGTGATTTGGTATTAATCGTGCATTTGACCCATGCGCATGTTTCATTGGTGATTAGATGAATGAACCAATTTTCATTGGTCTCTGACCACTATTTTCCGTTGGAGTACACAACCATCAACAAATCTTTGACCGCGCATTTCGAATTTGTAAATTCGCTTGTAAGACACTGATTTTCGATAATATAATTGGTGGTTGATATTCGTGTAGAGTAGTACAGAGTAGCTGTAAAGAAAAAAATAGAGTAGTGAAAACACAACCAGCAGTTGACTACTACACCCTATACATACATTACATATGTATCGCACATGAGTATATATATATATATATGAAAGATTGTAGTGCTGAGTGGTATTGAGAATGACTGAGCCGTTACTGGCGTCGCATTTTACCATCAATCTCATATAATTTGTTGAAATTCGCCATAAAATTGTAAATTTCTAGTCTATTATAGAATATATTTGATTATATTATGAATATTTGTTCGTATAATTTGAATGAATATGAAGATTAGATGCATTGTCGTGTTGGATGGTAATAAATAATAGTCGATTATTTCGAATATTTTATTGTTGCGGATTGCAACGAGTCGCAAGATTGTAAAATAAAGATTCAAAATAGTTTGTGTTGGGCCTACGGTAGAGTTGGGTTGAGCTTGGTAGAGCCTGGGTAGAGCATTGGAGGAAAGACAAGAGAGAGAGACAGAGTTAAAACGGTTGATGGGTTGCTTGTGATAGCCGTTAAATTTCCTCACATAACCTGATTCAATAATAGCGTCTTTTATTGTATTGTTTTGACACTCTCACTAATGATATTATGCTAGTATTCGGTCAGTGGACATTGTGGTTTGTGCAAAAAAAAAAATTTCTATCCAAATTCATATGAATTCAACGTACAATAACCCAAAACTTAATATTACATATTCGCTCTTTCCCTTTAACATTTTGAAGTGCCGTATATCAATTACTTATAGCATCATTTTTATCATTTATTCATTAATTTCCGTATATGATGACCATTACATATGACACTGTATAATTTGGATGAATTCATCATTGATTTATGTGAATGAATTCAGGAGCAATCGAGTGTACACTGTAGACAAGTGTCAATTCAGAAATGGATCCAGCAACAGTGATATCACTATGTAAAGAAAACATACAACCCTTGCGTCATGGAAGAAACGCAACACAACTTGGAACAGCTTTGAGAGCGCAAGAGGATGTTGAAGCTCAGCAATTACTACTGCTTGAGAGACAGTAAGTAATTCATACATTACGATGTTATTTTCATACTTCTCCATTCAATCATAGTCCATTTCATAAATTCATTTCACTTACTTCAGCAGGTACGAGGATGCTATAAAAAATTATGGTGGTGATGATCCATTGGAAATTTGGTATGAATATATCCTCTGGGTCGAACAAAGTTATCCAAAGAATGGTCACGAATCCCATATAGGCAAACTACTCCAAGAATGTTTAGCTACCTTTGAAAAAGATACCAAATATCACCAAGATCGTAGATATATTAGATTATGGATCAACTATCTGAGTATGCAAAAGAATCCATTAGAATTATATCAACTTTTGTACAATACTGGGATTGGTACAATGGTCGCAGATATGTATCGAGCATGGGCTTTTGAATTGGAGTTAGTTGATGATTACAAACGTGCTGATGAAATATATATGTTGGGAATATCTGCTCGTGCTGAACCACGCGAGGAATTGATATATGCACGTGACAATTTTCAATTGGCAGTTGGACGTAAAACATTAGGCTGCATTGAAGAAAGAAATGAAATTGCATTGTCGGAACAACGACAGGCATTCAGTTCTCTGAGAGCTATCAGAGCGGGGAAACGTGTCACAAGTGTTAGGACAGGTCATCGTGTAAGAGATTATTTGCCAGGTATTGTTCCACAATCTGAATCGCAACAGCAAATTCAACAGAGTACAAATTCACGAATAACAATATACAAAGATGAGGATACGCGCGTTGAAACGAGAGCTGCCAGTATATTGGATCATGTCCCAATAGAAGATGCAATACACAAAGAGAATTCCATAAAGCCTGGTCCATGGAGCAATGCATTGAAAAAACATCCACTGATATCATCATCTGTCAGACCTGCATTTAAAGTACATGAAGATGGATTGGATGATAATTTGGAAATTGATAAATTGCGTTTATTTCCTAACCACACATCATTTTTCGATGGTAGTAAATATCCCGAACACATGAATGTCCCCGTATTCATATCAGAACCGACATCGACAACAATCACGAAGGCACATTATCCCAAAGATTTAGTTTATGCAAATAATGTTGATCTTAGTATGGAAGAGATAAAAGCTGAGAAATATCTGATTCATACGCGAAATATTGAGAATAATTGTCAAACAGAAGCAGAAAAATTGCGGTTAGAATTGTCACGAAATGTTATCACGAATGGAAATAATGCGGAAAATCAACAACATAATGCAAATATAAAAGAAATGAAATCGAAATTGGAACAACAACGTGAGTATGAACATCAGCAGCGTTTGCAAGCGGAAAAAGAATGTCATGAAGCAGAACAACGAGAATTGGAGAGACGACGACAAAACGAACAATTGGAGCACGAGACACGTCGCAGAGAAGCAGCAGAGATGTTGGACAGACAACGTAGAGAAGCAGAATTGGAGAGACAACGTAGAATAGCGGAGCTCGAAAGACAACGCAGAGAAGCTGAATTAGAAAGACAAAGAAGAGAGGCGGATTTAGGAAGACAGCGGAGAGAAGCTGAATTGGAACTTCAACGTCATGAAGCCGAATTGGAGAGACAGCGTATCGAAGCGGAAAGGATTGAAGCTGAGCGCATTGAAAGTCAACGTATGGAGGCTGAATTGAGTCGACAGAGTAAATTACAATCATCAAATTACATGCATCATTCATCAAGTGGTGCAATTGAACCGAATGTAGAACAATTATTGGGTCAAAGTATGACAGTAAATACAAAGGAGGCAATGTCAGTTGTTCAAGAGTTGTGGCATTCTCCATCTGAAACAACATCACCGTTGATGCAAAGCTCCATGGCACATAGGATGGTTGACGCCCGTTCTAAATTAAGTTTTGACATCCATATTGACAGTTCTATGACACAACAGCATGCCTTGTCCACTTCGCGTAATCACACCAGTTACAATATGCAACCGTATCAAGATCAAGAAAATCATCAACATTACAATTCGTCTTATAATCACCAGTCTGCCCAAGAACATCATCAATCGCCTTATCAAAATCATGAAATACAAAATCCGTATCATCCGTATCAAGTTCAACAGCATCAGCAACAGCATTCAATGCAGCATCAAGATCACCGATCACTTCAATCGCACCACCTTCACTCACCACAAATGCCGCAAATGAATATCGGACAATCGCATAGTATGCTACAACATCATCAGCCATTACCTCAATCGTCAATCATTCCAACTCACCCACAATCACCACACATTTCGCCTCACTTACATCCATCACATCTAACCCATCATTCTCAATCCCCACACATTCAACAAGCTTCATCACATCAAATATCACCACAACAGCAGCAGCAGCAGCACCACCAGCACCAACATCATCATCATCATCATCATCACCCACATCATCATCAAATTCAGCAGCAACAACAGCAACAAAATCATGTTCAAAATCATCAATTGCAACATCATCAATCGCCACAAATGCATCAACATCACATGTACAATAGCATGCAACACAATCATATTGGCTATCAACAATCATACTCAATGATGCATCCACCACCACCGCCGCCAACAATTCAGCAAGAGCAACAAAAACAATTACACTTCTCGCCGTACATTGATCCACAGTTAGAATCGAACAAAGCTTATCGCAGACCTGAATTACCGTACATCAAATCTCCCGGAATGAATCGTCGTGATTTGAAATTTTTGGAAAATGCCGATAATAAAGAGAATGCTGCTGCCGTGCTGGGCTATAATAGCGGTGTTATTGACGAGAATAAACCTCATGTCGAGAATAACTTGTATGTTGACGAGAGTCTGGGTATTTCACCGTTGTCAGGTGTCAATGATTCATGTTTCACAGAAGGTTTTCGAGGACCACTGCCAAGTTCAACACCGATGACAAATCAATTCCGTTCATCGACATACAGAACCAAGGATGTTGCACATTATCATCAACCACCTCAAGTGTCACAGTATCAACCATCACCGCCCATATTACATGTACAACAGCAGGCCTCGGAGGTTCCACCACAGGCCCCGATTAACACCAACGCGAACGAACCTGATGACAAATTGAGCGTAATCATGGAATCAACGCGAGAGTATATTTCGAGTAGTTCTGGCAGTTGCGGTACTACACGAACCACACAGTTTGGATTTACCATATCACGAGACGATCTTGTGCCAATAAAAGAGCACCATACAGTCAATCAAGGTATTGAAAATACAGAAGTACTTTCGGCGCCGAATCCGAATCATGACCAACAAAAGTTATGTACGCAAACCCCAGTAATTCATGCCCAAAGTCCACGAACAATGCAACGTAATGTTGATCACATTACAACGGAAATAAAAAATAGTTGTGATTTACGGATACCATTCAATCTTGATCAGGAATCAACGAACAATAATGATGAAAACAATGCGGCAATGGATTTACAATATAATGAACCAATGGAAGAAGTTGAGGAAGAAGAATTTGAGTTACCTGCAGGTGACATTAATCCATTTGATAAAGGAATTATTTCTGGATTATTGCGAAAAATACGGTTTCCACAATCGCATCATTCCGATGGTTACACAAGAATAAATACCAATTTGAATAAATTTGTGCCTTCTAGTGTGGTTAGCTTGGGTAATGATGCATATGAAATAGAGAAGTGCCTTGGCAAGGGTACTTATGGAACAGTTTATAAAGCGTTTGATTCACGAAATGGCCAATCTGTAGCATTAAAAACACAAAAACCCGCATGGGTATGGGAATTCTACATTGCCAGAGAAATAAAAGCGCGTTTAAAAAATCCACATATGTTGCGTGGTTTTATGGATGTAACTAATGCTTATATTGCTAATAATGGCAGTATTCTAGTCTCAGAATTTTCAAAATATGGTACGTTATTGGCAGTCACAAATCAGTGGAAAATTACCATGGGCAAACCATTGACTGAGCCATTGGCAATATTTTTCACAATCGAAATGCTCCAAATCGTTGAGTACCTCCACAAATGCCGAATTATCCACGGAGATATTAAACCAGACAATTTCCTGTTGATGCACTTGTGAGTCATTGACGATTTTTCCAGGGTATTCCCATGGAACTCTTTAATCAACTAAACTTTTTTATTTGTTATTCATAGACCCACCGAAGATGTCAGGCCAACCATACAATTAATAGATTACGGATGCAGTATTGATATGAGCTTGTTCCCCGATGAAACAAAATTTACACAAATAATAAAGACAGAAGATTTCACATGCATCGAAATGCAGACAGGACGACCATGGACATATCAAACAGATTTATACTGCTTGGCTGCATCGGCACATTGTCTTTTATTCGGAACATATATGCGAACCATACGTACCGATGATGGTTGGTTCATCAGTACAAAAATGCCCAGGTAAGCGGATTGAAAATTAATCGTCTATATCTTTACATTGTATATGTTTCTATCAAAGATAGAAAAATCGATATAAATTAATCAATATTTTCGACCTCTACTTCCCATTTGCAGATACGTGCAGAAAGCTGCATGGCAAACTCTGTTTTCAGAACTATTGAATATCGAATCGTGTGAAAAAATGCCTGATTTAAGTAAATTACGTAATATATTGGATGAAGTGTTAGCTAAAGTATCAGGTCTGGATATGAAACTTAGAGCACTATCGAATGTATTGACCAAACGATAACGCGAATCAGTACACTGCTTTCATGGAATTCGATTGTGCATATACCCCAGGTCACAAAGAAAAAATTAAGAATGATGTGTCGAGATGAAATTTCCATCTTTTTATTTATTAAGATTAATGATGGTGAAGAGAAAGGAAAAAGAAGAAGAAATACCTACAGAAACTTAGAGTATAGAGAGCGAACAATGAAATTCCTCATGGTCACAAAAACGTATGAATATTTGCAATGATTGTAAATACAATCTGGTTACTGAAAAATGAATTCGAAAATGATAACTAATTGAAATAAGAATAAACATTATTAATAAAGTTCAAAATTCGTTCATAAGAGCTTCATGGAAATTGCCAAGCATTAATATTACAAATCACCGATTAATAAAAACAAAACAAGACGGAGGACAGAGACAAATTTTGATTTTACATATATTTCAGAAAAATTAAAATCATATTTGAAAACTTCACACCCTTCTCTTCCAAGTATGATAATTCGTTGAATTTGGTCACAACTCTTTGAGCTTTCGTCCAATAGGGAATGTATATTATCCACGATAATTCATCTATTCGCGATTGTTCTTTGACAAATGTAAAGTTTGTGTTCTATTATTACATCTACACCACCGTAATCAAAGCGAAAATACTTAATGTAACAATGAAAGCGGAATACTCTTCGTTGATTGTTAGTTTTTATATATGAAATCAGAGCAGCGACTAACAGAGAGAAAACGATCGAAAATGTCCAGATACACGATTATTAAATGAAAATATTCAAATGAATGGTGACGATATACAAAAATAAAAGTATACATGAGTGTAGGAGAATATCGTTGCATTAGTTGGAAACATATGAGAATATGCCTTATCTTACTTCGACAGTGTAACATTTGGAAGTATACAAATCGGTCAACTTCATTCAAGTAAAATCACCTCTACTGACTTCGTGTAAATAAACATGCAGTAATGAATGCTTTTTTTGTGTGCATGCATTTTGTATTTCTAAATCAAACCATTATATTATAACACCTCTGTTGTTTGTATCAACTTCATCTCCTTTTTCGAGTGTATGGAATGTGTTTCATCTTATTATATTTCAGTCTACTTTGTTTCATTTGATAGGCTTCATTACCGTTGTACTGTCGTATAAGTGAGTAAACTGACTTCTCATGTTATGTAATGATTAATAAGAGACATTGTATTATTAAAAATATGAATTCTTATAAATACAAATATTTACAAATAATGGCTGACCAATGTCGTGTGAACTCTTTTAATCTGTCACTTATAATTCATAAGCACTAACTTCATCGAACACATACATGTATATAAGAATGATTCAAAAATTTTGATAATCATCTGATTGCATCATTATATGATAAGGTTTCACATGAAGACGAAGATTTAGAGAAATCAAAATAAAAACAAAAATAAGATCTTACGATATTGTCATGATAATATATAATACTATTCGGGATCATTTTTTTTTTCCATTTTGACTACGTTTTTCCGTAGAATTTCCGATTTAATAAATATAACAAGAGATTGACATTTATTTTCGCTTTCCCAAACAAATCCATAATAGGTTTGCCTTCAAACTGGAGTTCCAACAATTTTTGTATATCTATATCAATTTTTTCCATTTCAACCCCCATAAATTTACCCTTTATTGAAAATAAACCGGTATGCTCGGTCGGTGTAATTTCAAAAATGACATTCTTGAATTGTGACAGCGGAAGTCCATCGATCTCGAGCAATACACCTTTCTCAGCGAGTTTTGCAGCTGAATATTTAAGTGTCTTTTTCGATTTCAAGTTTCCATGACTATTTTTTTGTATAATTTTGACAGCACTAAGCGAACCCTTACCCGTATGAAGATTTTCTAAACAGCGTTGAATATATTTGTTATAATATTCAACTTGCTCCGCATAATATTTAGTTTTTTCCTGAAGGCGTTGTCGTGTTCCCCGTAAAGTTGTCAGTTCTTTGTTCCGTAGAGCTCGATATTTGCCTTTGTTGCACAAATCCATCGCGACCGCGGTCACAATACTTTGATATCCATCATGTTGTGATACCCAACCACCAAGCTCTAATTTTCGCAGGTAAGCACGCAATTGAATTTTGCAGTCATTCAATGAGGAGCTATTCCGTTGAATGACATTAACATTGTGTGTCACCATCGGTGATTTCATATTTTGAAGTCTCTCTTGAGCCGGTGAACAAATAAAATCCATAGCATTTACTAATGAGTCGCCTTTCAAAAATTGCAATACCGAAACCAATAATTCCTTTGTTTTTATGAAAAGTTTATTTAAACTTTGATCATCATTTTCAGGTACTTCAAATTTGTTCGTGAGGACTAAACACACTTCAGTTTTGCCCATTCTTGCAATTGTCGAATCACACACGGGTTCTGTTACGCCCATGAGCGATGTCACTGTTGGTGCGTACACTAAATCGTCCAAAAGCTCATGTAACGGATCCATTGGATCTGGTGCTATATCATATTGATATTCCAATAGCAGAGTATGAGTGTCACAGATTTCCTGAAGTGAAATATAGATCTCCGGTTTATGAATTAAAGTTGCTTCAGTGTACTCATGAATGCTAAAATGTTCATCTAATTCGTCAATTTGACAACATGAGCGGAAAAATTGTTTAAATTTTTCATGACACTCAATTATAAATGGATTGAGACATACTAAATGTGTCGCCTCTTCGCCAAAACCTTTTTTCGATGCCGCAAATTGTAAAATTTTGGCAATGCTCGCTAAATTTCGCCGTTGATCATTTGAGAGTGATCTGTCAATTGGCAATGTTACAATATCAAAGGCATCGGGCGCAACGATCGCTGCATTAATGAAATGATAATAAATCAAATTACCGACAACTTTTAAAATATCTTTTTCGGGTGCATTTGGAAATTTTTCTGACAATGTAACATGCAACATTTTTGCCATATGAAGCATACCAAACGGTATTAAATCCCGTGATTCTGTTATTCTTTTAAGGAATTCGGTAACTGTTGTTTGCAGCACATGGATCCCTTTAGTTAAACGTGATCGTACTTGTTCGTAAGTCAATGCTTGCTGCTGTGTCACTGAATATGGCAAATCCAATGTTTCGCCAGTTTCCATTTCTAATTGATTACGCCAACATTTGTAAATATCTACGGGATTTGTCTCAATACTGATAGATTTATCAGCTAAAACTTTTTCAATTATTGGCCCAAGAATTTGTCTCAATGCTCTTTGACCGTTCAGTTGTCTTGCATAATTCACCACCATTTTCAATACTAATGGATTACCCGTAACTACTTCAGATGGTTTTGTAAATTTTGCACGTATTTCTTCTTGCAATGCTCTTCCAAATAATTTCAGTAACAAATATTCTTCCCTCATATTGGATCCAAAGTTATATAATGTCAATATGACATTTTGTAAAAATTTGTTTGTTTTACTTTGTGGAAGGAGGAATATCAATTTTGCCAAATAAATCGGATTTGTTTGCAGTGTATAAAATAAATGCTGATATCCTTCCAACATTTTTCTTCCCTCTTTCGTAAGGGATTTCAATCCTTTGTGGATGTTTATTTCGCTTAGAGAATATTTTCTTGATCTATGAGAGTTCTTTTCTTTTGCAAGAGTTTCCAAACTTTTCCCATGTGCAATAACGTCTTGAAGTGTTATCCGATTTTGTATAAGAAGCCCAATTTTTATATCCATACTATCAAGTTGTTGAGAAAGATTTTGATTGTGTTTAATTGTCTGCACAACATCGTGTTTTAATTGTTGCAACTGTAAATCTTTGTCATAATCTTCGGCATTGAAATTCAGTATTGTTGAAAAATGTCGAACAACAGGAAACGGTGGCTTCTCCATCCGTAATAGAGACAAAAAAGCACGTCTTGCTGTTCTACCACGCCAAAATGCTTGTATTCTCACGATTTTATCTTCATATTGTCGATAATAGTCATATGGATTATTAGAAAAGATTTTCTCCCTCTCTTCATGCTGTTGATCATACTTTTTTTGCATCATTTCAATATATCGATTCCGTTGCATTGCACCGCGCCACCATGCCTGAATTTTGATTATTTTATCAACATTGCTGTGGTAATATGTTAAGCGTTCAGACATTTTCCTGCGTAACAAATAACCACGTGCAAACGCCTGGAATTTGATCACTGAACATACGTCAATCTTGTTAATTGATGGATTGGTTTCAACTGCTGTGACAGATGTTACAATTTCAATAATATCCTCTTTTGTGATAAAATGGCTTTCCGTAATTTGTTCCGGGCGATCCCATGTGTAACGCTGTGTACTAAGATCAAGGAATGCTTCAGTACCGTGTGGAGTCACATATCTTACACACGGACAATTACAATGTATCTCTTTATAATCCATCAAGTTTTGCAACAGTTCAAAACATTTTTGATAATGTTTTTCATTAATTTTTAAACCCGTCTGACCTAAACATTCGATCGCCGTGTAAAAATCATTCTCACGTAATGCCTTGTTAAGTCGCACGAGAATATTGCAAGTATCGATAACTAGTTCGATTTCTTCTGTAATGAATTCAACAACATTTTTAATATCATCCAGCCACAATTCTGAACCATCTGTATGTTTCTCATCTAAACATTGTTTGAAAAATTTCAAATACAACGGTGCATCATCAAAAAATAATTTCGAATCAATGTGTAATAGTTCGTTATTTAAAGCAGTCATCAAAGCCGTTGCATCATTCATCAATACAGCTTCATTTAATTTTGTCAAAATATCAATAGCATGTTCATCATTCTGACATTGTTCATTGACGAGATCAATTGTTTCTTGAATATCAGTATACGTCAATAGTGAACATACTTTTTTATTGATTTGGTGTTCAGAACGAATTGCGGCAAGTGCACGATAATATTTTACTTCATTCATTTTTTCAACATTCGCAATATATGCCTGTGGATTCAACAATGCTTCCCACACTAGTACAGGATTACCAGTATCAACAGCTTTTGTAATAGATGCTATTGCACTCAATACACGAATACCAGTCATAATATCAGCATATGAAAGATCGCTTTTTGACTCATCACAATCAATTTTTAACTCTTGATAATAAAGTGGCGCAGTGAATCTGTCAATATAATCCAGCATCCCTAAATGTGGATTTGTCAATGCGTCGTAAAAAACATCTAGAGAATTTTGATTCAATGCCTTATTCAAATTGCGAACAGCTTCTTGCCTTTTCATTATTTGTGACTCAGCATTATTAGTTTGGTCAATTTTTTTCTGCAATAAATCTTGCCAATGTCTTGGATTTTCGATAAAATCATTCGTTAATGCGGCACTACCAATTACTGGCGTCAATATAGTTCTATATGCATCCACATTGTCATCCACAATCCGATGCAATTGTAATGAAGAATTTTTCAAAGATTCCAACAATTTATTGCCATCATCATTCAAGGATTCAATCACGCCTTCCAATGCATGACGAGCATTTACGTTGTTGATATGCCCTTGGATTTCAGCTGGTGTCAAAAGTTCATCGTAGGCATCTGACACATAACTATCGTTTAATGATCTATTCAAAGTAGCCTGAGTTTTTATATCTTTGGCTTGAGTCAATGCATCCATATATTGTCTCATCAATAATGTATCGACATTGTGTAAACGTGCTGCTGGACTCATGATACCATCCAACATTTTTAATGCATTCTGTAGTTTGATAATTATATGATTTTGTGATAAGAACGAATGTCGTAGTGAAATATATTTGAGAAGAGAATGATAATGATTTTTTTTTCATAATTACCGAAGATGTTAACGCCTGATTGATGGCTATAATTGCAGCATGCAGGGCTGCTTTATCACCCTCCATGGAATGCGTGAGGAGACCACCAATTTTTTGAAATGCTGGCATTTGTATTCCATGTTTTTGCAATTCTCTGCTAACAATATTGATCTCAGCATCTGTAACAAAATTTTTGATACTATATATAGTTAATCTGAATTTACTTCACTACACAGCATTTAATGATGTATCGATTATTTACCAGTGAAATTGACTTTGCCGTATAAGTCTTGAATCTGTGGTGCTCTACCTAATTTGAATAAATGTGTGCTCAGTGCATGAATACAATAGATAACTCTTGGCATATTTTTTTTATCATAAATATCCGTTGTTTCGGGTTGGAATGTCTGTAAAAATAACAATATCATGGGGATTAACTTACTTTTCCAAACCACCGTTACATCAAATATGAATATATATTTTTTTTATTACCAATGGCAATTGCATGGATTTCAAGCATTTCAAAAAGTAATATATGTTGTCAGTGTGACGAAATTGTAATCCAGCTATTGTATATCTTTTCTGATCAATATCATAAATTTTGTTCAATGGCATGATCTGTGGATCCATGAAATTTGCCAATTTAGCCAAATAGACGCCGTTTCTTAAATTCTCTTCAAGCTCAGTGGTGGGTGGAAGCACTTCTCTCAGACACGCTTCTATCCATCTATAGGATTGGATATCAATGACAGAATTAGTACATTAGTGTACAGACAAATAAAAGATAGTTCTTCATTCTCTTAAATTATGAGTGTGTTACTTTTTAGCTTCTTCCAAATGACACAAATATTCATAAGCAAGCGTTTTATGGCGTTGTTCATCCATTTCTTCTGCAGATTTACGAGCATCAGCATCTGTATGAAAACCACAAACATGTTCACAATAATTATAAAATAGAGACCGTAGATAAGAAAGCAGAATCACGAATATATTTGCCAATAATATAATAGAATCAACCTTCATGCAAAATCCCAACCATTGTTCGATTGATGATAAACAGAGAATAATTTATGAAAATACATCCTGGATGATAAACAAAGAAAAAATTGTCACTCTATAAATTGCGTACGAGAGCACGTAGCGAACATATTTAGTCGGAAATTGGCAATAATTAGTAGGGTTCCAGTGAACGTTTTCAGGTTTTGACAATAGGTATATGTTGATGACCGATGAGAAATACAATTATAAAGTTATTTCATGACGATACTCAGGATATAACAGAATGGAAAATTCACCTACCATTATTTAGTGCAGAGGACTCGACATGGCCAACCGTCATTTTCATCAAATTTGTATATAATGCGCTCCCTATTCACAATCCTTATTGCAATCAATTATCAGCCAACAACAACATCAACAACACCACATGAGTACGTTGCAATCAGAGAAAATTCAAATTTAACCGTTGAAAAAGGATTTATACATGTAGAGGGCGTTTATACGTTTGTATGCTTTTCTTTTTCACGTCTTTGCTCGCTTTCTGTTCATGATACCACTACAAATAAAATAGGGCTAATTGATTAATTCCATTCAATTGATATGAATCACAGTTGTGAGGTGCAGCATAATTATTGATTCTTCATCAAAATTAATTGAATATTTCCAATTTGGAATGATCTCACAGTTGTGCTATGGAGATATGTAGATGGCACCACCACCACCACCACCACCACCACCACCATCATAAATACCGCTTTCTCAATTTGGAAAAATTTGTCCAACACAAATAATGGATTATAGATAACCAATGGCGAAACTGTGGACAACAATAGGTAGATTTGTTGAGTTTTGTTGATGAATAATTGATCCACGAGGTAATAATTCTAGTCGGAGACGTTGCATTGAGGAAAAAATAAAGAAGACATTAGCGGAATGTGGAAAGTTGAAAGTGAAAAGCAGGAAGCTCATTTACAGTTGTGGCGCCCTCTGAAACATGTAGCAACTCTGCATTACTGCATATAGGTGCATGGGGGTGGGTGTCTGCTGTGCACTATAGCATGGACATCAGTGGGCGATCTCATCGCCGCATACGCTCAAATCAAAAACCATGAAATTACCGCGAAATGTGTATGAAAGATTAAAAAGAGACACCGAGACTGAGAGATACCATCACATTAATCAAAACATTTATCAACGAAGCATTTGTTTTTCACCATTTCATTCAATTAACGTGATGATTATTGTATAAATGGTATTTTTATTAGAATGCGCAATGATTATTATCATTCTAAATTGTATTGTGCAAATCAATTGAAGATATTTGAGAAAGATGTGGTAGTTTCATAACCTCTAAAGAAACAATGCAATTACTTTCACTTTGCCGCATTTGCTGTAATAATAATAACAGATATATTGGAATAAAAAACAATGTGTCAATAATCAAATTAAGATTCAGGATACATTTATTTAGCAATAATTGTGAAAAATCTTCAGGAATAATGAAAGTATTGAATGTGGCAGAGAAAAATGATGCTGCAAAGAATATTGCTGGATTTTTATCGAGAGGCAATTGCAGAAGGGTAAACATTATTTTATCAATTCCCGCTTTCTTTCTATATAGTATATGTTTCATTTAGATGTTTCTCATTATAACATATGATATTTGCGTTTTCAGAGAGATGGTTTATCCAAGTTTAATAAAATTTATGAATTTAATATGAATTTATGGAATCAAAATTGCACAATGACAATGACGTCGGTTTCGGGTCATCTTTTGGGTTTTGATTTTGCTGGAGTTTATAGAAAATGGCAAGGTTGCCATCCATTGACTCTATTCGATGCACCAGTTGTTAAACAATGTAATGATGATAATTATATCAAAATAAAAAAGACATTAGAACGAGAGGTAAGAAGCAGTGAAGCATTGGTAATCTGGACTGATTGTGATAGAGAGGGAGAGAACATTGGCTTTGAAATCATTCAAGTATGTCAAGCAATAAAACCCCATATAAAAGTTTACAGGTAATTCTTTGTTTTTCAACAAAAATTGTACAAAAGCAAATTTCTTTCTGGATTCATTTCATAATACGATTCATTCATGATTTTCAGAGCCGTGTTTTCAGAAATAACACATGCCTCCGTCACACGTGCTGTCCAATCACTCGTGCAACCCAACAAGGCAGTAAGTGATGCTGTCGACGTACGAAGTGAATTGGACTTGAGGATAGGGGCGGCATTCACTCGCTTTCAAACACTGCGTCTTCAAAAAGTTTTTCCACAATCATTGAGTGATATGCTCATAAGCTATGGCAGTTGTCAATTTCCAACATTGGGTTTTGTTGTCGAGAGATTTTTGGCAATTGAAAGATTCAAATCTGAACCTTATTGGAAAATAAAAGTCACAGATAATCATGATGATATATTTGTCGAATTTCGATGGGCACGTTACAGGCTTTTCGAAAAAATGCCATGTCAAATATTTCTTGATATTTGTGAAGAAAATCCTGATGCAACAGTTGAAAAAGTAACGAGTAAACCAAAAAGTAAATGGCGACCTACACCGTTAGATACCATTGTATGTCACCGTTTAATTCATATCTTTTCCTTCTAGTTTAATTTCCTGTTTATTTCTTCAGATTGTTTTAAAAATACTTGCAGGAACTCGAGAAACTAGGGTCACGTAAATTAAAACTGAATGCCAAAGAAACGATGAAAATAGCTGAAAAATTATATACACAAGGTTTCATCAGTTATCCTCGTACTGAGACAAATATATTTCCAAAAGAATTGAATCTTCGCACGTTGGTTGAACAACAACGAAATCATCCGCAGTGGGGAGATTTTGCACAAAGAGTGTTAGATGATGGCATTATGCCGAGACAAGGGAAAAAAACTGATCACGCTCATCCACCAATTCATCCCACGAAATTAGCTGAGAATCTCCAAGGAAATGAGGCACGTGTTTATGAATTTATTGTTCGTCATTTTCTCGCATGTTTATCAAAGAATGCTGAGGGCTATGAAACAACTGTGGATATAGATATTGGTGGTGAGAAATTTTTCGCGAATGGACTTCAAATAATTGCCAAAAATTATTTAGATGTCTATATTTACGAAAAATGGAATACGAAGGAGATTCATGTTTACGAACCGCGTCAAGTTTTCCGGCCCACATCTGTTGAAATGGTAGAAGAACAAACATCACCACCCAGTCTATTAACTGAAGCCGATTTGATTGCACTCATGGATAAACATGGAATCGGAACTGATGCAACACACGCTGAACACATTGATACAATAAAAGCACGGCAATATGTTGGTTTAAGGGATAATCAATATTTTATGCCGGGAAAATTGGGTATTGGTTTAGTAATGGGTTATGATAATATGGGGTGTCAAATGTCTAAACCAAATTTACGTGCAGAGTTGGAGAGTGACTTGAAGCTTATATGTAGCGGTGAAAAAAATCCTC
Source organism: Meteorus colon (assembly GCA_030523085.1). NCBI lineage: Eukaryota > Metazoa > Arthropoda > Insecta > Hymenoptera > Braconidae > Meteorus > Meteorus colon. Next base: position 47,099 of record JAPYZH010000335.1, read on the forward strand.
AGGAAGTTCTGCAAACACAAATAAATAAATATCGCGATGTATTCAAAATCGCACTAGAGCGAGCCAATTTGATTGATACCGCGTTAGCCAAATATATTGATGAAAGGCCTTCAGTACCACCTGAAATGGAAATGACAAATCTGCCTGAAGAAGTTGTTATTTATAAATGTCCAAAATGTGGTTCAAATATGACATTGAAGGAGAAGAGACTTGGTGGAAAATATATTGGTTGTATAGGATTTCCAACCTGTTCAAATGCCATATGGTTTCCACAAGCCGTCACTGAAATAGAAGTAACAAATGAAATATGCAATAGATGCCCAGGTGAGATGAAAATACTAAAAGTTAAGCTCAGACCTGGTGCATTTCCACTACTTGGTTCATCTCACTGCGCTTGCATTGGTGGTTGTGATACTGTTTTTAATGAGATGATGAATATTAATATAATGGCTGTTCGTAGAGGTGAACATCAACCAGACAGCGGATATGCAAGTAGTAGCACAACATTGACTGATTCACCAGCTACATCGAGACAACAGCCAATAACTCATGCAAGAATCAATGCTCGTGGGAATGCTCGTGGTAATTCCGCAGTGATACGAAGCGCGTCCACCAGACCACCTGTGGGTTTCGTTGGATCGCAGAATGTCCGACCACAACCACCATCAACAAATCATCGTGATCGAGACGGTGATAATTCATCTGATGGAAATCGCAGTAATTTCAAAAGGCAGAGTGATAGCTGGACTAATTTGGATAATGATAGTAAACGACCGAAGACTACAAAGCCGATAATAAATAGTGTTAATAGAGAAAACGTGAATCCAATTGTAACTGCTTGTGGTGATAACGTATTTTTATGTAACTGTCATGAAAGAGCGGTGCAATTAACAGTGCGAAAAGAAGGACCTAATAAAGGCCGTTTATTCTATAAATGTGCAAAGCCACAAGGTTCAAGTTGTGATTTCTTCCTCTGGTCGCCGGATGATGCTGATCCATCGTCAGTTATTCAGTCATCCAGAATTCAAACAGACGGCCGTGAACTCAATCAAACAAATTTCACACCCAAATGGTCCAATAAAACTCTAAATCAAGGTGGCACTATTAATCAGAGGAATGCCGAATCGTCTACGCAAAATTTGTGGGGTGATGATGATGATAAAGATGGTGATATAATATGCACTTGTAGTCAGCCTGCTAAAAAGTATGATAGAGATTTTAATTATTCGAATACCTCATTATTTATAAATTGTGAAATCTGTAATTATCGCTTATTGTAATATGTATGCTTTTACTCAGGTTAACTGTACGAAAGGATGGGCCAAATAAGGGTAGGAATTTTTACGCATGTCCGCAAGGGCCATCCAGTCATTGTAGTTTTTTCCAATGGGCTGACGAAGGTGGTACTGGTGATGATAATCGTTATGACCAATGGAGTAATACATCAACGAGAGGACGAGGTAGAGGACGTGGTGCGAATGCACCTAGAAGTACTGGCGCGAAGCGAAAATGTGGAGTGTGCGGTGTTGAAGGTACTGGTATCATTCGTTTTGTTTATTCTTGTATGATTTCTTTTTTTATTTTATAGTAAAATTAACATTTTAATACGTATTTTTCTTTTCTTTGGTATTGTCACTTAGGTCACACTAAGAGGACGTGTCAACAAAATGCAATGGATTGAAAAATGAATTGTATTTATATTGTATATATTGTTTTATAATTAAGATTAAGATAAATATAGAGTGGAGTCCATTTCTATCGTCATCCTTCATACATTGTATAAGAGAATAGTATGGGAAGTATTTAATTATTAAAGTGTAGTTGAGTGGACGATTGTTTCTTATGTTATCACACGATTGTTACATGATATTTTGTGGTTTTGTTTCTCGATTTTTTTTCTGTGCAATTGAGCCTCAGCAGCTGTTACTGTTGACTGAAACAAAATTCGTGTTTGCAATATGTTAATTAAAAAGCGTAAGAATTTCTAAAAATGAATTCAAATATACATGTATTCAAATCCCTTCCTTACTATATCTATAAGTAATTCCAACTTCAGCTTCAGTAAATTGTTCTCTTCCTCTAATCTCCCAACTTCTCTTTTAAGTTTTTCATTTTCTTTAAATGTTCCACCAGCTTTACCGGTTTCTGCAAATTCCAACATAGATTTATTTTGGATGTTCGTAACATTAACTTCGAATGAGAATAACTGACACGGAAAAGTGTGGTTAGAAACCACGCAAATTTATCTTTTACAAAGCGGTTTTCAGAGAATAAAATGAAAAATATCTACGTTAGGATAAAATAACATGAGAACGAAATAACGTATATATTATCATACCCGGGATCCATATACCACCATCGAATATTACTTCTTGATCACCAAGGCGTAGACGAATAGGCCCAATATCTGGTCCCAATTCTCTCTCTATTCGTTTGGGACTCAAATCTTTATTGGACAATGAAATTGACGCTTTTCTCAATGGTGTTTTTTTCGGAGAAAATTTGTTTGTAAACAGTGGCATAATTCAATACAAGAATGCAACGGAATAATTTATTATTATGGAGTTTTACAGGCAGAATGTTGATGGTTGAATAATGTCAATGAGTGTCTGAACAATTCATCTGTTATGTCAATACAACACTGACTTATCATTGATTGAGTGTGCGAATTGCATATGTATTTTTTTCCAACGCGTCATGCACTTTGCCTGTTAATTATTTTCAAAACCCCCGGGTTGAAATGAACATTAGCATTAGTGATGAATAGCGGCGAAACGATTGCCCGCGAATAATATGTAATTTCTGAAAATATGGGGTCATCGATTGATATAAAAAATGAGGTTGGAATTTGACTGCAGTTAAAGTATTAGACAATGAAAAAATACAGGAGTGGGCACGTTCACATATAATGAGTCGTCGATATTTTTTATTCTGCTTATATATATATATATATATATATATTTATAAATTACACCGAAATCGTTGAAATTCGTGGTTGATTTGCGTGGTATAGCGTAGGCAGCGGAAGCGAAAGAACCGTTTTAGCAGAATGCACTCGTTGATTAGTGAATAATAATGGATAATTCGCCGCCAAAAAAACTATAGTATACACGGAGAATCAACCGTAGTAGTGGATAATCATCTGAAAAAACAAAATAGTAAAGATGTTGGAGGTATATCCCTCACCACTGATTCGCAAACAATTTTGCGCCTCTTCAACAGCACCATTTATTTCATTAAAAATTTTCTTCTCCCAATATATCCAACTTCTTTGTCCGAATGCTACTATTTCAATCATCATCAATAGCAAGACAGCTTGGTGTCTGTGATATTTATCCGGTGCTCTCGTTTATTTTCACTTTTTTGATATATTCAGAAAATCATGTTTAGTTTCAATATAAGATACACAAAAAATTATGAAATGTTATACACAGTTTTAACACTCATCGCCAACATCCAGGCCAAAGATTCTGTTGTTCATTTAGCGTAATGTACGAAAAATATACTGCTTCCCATTTCGCAATGTTGTATCGCTTTTTTATACGTTTATTGACTTGAATGGAGATTTGGTAACGTGCTTGGATGTCATATGAAATAGAATTGCACCGCAACACATTCATCACATTTCATGACTAATTATCGTCATCATTCGTGTTGCATTTAAATTCAACTGTTGTCAGTGTTAAGTAGAACTAATAAATATGCTTGATAAACCATTGAAGTTTCATACATCTTTATTGTATAGCATTTATAGTTCGCGAATATTTCTATATCTCATCATTTTCTTTCCTATTTTATTTGTACGTTTAAAATAAATATTACATGCCTCATTATTATCGTATATACGAATTCTACTGATATTATTTTGAATGCCAGAAAAAACAGCATTTTTCTGAGAAATATGCGTATTCATTTATATATGTTTATTAATTATTTTTTTGTCTCATGTGAAAATATAAAGTCACATTCTGATAAGGTAAATAACGTTCATTGGCTCTTAAAACACAATGGTGATTTTTTTTTCTCTCGAATATATTATAACATCTACAGAATACTCTTACACATTATTTTTTCAATCTTCATCCGTATGATTACATGTTCAATTTCACTCCCAAAGGTCAGGTACGTTTCAAGCTACAGTGCAATAAAAATGAATCAATTGTGCTGAATTCACCCAACCAGGATCTCAATCATACATGAATTAAATAAAGATAAGTAATTTTTACTACGAGTGAATGCGAATGGACATTGTTAGTTTTTCACATTCCTTTTGACTGTTATAAATAATCGATCATTCTATAGAATATTACAGAGATACTGCAAACAATCGTCGAGAAAAATTCTCCTCCTTATTCTATCAATATTTTTCGTATTATATGAAGCTCGCCGGAATTTGATTGATGATGAACGAAATTAATTAGTGAATAAATATTACACTCCACATATAACCTGGAATATTATGATAACGAAACGGAAATAATGTGAACTATTAATTGAAGTAGAAAATCTCGCATGTTAACAATATTTACTCACGAACATTTGAATATTCACTCATCAAAAATACAAATATCATTTCATTCTATCATGCTACGATTGCGATGGTTTCTTTCGTCTTCCAAATAGATTACTCAAGACTGAACTACGTTTGTAATCTCGGTCTTTGCGCGATCCACCAGAACTCTGTTCACTCTCCGATCCACTTTCAGACGCTCTTCTACCATCAACAACAGTGATGCTTTGACCTCCAGGTGACAAAGCTGGTGGTGGTGGTGCTACATAAGGCGGTAATGACGTTGGTCGACCGGTAAATGAATTAAGAGTTTGAAGACCACCCTGAAAAACAAAACGTCAATGAATGAAGTTCATGTTCGTTGTTTGATCCAACCAAAACTACCCTGATCAAAAAATAGCATATTCCATAATCAAAGACGAATATCAGTAGCGATTAGAGTATTTGATATCATGTGATAGCATTGAAAATAAATTCATTTTGAATCGTTTTGTATGCTACTTTCTAATCAGCGTATGAGGCAGTTATTTACCTGTCGCATATTAACATTGGTAGATCCGTAAGCTGAAACAAGATAAAAAAAGCACATGAATTTAAAAATGTTTGCTTTTCAGTTCACAAAGTCGAAATATAATTTGTATCTTCTGTCAATTTCATTATCATCTTTAATTTCAATACAAATGACGCATGCTGGGTTCAAGTAGGGAAATAAAAATAACTATATAAAGTTTAAAGAGCAAACAAATATGAATAAACTGTGACGATTAATATGTGATGGATGTTAAGAGCCCGAAGATGGAATTTGCAACCTGTGTCCATAAAATTATTTGGGGTAGGAATAAAAAAAGAAAAAATGAGAGCTCAAATTATTCAGATGAGGAAAATTAAAGGAAAAGTTCATGCTGAAGAGGTTTGCGACACATTTTTCCCACAGTGCATTTAAATCCAGTTTCATCATTCGGGTTTTTTTTTTTGGTTTGTAATGACTGACCAGGATCGTGATTGCTCCATTGTACCATCCTGACTGGTGGCGGAGGACTTGAAGGCAGGGGAGGCGCTACTTCTATAAAAGTATGGGGATGAAATTACTCAGGAATCGTTATTTCTTTTTTTTTTTTTCTTATTTTGACTAATCAAACACTCAACGATGATATTAGCTAAATCATGAAGCTAATATTGACATATATAGAAAGCAAACGGTAAGAATTACCTTGTGGTGGCGAATTTAATTCCATGCTCCCTGGCCGATGCCAATTTTCATTTGGATACTGTCCGGAACCATTATGGTTAATTGTTCCACTCCTTTGCTGAAATGATTGTGGTCGTGTCGATGAAATAAGATGGTCAACGTCTAAAATTACATAAATAAATTTTAATTCAGCCATAACAATGAAAGTGCAAACATGTAAACAAAGTGTAAATAAAAGTAAAAATGAAAAAGGAAATATGGGTGACCTACCATTCCGTTTTATTTGAATAACATTTTCGGAACTAGGTGAGCGTACAGGAACTGGTGGCGGTGCACCTCTAGGTGGTATTATTGGTGGTCGATCACCTGGTGACAATTGATAATTTTCTTTCTGTATAGCTAGTTGTTCTTGTTGAATCATTTGTTGTTGCTGCTGCTGCTGTATTCGATGTTTATTCAGAATGTCCGTTTGTGTTTGAGGAGAGTCTGCGGCCCGTTGGGATGCCAAAAATTCATTACTACGTTCGCGCATTTGTTGATTTTGTCGGTGTTTTTGAAGAAATTCAATTTGTACATTACTTGATGTATGATCCGGTAGTTGCAATGGATCACGTCTGATTACAGAATTTTTACGTTCAAGTTCTGGTGTTGAAAGATGGCTGCTACCAGTCGAAACATTATCATCAGCAGTAATATCTGGCGTTTCAGTTAACAGCCTGTCGATATCATTTTGTTGCGACTCATCGTATTTCAATAATTGTAAACTGGGTGGTAATGCCGCGTGAAATGAAATTTTATTAACCCAATCTTCCATTTCCTGTATATTCGAGGCGGAAAACAAAAATTCAGATCCATCAGTGCACTTTAATCTAAAAACGTGCTTGCGTTTCGTATAATCATCGGCTTTCTCACACTTAGCATTGTATATGGTGATGGGTGCTGTTGCCGCTTTACTCAATGAGAAATCACCATAATCCTTGAAGAAACACAGTAGTTGACCACACAATACTGTGAAATATTGTTTCCATGAGCGAACAGCAGCTTTTTTACCACCGCTTTGTAATTCATGCTTACGTTCGAGTACACCTTGAATTTCAACGGGACTCAAAGGATCCATATTTTCCATACGTTGGTGTTTTCGAAAACTTTGTGTTCTCCGTCGCGTTGTAAAACTCGGTGTGCGCTTTGGTTTTTTCGTATCAATTTTCATGCTCTCCGCGCGTTTAATATCTGCTGTGGTACGTTTCAGACGATCGCCGAATACATGTGAGATACTGCTGTGCGATTTTGTTGCCGACTCCACTGGAATTTCTTCACGTCCATTATTTACTTTAAGTGGCGGTAATCGATTGATTGATTCATGCTCTTCCGATGATCCATTGATATCGTCGCGTTCACCACGACGAGGACTTTCTAACAGTCTACGTCGTTCTTCCTCTCGTTTGCGCTCTTCTGTAATTCTTTGAACCTCTTTACGTTTACGTTCTTCGACGCGTGCATGTTCAATTCTCTCTTTTTCAGCTTGTCTAGCCGCAATTTCAACTTCTTGTTGCTTTTGGAATGCACGTTCTAACATTGTGATGCGTTTAAGTGCCTCAAATTTCTCTTCTTGCGCCTCGATAGTTTTCTCGAAATCCTCGTGTTTTCTCAACAAATCTTCGACTTGTGGTATGGTCTCACCTAGATTCCCATCGTGAAGCATCGGCTCACGACTTATTATCCAATTTTCAAGTGTTTCTGCTTCACGTTTGAACATTTGGGTGTCTAAATTTTGCTCATAAATGTTTCGCCGTTGTTCCCATGTGTCAATCAAAATTTGTTTTCTTTGCGCCAAAATTGAGATTTTTTCTTGAATTTCTTTTGCCAAAAAGTGTCCTTGTTCAATCAAACCATCACCAATACGATAGAATTTTTCGAATGCGTCTTGACGCGAATCGATTTCTGCTTTGTATTCACTGTGTCGTGATATTAATATTTCAGCGCCAGGAACATCGCGTGCCAACTCAGGTGCCGTTACTTTAGCTACCATTTCATTTATCCAGAACGCTAGATCTCGGTAATCATCGAAATAAGCTTCGAGTTGTTCAGCTTGAGCGAGTTTACTTCGTCTTTGTGCAGATTTTTCCAATAATTCATTCCAACTTTCGTCAACTTCTTCGTGTTTAACCGCAATATGTTCCCGCGCATCAGGGAACAATGCAGCCAATCTTGATGCCTCGCCCATGACTGATTCTACCTGCTCTTTAACCGCTGCTAAATCAGTTTCGAAGCCTTGGTGCTTTCGCACCAAAGCTTGTATTGTTTCAAGATCGTGACCATAGCCATCAGCGCTTAAGCTAGCTTCTTTTTCTTGTATCCAAGATATTGTCTCGTCGGCGGTCCTATCGAACATGTGTACTTGTTTCGCACCTGCAAGTGCCTCTTGTCTTGCATGTGCCAATTCTTTCAAGTCATCCCATTGCTGTTTGGTTTCATCAATTTTACCACGTATTTTTGCAATTTCCGTATTTTTCTCTTCAATTAACTTCTCGCCAACTTCAATTACTGTTAAAAGACGAATTTCGCTCGTTGCCAAACCTGCTAAGAAATTATCAAAAATCTGAATTAATAATTCAACGTGTTCAACATCACGGCCGTAATCCTCGGATGCGGCGACAGTTGTTTGATCACCAATCCATTCGATAACTTCATCCGCTTGTCGAATGAATTCGAACAATTTTTCACTTTCCAGCAATCGGTGCAATCGAAAGTCATGTAATTTCTGTAGTTCTACGAATTTTTGTCCAATTTCTTTTTGTTTCTGCTGAATATTCTTGCTATCGAAATGATGACGATTGATTAGACCTTGCGACAATTTTTTCAAATTATCAATCGTACTCTCGAAGGATGATAAGTCGCGCTCAAGACACTCTAGTTTTTTTAGTAACGACTGAACTGAATCTTCATCTTTACCATAATCACTTGATGTCAATTGTGGATGTTTCTCTTTAATCCATTGTTCGGCTTCGGTTGCTTCAGTATAAAACATCTGTGATTCTACGGCATCAAGTAACCGTAATTTTCTCACACTCGCTAAATCCCGAAGATATGCCAGTTTTGTTTGCAACTCGTAGGTGGCCGCTTCAATTCTTTCCGATGCAAAATGCCCACTTCTAATCATTCCAGCAGCACGACTAGCCAAGGACGCGACCACAGGCTCACGAGAAATGAGTTCAGTCTCCAGTGTTTGGTGCTTCTTTTGTAATCTTTGGACGGTCATCAATGAACTACCTAAATCACTGCTAGCAGCTAACGGTTCTTTCTCTGAAAGCCAATGAAGTTCATCCTCGACATCTCTCATGAATTGATGCAACAGTTTTGCATCTTCCAAATTATCGCGACGTATCTGTATTGGCTCTTGGAGGCTGTGATATTTGTTGATAGCTGATTGCGCACGTTCCTGAATTTCATCGCACATGAAATGTTTTGTTCGCTGAAAATTTTCCGCTGTTTCTTTGATGGATTCACATGCTTCATTGTGACCGAGAACATCATTTTCAAGATTTGTGTGACGCTTCAATAAATTTGCGACGCTTGACAAATCTTTGCCATGATCCTCTGATTGCAATTGCATTTCAATTTCGTCCATCCACGTTTCAAATTCGTCTAGTGTGCGCCCAAATAATAACGCCTGATATGCATCATTGAGTCGATTTTTCTTCAACTCACTTGTTTCTTGTAATATCCGCCACTGAGATTCCAAGTCCTCTAAGCGATCCTGAATTTCTTTCGACGCGTAATGATTGTCTTCAATTAACAATTCGCCTTCGCTCATCACACCGCCGACTCGTCCACGATTTGCCATTAATTCACTTTCGAATGCAAGATGTTTTTGAATTTTACTTTGAAGATTTGTGGAATCGCGATAATTCTCATCACCAGCAACTTGCTGCTTCTGATGTAGCCAACTTTCAACTTCATAAATATTTCGCAAGAATTGATGTAATTGACGGCTCTCAACTAGACGTTTCATTCTTGCTGAAGCATTGCATTTCAATTTATCACGTCTTGCGCAAACAGATGCTAAACGCTGTATAATTACGCTAGAATCAATCGGATCTTCAGAAAGAATTTCTTTGGCAAATGTCTCAAGTTCATCAATCCTTCCCAATTGTGATGTCAACATTTTTTCAAACTCACCATGTTTACGAATTAGGGTTTCAACGCCCGATAGTGATTCACCAAGATCATCGTTATTCAGAAATGCCTCTTTGGTGGCTAACCAACTGTCAGCTTGATCAGCTTGCTCTTTGAATTGTTGGAAATGGTAGGCTTGCATTAATTTTTCACGGCGCTCCGCCCACGCTTCTACTAGACCTGCACGTATATTTTCTAAATGATCCAAATTTGTTTTCACATCCAAATCAATTGCAACTAACTTTCTCCCACGTTCATTCAATGTTTTGATCGTATCCTGCCGTCCATCGATCTCAGCTTTTCTCTCCTGGTGTAATTCTAATAATGCTTCAGCCTCAGAAATTGTTGTCGGCGCCTCAGATTCATTCATACGTTTAATTGTATCGGCAACCCAAATCTCCACTTCATGTAAATCTGCTTGGAATTTATGCAAAGTGTAAGCTTGTATAAGGGCATCACGTCTGTGTTTAGTCAAATGATGTAATTCATCCCAATTCGATTGGAGGTTGTGTAACATTGCATTTATCTGTGGTGCACTCTCTGAATATTTATGGGACAATTGTTTAGCTTCACTCTGATGTTCCTTTAGCTTCCCTTCGATTGCCGTCATGTCACGCTCCATGGTTTCTTGCTTTCGTTGTAATTGTTCGACCGCAGCCAAATCTTTGCCAATATCTGATGTATTCATTGCAAGAGCCTTTTCAATCACCCGTTGACTCGTATCATCAATGTCGCGATTAAATAAATGAATTTCCAATGCACCAGCTAATATTGTTCGGTAGGTACTGAGTGCACCTTGTAGTGCTTTCCACTTAGTTATGAGATTGTCACGTCGTTGTTTGATTGCTTTTGATTCATCGTCATGACCTTGTTTTATTAATTTATCAGATAAAGCATTAATTGTTTTGATCCTAGCGTCATCCACTCTCATGTCACTGTCAACGTCATCTAATTTCCGTTGAAGACTCAAACAATGCTCATAATCATTGCCGGTATCACCAGCTTGTACCATCATTTCTTTATCCCTGATCCATGCTTCGATTTTCTCCACTTGGTTATTGAATTCCAATATATCTTGCGCCTCTTCTAATCCCCTACCACGATTACCAGATACTATTAATAGTTTTCGCCACGTTGTGTGTAATTGTTCCAACTGTTTTCGAATTTCTACGCTTGATGGATGGTGTTGGGCAATCAGAGTCTCACCTTTAGTTCGTATTTCCTCAATTCTACCTTGGTTCGCCGCTAACTCTGCTTGGAATGCCTGATGCTTTTGCAATTTTTTGATTTTATCTTCTAAACTCGAAACTTCACCTTTAGATGCTTCTGCCTCGAGTTTTTTTTGTTTTTCACCAATCCACGATTCTGCCTCACCTACATCGCGAACAAATTGAACATGGAGTAAGCTCGCTTCCAATCGTTTTCGTCTTGCACTACAAAGATCCCGGACTTTCGCACGTTTTTCTGAGACTTCTTCCAAACGTTTTGCGATATTCAGAGAGTCGAAATGATTTTGCGCAAGAAGCTTTCCACCATGTTCCTGAAGAGCGGTTAATTTTTCTTCCTGTGTAACAAGTAATTTTTCAAATTCATTTTGTTTTTTCATTTGTCCATCAACTTCCTCGACAGATACACCAAAATTATCACCACTCAATGCAGCCTCTTGTGTTGTCGATAAATTATCAAGCTGTTTCGCATCACGAAGGAAGAAGTGCAAATCAATCAATTGATCTAAATGAACTTTTTTCTGTTGCCATGCGGTATGAAGTTTTTGGCGTTCTTCCAATAATTGATTGCATTTTTCTTCAACTTCAGGCGCTGCATAATGACCAGTTTGTACCATGGCTTCGCCAAGATCAAGAACAGCACTGAAACTGTCTTCACGTGCTTCGATTTCACCTTTCAACGCTTCATGTTCAGCTTTCAGTATTTGTGCACTCGCTGCATCGCGGACTTTGTCTTCAGTTGAAAGAGCTGCGCGTAAACCAGCAGCCCAATTCAATAAATCACGAACCTGAGTGAGGAAACGTTGAAGATCACAACTGGCATGCAGTAAGTCTTTCCTGTGGGCTGACTTTTCTTTCAATTCTTCCCAATTAGCCAAAACAATTTGTTGTTGTTGGTCGATACGTGTCGCATTATTGCCCGGATAGAGTGCTTGCAATCTTGCTGCATCGTCAATTAACACTTGAAGCTGTGCTTGTAGAGCAAATAAATCATTGTCGAATCCTTCATGACGGCGAATTAATGCCAATACGGAATTCAGATCACGACCAAGATCTTCAGGAACGGCAGCTTCCTTTTCTTGAATTCTGGACAGTGCCTCAGCCACGTCACGATGAAATCGATGAATCTCACCTGCAGCTTGTAATCTTTGTTCTCGGTGACGGATCAATCCCAAAAGATGTTGCCATGACTCACTAATGAAAAAACATTATATATCTTTTATGTCTATTCGATATTCGCAGATAATAATTGAGAGTATTCTTGGGTTCAGATACAGTGATAAGAGAGTGACAATAGATATGCATGCAGCATGCCTGACATGCGGTTGAGTTTAGTTTATTCATATCATTCCCATTTTTAGTTGTTTGTGTTGTTCTGTTCTTTAAACAACAATGTTAATTTACTACATCATCATGAAGAACTCACCGCATATGTTCATGTTGAATGTGAACTTGTGTAACAGGATCGTCTTCGTCATCTCTACAGAACACCAACAATGTTGATGAAAGCTGTGTTAATTTTATACACCGACACCCGCAGAAAAAAATATTCAAATTCTACTGAAAATACATAACTAAAAAAATCCCCATGATGCAATCAAAAAAATGATAGAGAACGATGAGACTGTGTAACAAGCTACCCCAAAATGAGAATTAAATAATTGGTCTGTAGTAAACCCAAATAGTATGAAGAGACTCATCAACTACTTCAGAAATAATTGTCCCAAGAAAATAGAAAAAAAAATAAAAACACATACCCAAGCTGCTCTTGACGCTTTTCAATTTCTCGAATGTATGGACTCTCATTGGTAATCAATTTTTTTGCCAGATCTTGGCATTGATTGAAACGCTCAGAACCGGCTTCAATTCGATGTTTAAAGTCATTAAATTTGGCTTGAAGAATCAGCAAATGTTCATAATCTTGTCCATAATCTTCCGAAGCAGCTGCTTGCTCTTGCTCTTTTATCCATTGCTCCAATTCTGCGCTCTCTAAGAAATATTCATGACGATACATACTCTCCATTAATCGTTGCTGTCGTGTTGTAGCCAATCTTTGTAGTGCACGTATTTGTTGGGCTATTGCTTGTTGCTTGTTGGCAATAGCCTTGCTGTCTGGATGCTTCGCATTTACCATCGCCGCGGCCGTATGACCCATTTCCGTTACTATTCCGTTGTAGGAATCTAATTCGAGTTCCACGGCCTTGTGTTTTGTGAGTAATTTCGTAGCAGCATCACGGTCTCTGCCATAATCAGTTGAACTTAACACATCATTCTTTTCACTCAACCAGCTCTCAACTTCACTGGCTTCAAAGAAAAATTCTTGTGCTCTCAATGATAAATCAAGTGCACGACTACGTTCACTAGCTTTTTTTTGTAGCTCTCGCCATGCATCGTCCAATTCCTCGCACAATTCTTGTATCTGTAAAATAATGAAAAAAGTGAGCTCGCAAAATATTTTGGCATCAATTGGTAGAACTATTACCTTGAAAAAAGCAAAGAAAAATTCGAAAAAGTCAATTATTATAATTGAAGGAGTATAAATTAAATGATACATTGCAAAATCATGCCACAGCTGTCGAAAACATAATGTACATGAGTTAAATATTGTTAAATATTGTAAGGATATTTTTGTTTCGTTATTGTTTGCGAAGTTTCATGCAACCGCTATCTCTTACCTCACAACAACCAACCATATTACTCGTTGATGCTCCGACTGTGTAAAAATTGAATACGCTTATATCTGATATTTGATAGAACTTGACAGTTCAATAACGGATGTATATCAAAAGAGAGAAAAAAAAGTTGGAACAATTTTCATAGAATAGAATCGAAATCGTTTCATTACCTTTTTCTTCTCCGGATGAACTTGATCAATTAGAGCTTGACCAGATGCTAATGTTTTATCAATCATTGGTTGATGCCCAACAATTTCTGCCTCTAATTTTTTGTGTTTTTTGTGTAATGACTGAGCTTGATGTAAGTTTTGACCGAGTGTTGGCGATGAGGCTTGCGACGAATGATCTTTAATCCACTGTAATTCTGCATCAAGTTCGAATCCAAATTTATGGAAACGCAAACTTTCTTCAAGTGCATCGTGTCGTTTCTTCGCCGGTTCTTTTAAACTCCGAAATTTTTTTTGCGTCGCTTGACTTGTTTTCAATATATTTGGCGCATCGAAATGGCCCTCATGTGCCATTTCTTCACCCATTGCCACAAGATCATCAACTTTTTGCTCCCATTGACACATATCAGTTTCTAATATTTGATGTTTCTTTAATAATTCTTTACAACTTCGAAGGTCAATACCCACTTGTTTGCTCTGTAATGAAATATCAATTTCTTCAAGTTTCAAACGCGCATCTTCTATTGTACGATTGTAACCATGTTGTGATGCAGCTTGACGAAGTCTTCGGCCTTTCTCCAATGACAATGCGACCAAACGTTCCCATTGATCATTAAGATCTTTCAATGTTTGTCCAACGTCATTTGACCGATAATTTTGTTCAGAAATCAATGCTCTACCTGCTTTATTGACAGCACGTAATTGACCCTCATTCGCACGTAGTTCACGTTCGAATGCTTCGTGTTTTTGAAGTTTTCGTTCCAAATTATTCAGATCTCGATAGCTCTCATCTGCGGCCACTTTCATTTTGTCACTCAACCAATCACGTAAATCATCAACTTCAGCAGAAAATTGTTGAAATTGTTCGGATGCTTGAAGCGCTGCTCGTCGTTCTTGTGCAGCATCATTCACCGCCGCACGACGATCAAGCACCTGATTCCGTTTATCATTGATGTAGTCTCTCTCATAATGATTTTGTGCAATTAGACGATTCGCAGTATCACTAAATGCCTTCAATCTATCATCTTGGGCATGAAGGGTATTTTCAAACTTTTCGTGCTGCTTTAATAGTGCTTCTACATCATCCAACGATTCACCAAGATTGAAAAATTCAAGAAAAACTTCGTGTGAACTCGTTGTTGCGTCGATTTGATCAGCTTCACGATTAAATTGTTGCAGTTCAAGACATTGTCGTAACCATTCTTCTTTAGAACTCCAATCAGTGACAACGGCTTGATATAATCCGTGTAATCTATCCAAACGCTCACCGACATCTGTTAATGATGGATTACGGTTCAGCAATTGATTCCCCAAATCTTCAACTTCTCTAAATTCATCTTCGCGTGTTTTAATCTCATCGCCTAATTCGATATGCTGTTTCCGTAATTTTTCTGCAGTTGCAACATCACGTACAGGTTCTTCTGCTTTCATTACTGCTTGTGTGTCAGTCGCCCAATTGATGAGGCTCTTTGAACTATTCATAAATATCTGTTGTCCTACCGCATCTTCCAAGCGTGATCGTCGTTCTTTCGCTTTAGATTGCACTTTATTCCACAATTCTTTAATTTCGTTTTGACGTGCATCAACATTCTTATGTTCATTCGGATATGAGCTCTTGACACTGTTTGCTAATAAGTTGACTTTACGTACTTTTTCTTCAACTGGCGCTAATTCACGTTCTAAATGTTGATGTCTCCTTTGTAATGCCTGAACAGTTTTCAAATCTGGTCCTAATTCGGCGGTATCCAGTTGCGTTATTTTTTCGAGCATCCAATCATGCGCCTCATCACAAGTACGATTAAATAATTCGACACTCGATGCGCCCTTCAAGCTTTTTTCTTTTTGCGCTTTTAGCCAATTCAAGTGATCCCATAGTTGATGAATATGCCGCTGTCTAGCTTTAACTTTGTCCAATTGACTGTGACCCTGATTGACAAAATCATTGACAGCAGTGTCAATTGCCTCAACGCGCTTTCCTGACGCTGAGAGATCCGTCAAAAACTTTTCATACTTTCTTTTCGCCGTTTCAACATTGTCATGTGAATCATCGGCTCTTAACATTCTCTCTTTATCTTTGATCCACTTTTCGAAATCATCGCATTCACGATAAAATCCATACAATCTGATGGCATCTTCGAGAAGTGCATGTCGCTTCGTCGCCAACTCATGAAGTTGATTGTAAGTTTCGTTTATCTTTTTTTGTCGTTTTTCAACATTATCGCTATCACTAACCGCTTTACGTTTTATTGGTTTAACCGCTGATTTTACTGATTTTACTCTTCGAACTGGAATAACTTGATTCACCATCTTAGTTTTCTTAACACGCTGTGTAACCCGCACTTTCTCCGGTCTTTTAACTTGGACTTGGATAACTTTCGGTTCAATTTCACGTACATAGTTTGCTGGAACAAAACCATCAGCACCGTCAGCCTTTCTCACATTCCACCAGTCTGGATTTGTTTTGTTCAGTAAAAACATTATTTCGCCTTTCACCATATGCATGCCCTGACCATTAAATGGATATAAACTTTTAACTTGTGGTACTAAACGATCTTCAAGAACAGTGCGTGGTTCAGTACGCTCAATAATTTCATCGACCCACTCGTCTTGAGGCACTAAACGTATTTCTTTCCCCCATTCCTCCTGTTCCAATTCAGCAACAGGCTCAGGATCAGTTGACAATTCTAACGTAGATATTCCGGCGATAATGAGTTTATCCGCTTGTGCATTCAATGATTGTACATCCCCTTTGTATGCATTCAATTCTCCTTCAAGATCCTTATGCCGCTGTAACAATGCTTGGGCACTTGGTTCGTCTACACCGTAATCTTCCGATGCAACTAATGCCATTTTTTCATTCATCCATGAATCGGCTTCATTAGCATCGGTGTAATACTGAAATGCTTCAGCGGCATCGTCGAGTTGTTTTTTCCTCAACGCCGCTAATTCTTCAAGAACACGCCAATGTTCTTGCAGTGAATCAATACGATTTTTAATTTCCAATGATGACGGGTGATTATCGGCTATTAATTTTTGTCCAGCATTACATAATTGTTCTGACTTTGGTCGTCGTACTTTCATTTCGTCCTGCAATGCTTTGTGTTTCTGTTGTAGCGATATAACAGCACGTAAATCTTTAGCTGATATTCCAGCCTTACATATTCGTTGTTTCTCAACTAACCAAGACTCTTCATCTTCATGATCTTGCAAAAAATGGAAAAAATTCCTAGCATCTTCCAAACGTGCTTTGCGCTCTTTACTATTTTCAACCAATTCATCATATGTATTATTCAGTGTTTTGAGTTTTTGTTGCAATAATGGTGCCTCTTTGCTAAGTGGTTGTGCGAGATGTTGTGCCGCTTGTCTACCAAGTCTACGCTGTGTCTCGCCGAGTGCAGTCACCTGTAACTCATGCAAACTGTGCTTCTGCAATAAATCTTCAACGCCTAGCAAATGTGGACCAACATCAGTGCTTTGAAAATTTAATTGCAATTCTTGTATACTGGCCAATGTCGTATCAATTTCACGCATCAAACTCATTAGCGAACACAGCGCAACAAGATTTGATTTATGATGATCTAATAATGCTAAAAGTGCATTCCATCTTTCAAGGACTTCTTGTTCACGTCCACGTACACGTTCCAAACCATGATAATTCTCTCGTACAAGCTCTTCGGACATATTTGTTAAATCGTGGAAACGTTCTTCACGTGCAACAATATCAGCACTTATGGCCTCATGTTTCTTTACCGTGGCATCCACTTGTGCAAGATTACTACCATAACGTGGGTCAGATAAAACTTGGATCATTTCCTTTAAATATCCTTCACGTAACACACTCTTTTTTTCAAATTTATAATTAAGCTGTTCTAATCGTTCTTGTCGTAGTAATTCTGTGCGTAGTGCAACCTCACGACGATGTTCAGCCCGTTCCAATTCCACCCAATTTCTTTCAATATCCTGGACCAATTGTCCCTCTTGTGGTGTGAATGCTGGTTGATTCAATGATTTCAATTGGGTATTGATGTGGAAATAAAGTGCTTCTATTTCAGAACGTTCTTTATACTTTGGTGGCTTCTCAACTGTGCGATATTGTTTAAATGCCAATAATTCACGTTGAATACCCTCCAGTGAATTCGGGAAATTACGATTTTCGAGAACACTTATTTTCAATTTAATCCACTCAAGCAAATTAGCTGTCAATTTCTCATAATGCACTTTCATCTTATCCGCTTCCATCATTTGTCCAACGATATTTGCTATGCGCTTACCACTCTTGATTTCATTTTTCATTCTTGCAAATGTATGGTAATATGACGCAACGTAAGTCATAATTGACTTTTCATCCGGTCGCGCAGTATCAACATCCTCCGCGTCAAGTAAACGTGGAATACCAAGCTCTGAATTTGCCACATCAAATGCATAATTGAGATTGTCAATGTGTTTATTTTGTTGAAGCTCAGACCACACAACCAAATCAGGCCGATGTGCATGAATGAGCGCATTGAAACCCAGGCCACTTCTCCATGATCCTATTAAAACACAAAATACAATGGGAAAAAGTCGGAATCATCGTATAGAATAACTAATGTAACGTAATAAAAGTATTAATTGAATACCTGATGGTGATCTTACCTGTAAAATCTTGTATATTAACATCGGGATAGCCATTAGTTTTCCGCTGACACCACAGCAACAATGCATCCTTGGCAGATTTCTTCTCGCTACTCTCGTTCTCCTCATCAACATCAATTTCAATCTCTTGAATTTGAAACCGTAAAATAATCGTCCATATTAGACCGAGTATCAATCTGGGATTGCCATCGACGATGTCCTCTGCGCCTATACTCTCTAATCGTACCTATAATCAATCAAGAAAAGAAAATTAGTAATAAACAAAATGAACAAATATTTGGACGATGTTTAATGTTCATGATTTGTATGCATGATTAATGGGAAAATACATTTTTTTCTCTCGGAGAAGCAAAAAAAAACCGGGGATCAAGCCTTGGTTTATAATTATAAAACTGTGAGTCATTCAATCAGCCGCGGGATACATTTCCAGTGATATTACATTGTGAAACGACACATTGTGAAACAATTTGACGTGAGGAAGGTGCAGTGCTAACTCGGCAAATTCTGTTAATATGTTTATTTAATTCTCAGCTTTTTTTTGTCTTTCGCCATTTCTCCTCCATAATCACATTGTTAAGATGGTTTTGATTGAGTTTTTGTACTGTTGTAAATTCGAGATAACAGTTTTAAAGTGTTGTTGAACATATTTGAAATGAGAAACGGTCGCCGGGGGACACTTGCACCAGGGGGGAGTGCAACGAGACAGCCACTTGAATGTCAGGATTTATCAGCGTCACAAGCGTTTGGTATTGCGGTAAACCAAGAAAGCAAGCGACCAATATAGTTTCAGACACTTGGTGGTGGTAGTGTCAGTGGATGAGAGTCATGTGGAGTCTATGTATGCATAACCCAATGGGCACGGGTTGTAAATTGTACATGTATATAAACACACAGTTGCCTCTCACACACACACGCGCACACACGCACACATTACAAGCAAATTTTTATTATTGAAATCCCGGTTTAGTGTGCTCGACATTCTGTGATGTTCGGAATGCCGTTCGATTGCTTGCGCGGTGCGTCCATCAAGGCCGCAGGGAAATGAAAATTATTGCTTTTGTCCGACAAGCGACGCTTGAGGAATCCAAAACAAAACATTTGCACTAGTCTTTTTTCATTTCGTTCTTATTTTGCTTTTTTCACTTTGCACGGTCGCAATTCCACAATAATTATATGAAACAGCACCACCACTACTAAGCAAACATTACCCGACGCCATCGCAAATATTTTACGTATGTATATAGTGGCAATCACGTTAATGATATTTATTTTGCTTAATTTTTCTTTATTCATTCTTCAATTGATATTTCTCCTTTTGATGGTATAATTTATATAAGATAACGATGTCATCATCGTGTTATAAATACCGATGGGTGACTTCAATTTATTTACATTGATCCACATTAAATCAATTGAAGTAGGTCGATGAAATTACTGTTGACTGTTGACATTTGTACTTTGAATTATTGGTGAAACAATTTGATTTCCCATTGCACTACACAATCAACTGGGAATGCCTATCTTTCGAATGCAAAACGTTCAATGCTAATATTTCAATATCTAGCTATCACATTCTCGTTATCCGTTTGCGTGTATTGAAATTGCACTGTTAACTATTTATTCGCCAATGATGGATACGAAAAAAATATTGTTAGAGATGTCAATAGAGATAATGATACAGTTGTTCTTTCTATTTTCCTTCTTCTTCTTCTTCTTCTTCTTCTTTCCTTTATATCTTCATCTTTGCCTTTCTCCGATTCAACATCATATATTGCCACTAGCCTACTCCAGCTTACCAAGTCTTATTATACCATAGACATAATGCACATATAAAATGCCGTTTTGAATTACAAAGATACCGCGCGCAGTTTTCAGCGTCGATTAAAAATCATAAGGCAAATATATGTATACAACAATTTCTTCTCCTCTACTCTGCCAAATATTTAAATTATTATTATTTTATAGGTCCCATTGGAATATGGAATTTGATTTCGTATCAAAATATTGGAAAATTTCTGAAATCACAAGCAACAATTTGTAATGTAATATTCATATCACATGAATATATTATTCAATACATGTTTGACCTGTTAAGTATACATATTATGTAATAATTTCTTGCTACATGTTATCTGTATATACATAGGATATGGGTATATATGAGAATCGCATTCTTAGTGGAATTAGCGCGGTATGTTCGAGAGCCTCCTACGTGGCAATACATTCTCTATCTTTTTCTTTTCCTCGATAGTCCGGTCATAACCACCACCATCTAAGATAGAGAGAGAGAGAGAGAGAGAAAGAGAGAAAGAGAGAGACGAGAAACACTGGCTGCGGCACGAAGAGTCATCGAACCGAGTAGATATTTTTGCCACGAGAAAACACATGATGGTATGTAGAAGAAAAGAAATGATAAAAAATATTAAAAGGAGAATTTATCATTGTTCACCAGTTGTATTCTATGACTATGCCATTCCATATCTTTTATCAATTGTAGTATTTCTATTGTTTCCTCCAATCAAACGATCAACAATCCCCAGTGAATTAACATCGTAGCCAACTATCAGAATAGCTCTTATTTTATTCATCTTCATTTTTTCGCTATCGTTTTCAAGTATGCGCATATAACAGTTCTACTTTACTCACACTATCACCTGTCACCTGTCACCTGTATTGGCGTGCGCATACTGTTTGTTGCTCTGCTGGGCGATAAAGCAATTACATCCTTTAGTATGAGATCTATAAAGTAATGTCGATCGGATTGGAATACGAATGACAATGCAACACACACAAAGTTTAATTCAAACGAATGCGAATCATTTAAATGCATACGCATATTATCCGTTAATCATATCGTGGAATAAAAATAAATGAAAAAAATTATAACATATTTAACTGGATGAAAATAATCATGAGTCATTAATTGTAAAGAGATGACTAACTCGATAAATTACTCTACCACTTTTTTCGTGAAATCATAAGAAAATTACCAAATCATTTATGGAATCAAAATCTATTTATAGTTAACAAAAAATCTCTGCCCTCAGTCATTGATGAATCCATGAATTGTTATCGTGCAACTACAGTCATTTATTATCTCCATGGAATAATGAAATCCTAATATCGAAAATCATTTAAAACTCACATTGAATCTAAATAGTTGTGTTGAATTAGAAGAACTATAAAATGAGACAAATATACCCATCCAAGTATGATATCGACAAAAAAGGCAAAATGGATTAGCCGAAATATAAATTTCTGATGAATTTTTGATAATTGTATTATATAATATAAGATGATTGTGGAAAATATCTTGATAAAATAAACACCTTCCGACAAGGTTGAAAGTGAGGAGACGAAGCACGTGCATCGTCAGCATTCTGTACACGAGACTTTGCGTACTACCGTGAATGGCTATAGAATACAAGGTTGGATGAGTATATACAACGGATGTGGATGATAGGGTGGCTGGATGGATGGCTGGTGTATTTCTGCTTTCATCCAAAGTAGATTCGCCGTTATATCACTACACACCGTTCGTGCAAACAGCCTCGCTCTTCTCTCTTTCATCTTTGCTATGTATATAGCTATACTATAACTATACATCTAAGGTTTACATTATTTGCGTTGTTTGCACTGCTATTCTCATATTCCTTGTTGCAGTCTAGTCGTGTCGGACTACATTGCATTTATACTTTGCGTGTCGATGTCCCATGACACATTGCAACATGACCATAGTGCTATCCCATAACGTAGCAGTTTTTTGTGTATGTTGTTGCTTGAACGATATAAGTAGTCAGGAGTCGTGCCCAAGTCTTTTGTACGCAGTATAAACTTTCACACGTTGTGTTCTATGTATATGCGATATATTATAAGCAGCTGCTGATGCTTCAATCTCATCATCTTTTCGTGTTGAGTTTGTGCTTGCCCACCATCTATCTTCCTACTCGTCATCTTTCGTATGCTTCCTCTTTTGTTTAATTAAAAAAAATTAATTAATTAACTTCTCTATTGATACTCACAATCATTTGTGTTTTTTTATATCAATCATTCCTCTGTGGTATTCGAAATCTTTTCAATGCCATTTTTTAAATGTTTTTTTTTTTTTCAATCTGTTCTCTTTGTCTAAATTGTCCGATATCTCATGACCGATGAGGAAGTATTGAATAATAAAACATCATTTTATTCATCCAAACTCATATTATACGTTTGTGAGTCATGCCACATGTCATTGTTTCGTCCCACGTAAACACGAGGATCATGTGTGCGCATATGGAGTATATATAAACATCCATAGTGTTTGAAATAACAAGACGATAGAAACAGTCACAATGAATGGAGAGGGGGAGAGAAAGAAAGAGAGAGAAAGAAAAAAAGGGAATTGTCGAAGAAAATTTTCAATAAACAAATATGATTCCGCTCGCTGTTTATCTGACCAAAGTGTTATGTGAGCTATAGACTGCAATTATAGACAAATATATATATTGCAATATAGACATATTTGCTTTGTTGTGCTTTCCCCAAGCATCGATTAGAGTATTATTGTATTATTTTTGTAATCAGTTCTTTTTTATAACACAAGATTGAAAAAATTTGTGATATCAATTCAAATAACATTCCAATAAATTGAAATTTTCTCAACATTCTCTGACTTCATACTAGTTGGAAGGAAAAAACACAATGTTTCATGGGTTTAAAAATCACGAACGATTTCAATACAATTTATGAGACTCAAATCGCATAGAGCATAGATTAGATAAACAACTCATATGTTTCACGGGTGTTTTTTTTTTTTTTTTTTTTTTTTTTTTTTTTTTTTTTTTTTTTTTTTTTTTTTTTTTTTTTTTTTTTTTTTTTTGTTTTTTTTTTTTTTTTTTTTTATGTTTCATCATTCTTTGTCTTCCTTTTTTTTCTTTTGTTCAATTAATCATTATTAGAGTGAATGGTAAAATATTGTCAATTAAAAAAAAAAATTCTAAAATATCACACAAATAATTTCTGTATTATTTATAACCGTATGCTAAATTATCGATGGCGTTGTTACTCTAACATTGATAATGTTTACGAGTTCGATGAAACAAAATGTTCAAGATAAAATATAGAGAAAATAAAGATAATAGGAGAGAAATAATTCCACTTGTTTACGTTCATCGGCAGCAAGCATGATTGGCGTTTTCTCATCTATACTTTAAACTACCTCTTCTCTTATCGTTGCCCTTTACGCACTGACAATTGCCGATTCTATCATATATGGTGTGGTAACAGCAGGTTTCAAGTACTCTTGTGACTATTTACCGGTATTCGCTCTGAAAATCATTGCCGCTGACATGTCGATTCACTATAGTTATATCGTGGAATAATCGGGAAACACACTGACAACAATTGACGCATCTGCATATTATTCTACATATTTCAACTATCAAATGATATTTAAATATTTTGTGGAAATTGAATTGAAACAGAAAATAATAAACAAGAAACACTGGAGAGAACGAATAGATCAAGTCCAAATGAATAAATGAATATAATATATATTGCGCGTGATTTAATCAATCGATGCAGTTATAAGATTTAATTGTCAACCCATAATGCAGTTAATAATTACATTGTCACTTTCCTATCAATGGTTTCCTAGATTCACGTGATACCTATTACTTCTGATCAAGTGAAAGTCGTTTTCGACATTAAAATTTCCACAACTTTAATTCTTTTCGCATCTTCAATGCTTTGCATTTCATTATCTGCTTAACTAAAATCACGATTTTAATTTTATTCCATGAGTCACATTAATGACGTAGAGATGGAAAAAAATAATAATTTATAATGTCACACAACCAATGTTGATAATCAATGAGCAGCGGAATGAATCTCTGATTTTATTTTGTATGACTGTGAAACTCATGCTCTAGCGAGTTTTACATCGGTCGATGACCTCTCTCGCTCTCTTTCTCTAATTCGCGCTTTGTCTCTCGTTAGATTGTCTCCTTCGCCATCACTGTACTAGTTTTACACTATCTCACATTTTTTTCCTCTTAATCGTACTTTTTCTAACAATTTAACCATGATTCGTAATATCGCACGTTTCACTTTGTGATGGAGTTGAGTGTATGGAGATTAATCCTATATTTTGAGTGAATAATGGGAGAAAACTGAGGGAAGATTACCAATTTTTTACTCCCTCCATTTTTCGTTCCTATCTCTAGTTTTTTGCCTCACCTTATTGTGCCCCTAATTTTCATTTGTATTCTTCAAATACAATCAAGCATTGTTATACCGCATTTGAAATTCATCGAATAAGGCATTTAATTATATATATATAGTGATGATGCTGAAGGATTGATTATCATCATATTTGAGCCATTTAAATAATTTGAATAATCAATTAGAAAATAAATGGAGATACGAAGAAAAATATATACGAAATGAATCAAGTGATTATGTGTCGTGGTCTTGGCAATAACGAACTCAATCAATTTTCTTAAATCTACAGTAGTGCAAAGGCGAGTAGTAGTGATTCAAATCATGATCGTAAGCCAAGAATGAATAACATCATCCGGGGGAAGGTTGAGAGGTAAAGCTAGAAATTTATAACAATACAAAATAAATTTTTAAAAACCATTGGAAAACCTAAAATTTGATAAATAAATAAATAGTTGGATAGTGATAAATTCTCTACGAGCATGACTATGCCTCTCTTCTATTTCACCCGAATAGCATTCTCTGTCCACGCTCGGCTTGACTTTGTTCTCTATCCGGTTCATGAAACCGTGTCCGGCTGCACCTTTACAGTGATTACATGTACGATGGGTGTATATAAAACCCATTATGTCATAAGCCACGAAGCATAGAGGCCATCCGTGAGGGTTTTACACTCTAAGGGCTTCATCCCCCACCATTTTCTATCAACTATATTACATATTTTCGTGATATTGTCATCCTATTTTGTAACAACTAATGTGAAACTTTTGAAAATGTGGAACTGGATAAAATTAAGTTGTTACAAGGTCCTTAGAATCATCAGGACTTCGAAATACCCACAAACGTAAAAACATTTTATGTAGTTACAAACGGAATAAATATTCCCAAGTATGGTAATAAAAAATTTGTCCTACCTTTGTGTGAAGAAACGCCAATGATTTATTGACATTTTCAATTTTGTGAACTCGCATTCGGCCATTGTTCGGTTTGGCTAATCTTTCCCCAGATATTATCTCCAACAATTTCAATAGTTTCTTACCGTCTGCGAGATCGGTGAATAAATCTTCCACTTCCATACGTGCCTTGGAAGAGAAATAAAAATTGAACTATCAAAAAATATGGAAAAAATTGCAAAAAATAGCAGACAAAAATTCTTACAACACTCATCAAATGTTCATGTTAAAAATTATAAAACATAAATAACTTTATTTTTACCTTCAACAAAAAGGAATTGATCCATTTCGTAAATGTTTTTTTTTGAATGTGTAATCGCTCCTCTTGCAGAGCTTTTATTCTCCCCTGCTCAAATTTGAGCACATCTTCTCGTTGCGTCATTCTCCTCTGAATTTGTGGACCACCTCGGAATCTGTCGATCCGCCTTGGCGGATATTCGCTATACACTTGTGTATTTTGCGTACCTCGGGATGCGGCGCGTTGATTAGCGCCGGGCTCATACTGCGCCCCTATAAATGTCCAAATCACAATTACATTTGAATTAATGATGAAGATAAAAAAATGAACACACATTTTTATTGTAACATTGTTTTAGGCCAATGCAATACGAGTGCACTCTGACATTCACTCTATAACTGACTCAATTGAAATCGAATAATTATCATAGGACTATAAAACAAAAAAACAAAAGTGACATTTAATATTGACGGAGTATGAGTGACGTTTGACAATTCATCAACTGCATTAAATTCAGTTGCATTATTGAAGTTTCCTTATTCACAAACACATGATAAAAATAAATATCATACCCATTATTTAAAACTCTTTTATCAACAAACACACATTACAAATAATATACATATAGTGAGCGTGTGCTATATTACCATCACTATAGTAAATAGTATTATGATGTGACACTGATATCATCATACACTTTCAATAAAAATGATTATCCAATTATCTCGATAATTACTTTAGTTGCATTGGTTACGTAATTCAATAAAAGAATAAATGTAGCGGCAAAAATATGCGCGTTAGTATTTTATGTTGCTCAAGTATACGAAGTTCATTTTCATATATTCGTGTGAATGGTGTTGATCGTGTGGATAGAGACATTAGATATTGATGAGCTCGGAAGAAATATCGGTGGTTTAGTGATTCTTTTTCATTTTCTGCCCCTATTTTTCTATATGCATTGCAAATACCGTTGACTGACCACACCGGTACTATTTCTTCCTTTCTTATCTCACACTGAGCGTGACGCGTCGATGCGTAACATGCACACGCACACACCCATGTCTGCATACAAAACGATTATACATTTGTGTTGTTAACACCTAACTCCTATATGTACATTTATGGACATGTGTGAGTGTATTGGTATGTGGTATATATATATTCAATTGAATACTTATTGGAAATGATGTATTGGATATCAATGAGACGAAGGTGTGAAAAAAATGTAACGACGTTACTGTATATCCAAATTTATAACTCGTTAATTATTAAAAATACGTAATTTTTACAGCAAAGTGCAAGAGATTCCTATTACAGTGACACCAAATTCACATTCAAGTCAATTAATTTATTAATTTCTGTTTATTTAACATCTTTGGGATGATGATTTTTAGATGGTGATGATACGGAATGTAAACTGCAATGAATTCTGTGAATGCAAGAGAAAAGAGAAGTAGAGGGAGAGAATGAAATGTGGAAGTTTTATGATGAAGTACTTTCAACTGTTGCCACAGGAGACGCTGTTATAATATATTCATACATATATTGAAATTTTATTCTTGAGCTGTCATATTTCCATTGAAATATAATCACTTGCTCCTTCTTCAAATTAAAATACTGTACATGAATATGTGTCGGGATGAAAGAGCATTGAATTGTACTTACTGAAAGATGCGCTATTCACTTGGTGTAATTTATTTGGTACCGGTGAATTTTGTATGGTAACTCTATACAAATTATATTCACGATGTTGATGAGAAGACATTGAGCAAAATTGTGTGAAGATATCCAATGATTTTAATGTTTAATCAGCTTGGCGAGGAGAAAAACAATTACAACAAAAATTGTTTGTTGTTTTTTTTTTCGCTAATCCACCATAAAGTATTATCAAAGTTTATTATCAGGTTTCATCTTCTATTTTTCTAGTCGCGTAAGATTATAAACGAAAAATTATATTTTTTTTTTCTTCTGTGTTAATTCTCCAATTGTTATCTCAGACAAATGTGAGTTACGAGGAGTAACAAACGACTGATTCGAATGTTAAACCGAAGAGCATACTAGAACGCTGATGTCTTATCACTTAACAGTGTGTGTATACCGTCTGTCTCCATCTATCTACAAGTTCAAGTATGTGTATGTATAATGATACAAGTATCTCATATCAATATGTGAACGGTTCAGGTGTGTATGTAAAAATTGGTATGCGAGTGTGAATTCAAGTGATCCTATAGTTTGTGAGCAAGTCCAAATAATCAGGTGAGACATTCATTTTTATGAGACCTCATTATGGAATCTCCTTTTTTTTTCTTTTTTCTTCTTTTAATCAGAGATAACACACTGCGGATTATTATTGTTTCTATTGGTATTTTATCTACTTAGTGTCTATTGGAATTTCATTGATTTTATCGCAATGACCAATACATACAAAATATATATTTTTTCAAGGCTCATAAAACACACCAACACCGCCTAAACCATCAACATATTTATTTGAATAGTATTTCACCCTTTAGAACTTTTTGTGATGCAGTAAAAACATGAAGAATCTCAACGAATGAATAGATGTACATTTGAATTCGAATATAAAATTGCATTCCTCACGAATAAATAGATAAATATTTATTGATAACTTTTTTTCCCCCAACATTCGGGGAATCCTATAATGTTGAAAGAAAAGGGAAGTAATAATAACAATAATAATAATATACCAATCGATTTTTTCTGCATGACCGGGTACACAGGAGCTCCCCGGTTTTACGAGTCAAATAGCGGAGGTGTAATGGACCGACGAGTGACGTTGAGAGATTCGTTGCGTGTATACATTCGACCACAGTCACCCTACTACTATACTGTATGAATTCCGCACGTCAATATTTGTATGTTAAATCTTTTTTGCTTATGGGGAGAAGAGGGTGAGAAAGAAAGGAAAGATAAGAAAAGTAAAATAAAATAAAAACACAGTACAAATATGAATTGTTTTTTTTTTTTTTTTTTTTTTCTTCAAATCTCTATAAAGCAAAATTCCAATTGTTTATGATACTAAACACAATTGCATCATTCCTTATTCCTTATTTTTTGCGTATTTTTATCTACAGTTTCGTATTACCTATTGTTTACCCCTGTGAAGCGGAAATGTGGTTTGCATATGTACGTATCGAGTTACATTAACAAATTATAAATGAAATTGGAACTTGAATTTAATTTTTTTTTGTTTACACAAAACTCCGGTAAGACGAGAAGAAAATGAGTTGGCGGTAGAAAATAGAAACACATGTGCCACATATTTATGTCTCATTCATCAGTTGAATTGTTTGAAAAAGAAAAAAAAGGAGAAAAAAAACACAAAATCAACCATGACATTAAGCAATTAATTTCAATGATAAATAATACCAATGTCATTAATTGAAAATGATGAATAACTATTGGTTTAAATTATAGTGGAGGAAAAAAGACATTGCAGACTTTATGCATCACAATCTATTTTTATCTGCCACTGGAAAATATAGGATTTATCGCAATATCGGCCTATCAAATCATAAATATATACACTACTATATCTGTGTGCATGAGAACGATAAAAAAAATGTATAAATACGAATATACAATTACACATATAAAAGAATACGATCATATTCATGACATGATCCTGCATTTTGCCTTCAAGTGTCACATATATAAATATAAAACTGAACGTCATAATGCTTTAAAATACTGAGAAATCAATTTTTATACCAGTATCATCAAAATATAATGTTTATCATGACGAATTTCCAACATTAAACAAATTACTAAAATGAATATAATTCAGAGTAATGCAAATGAAGAGTGAAATAAAAAGGAAAGGGTTGAGATTGAGAAAGACATATATTGTTTGTCTCGTTTGTCATACATTGGTGATTACTGCAGGGTGAATTCATTAAAATAATGCTTCGAGCGCAATTCTTAATTAATAATTATTACAAATATATAATATATATATATTTCAATGAGTGACTAAATTATAAACTCAGATTGCAAGACATTCGTGTTAACTTCTCCATACATGTTATGTTTTCACATACATGAATATAAATATACAGATGCATACATGTAAGGAGGAATGTCAGCTCCTTTCACTGCTCAATCTCATGGAATAAATTTAATCTTAACGTCACGTTCATTCCTCTACAATAATTAAACGCATTATCATGAATTTTCATCTTTATTCTTTGTATTTATTTTATTCCCTTTTGAAGAAATTATGAACTCTGGAAATTGATATATCATCTCCGATATCATATATAGTTATGGATAATATTAGTAGAATTATACAATGATGCATGAATTTATTCATTGAAAGGCTGAACAAACGCGAGTCATTAATGACTAGATGGAGAATGCATACCTGCACAGTTTAGTTCATTCTCATCGATAATATAAATATAATAGACATGGCTAACTTTCCTATCCCGATGCCAACTGGCTCATCAATTGAAGCTATATATAGCGTTATAGCATTTAAGTGAGAAAATAGAAAGAATGGAGAAGTGAAGAGGGAGAATGAATAGAAAAGACAGATGGAGTATAGTAAGCAATAAACGATCAAAATCAATATTATCAACAATATCTATGTGTATGTTTATTTAGATACACATTTGTTCATTGTCATTTCTTCCTTCTTACATATTTTTTCTTCAATGCCACTGTTAATGTGATTACCGTAAAACATAATTCATAAATATATGTTATTTAGTATTGTAATAAAAGAGAGAAAAAAAAAATGGAAAATATAATAATAACAACAATGAAAAAACAAAATCCTCGTGTATGTTTAAGAGAAAGGAATTTATTTTTAGATAATGACAGAAAGAAAAAGTTGTGTCTTGAAAACATGACACAATTTTATATTAGTGATAAACAGTTCAATAGTCAGTGAAAGTGCGCTGTGAATTTCTAAAAGTTGACATTTCTACAACAATGTTTAGTTGTTGAAATAAAAAAAGGAAAAAAAATGAAAGGAAAGAAAGGTGAAAGAGAACGTTGAGAATAAAGAAGATAGATATTGGAATTGTTTCATCTCTGCAAATCGACAACACAAATGGTATATGATAATATATTGCAGTTACAGACATTGTATACTTAAATATTAAACGAATTCAAAGATGGAGAAGAAGAATATTCATAACCAAAAAAATACCTTTCCTTCTTGGAAAAATATGCGGATGAAACGTGGATATGAAAGATTATTAGATTATTCTATAATGGAGTGAAAGTTTTGCATTAGGACAAGTTATGGCGTGAAAGATAGAAAAATTCTATGCGATAAAATATTCCTGTCGAAGAGCATATTATTGTCATCAATGAACTTTTATTTATTGATTTATTGATGAACAAAAACATCATAGTATGGAATATTTTCCGATTGATTTCATAGGTAAATTCATTTTTTACCACACACCAATATTAATATCTCATATACGAACTCCCTCTCTCTTATTACCTTGACATATCCCATTAAATCAATCGTTCCATAATTGAATCTCCAATTACATTAATGTGTTCTACTATATCATCGAATTTTTGAGCTAAAAATAACTGTTTTTCTTACTATATTACTGTATGTAGAAATAAATAAATATGCTCAACTGGGAAGTAGCAATGAAACAGAGATGAATACATACAACTGGATCTAGAAAGAAAAAGAGATATTGATGCTTGGCAGAAGAAGCGCCAGAAGTTGCTAGAAAGTCTTCGTGTTTCATATGTATGAAACTAGGAAGAGAGTCAACGAGTACATTCCAAAGTGCGCGATACCGACAATTTAGCATTCTACATGGAGCGTCGGAGGAGTAACGACGTAAGGGAAAGGATATTATATGAGAGGAGGACGATGGTGGGATTATATGCACGGGTGGGCGAGTAAGCCGTGCACTAAATGAGACACATAAACCGCCTTCTAATGTTTATTAGCCGAGGGCGCGCCACATTGTCAGGGGTCACGTCCAACCAGACCCCGTTATAATTGTATACTCAATTTTTTGACTAACTGATATGAAAGATACGTGTTAAACTACGTCTATATATATGTTGAAAACAAAAAAATAGAAATAAAAGGGGATGAAAAAGGGAGCGAACATTTATTAAATACGAATTTCTCTTTATTCTGTTAGAAATTGTACTTCTATTCTAAATGTACTGAGCACGTCTCAAGTAACCCAGTGAAGCCTGAGCAATAAATTAAATTAATCCGACAGGCTTTGAAGTCATAAAAGCGAATGTGAACGAGAGAGAATGATTACAAAGATGGGGAAGAATGGTGGTAAGTAAAAGAAAATAAATATGATAACGTCTATCGATAGTATAATTTCAACATCAAATATAATTATTGTACGTAACAACATACAATATTTCATAAATAAAAAAATCACAAAAACAAAAAAACATTATTACAAGACATGGAATATGGAAAAAAATAAAATGAAACAAAACAGCGAAAGATGTGAGGCAAACCCTACCCTAAATGGTCTAAAGCGGAAGAAGAGATGGATTTATGAGGGTCCCAACAACATTTCCTGTTTGAAATGTGCTCTCGGAAATCTTATTGAGCGCCAAATGATGTTCAAAGTACTATATAATAAAGGTCCTCAAGACTTTTATAAGCCTTGAAATAATTCGTAGAACTCAATTCACTTGAGTTTGTGCTTGTCATGACAATCCAATACAATCCTAGAGACAACTTGCTAACTAATATAATTTTTTTTCCCTCATCAATCTCCCTTTTCTTCTCTCTTCCATTATTCTATCGTTTTTCAGTGTTTTCACCAGAGCATCTCAAGCAACAATATGGAAGAGTATTGCCATATTGAAAAAGGCCCATAGACCTCAAGAGCAGTTCAGCAGGTTCGCATGAACGTGGCGCACGCACATGTTGCGCATGTTTTCTTTCATTGTGCTCCGTATGTTTATATGGCAAACGTACGCGCGTCTATAGAAACAGTGATTGTGCAATGAAATACGACATACACAACTGCGAACATAGCGAACATAAAATAAGAAAGACGAAATACAAAAAAAAAGTGAGAATAAACAAAAGACGAAAAATGCCAGAAGCATAAGCACTGTTGTAACGACATGGAATTTCATTTGGGGTATTTCGTGGGACCAGGCAGGTAATTGTAGAACGAAAATGTTTAGGTTAAAGAAAAAACAGATGCAGAACAAAAAATATTTTGGAGCGACGTTTGGAAGGCCCACAAAAATAGGGATTGTACTATACATACGCACGCACACACATGCGTACATGCTTGTGTGTGTGAGTGCATACAGGGTGTTTCGGAATAACTAGCATTAGCATCGATCGTACTTACGAATTTCCTAAGAAATTGAAAAGTCATTAATAAATTCATCGTTTCGTTAAATTTCGAATAAATTAATTTCACAAGCACTATAATGTCTATCGCGCTGGTGTATGTATGTGAAACCGTGAGAAATTTCATAGCAAAATAATCAAAAACTGTATACATTGAGATAATAATGAACGCCGTACTACATTTCTTCGAACAGAATGAAAAATTTGTATAGAATTTTTGTTTGTTTCTTTTTGTTTTTCATTTATTATTTTTTTCGTAAGGAGAAAACAAAATAACATGTTCTGTTCTCTTTTGGGATATAATTGACATGCGTTGGAAATATTGAATTCAGAAAAAGGTAACCATCAGAGGGATGTCAAGGATGCCAGAGATATAATTAAGACACAGTCAGATTTTCACAAAACGAAAATGTCAGTGAGATTCTCTATGGTGTTTCGAGATGGCGAAAGGAATTATTTCAATACTCGAGAAGTCATGGCAATAGTGAAACTACCCAAGATAATATGATGATTAAATACAATAAGTCTCACTGACCTTCATAAATGTGAATAAATTCAGAATAAAAATAAAAATTGTTCATGGATGATTCTAGCCGTAGTAAGGGTCCAGAATATCACGTATGCATAATAAATGATCATTCATCATCCCAATATTCTTGAACCTTCCAATAAAAATCTTTCACTCATTATTTCAGTAGAACCATCAAGAAAATAAAATGAAATACGAATGAGTTTTTTCGCTCCAAATATTCTATCATCTCATCTATCAATCTTTAGGGATCGCCTCGCCAATATTTAAATAACCAAAGTGCTCAAGATTCTATTTCAATTATTTATCTCTTATTCAATAATCATTACTCATGGGTGGATCAATTATACGGAAACACCAATTATAAACAACACCCAGCAACATACAATTAACGGGAATACCAGTAATTTCTGGTGCACACTGTATATACACCGTAAAGAAATTAAATTTTACGGTTACAGTTGGTTAGAGAAGAAGCCTTGGCTTCCTGACGCGATCCGGTTCGATCCCGGAATTTGAATTAGTCCGTTGGGATACGTTCAATATTTTGCGACGCCGGTTACACACACACCCACACCTACACAGACGCCGTCTGCGTGATATCTCGGAGGATTCCAATGAAATCTTATTCTCATGGTCAATACATATATATGTACACAAGCAACGGAACTTAAATCATGAATACATCACACGCATATAACAATTGATATTTCAATATCAATATTTGTCGACATCAAACATTTCTCAGAAATTACAAATAAAATAATACAAAAACACGTTTTTGATCTCAAACTAAATCTAGTAGAAGTTTATATATTACCAACATATATATATATATAATATTCATCGAATTTATTGATACACCATTCCGTTTCTCCTCAATAGAATCAACACTGTACTGTTATTCATTCACCACGTGTGTGTATATACAAAATATACAATACATATATATATATGTATATGTATATATATATATATATATATTTCATTATGAAAAATGTGTTATTGAGCGGATATATGATTGAAATAATTGAGAAAACAGATGAAAATTACCGAATCAAATGAATTGGAATAACATTCGATGAAATTAAGTCGAATATTTGTCTCCCATGGATCAATAGCATATAGAATTAAATATTTAATGTAATGTTAATACACACCTTACTCCCTTTATCGTGCTGAATTTTATTCCGAAATAAAAAAGACGAATGAGTAAAAAAAAGTTCACAGATGAGTTATCCTGCGAAGTAGAACACTTGTATATCAATAGTTAACCAACTGTTGCGCACACTCACGCACAAAACACATATTATTGAACAATCGCGTGAATTGACACCTTTACTTACGTATACATAACTACGAATAGAGTTGAATGTAAAAAAAAAAGTTTGTTTCACAATTAAATGAGGAAAAAAATGGAAAATACAAGAATTTATTCACTTGTCTTGAATGTGCATAAATATTTAACGTTGCTGCGCTCACGAGTAAACCCAACTAAACTGAACTAAACTACTGAGGAATTGAGGATTGTCCACAGGGGACAGGGGCCCGCACAATTCAGTTGCTTCAACTCAACCAGTGAGGATTGACGAGGATCAGTCGGGGGCGCTCTCTCGTTTCATTCCGTTTTTCCATCTATGGAGGGTAGAGATACCTTTATCCTCCATACTTCCATCATCCGCTGTTGTGAACCTCCCGCCCCCATTTCTCTGGCAATCAAATAGAATGCCATCTTACGGTATTTTCAAGCGATCGATTCGGGATGAAAAATGAAATTACAGCGCCATCTATACATATTATACGACATTATGGAATTATTATTGAGAGAGAAGCCGTATTTCCGGATTACGTGACGAAAAGTATCATCGTACCATCTAAACTCCGAAATGGAAAGCATGGATTTATTGGATGAAGTTCTTCCAATAATAAAACATAATACAAAAGATCCTGAAAAATATTTAAGGTTTGATAATATTCTAATTCATATTAAATATCAAGATGTTTTTACAATATTTGCTTAAATAGTTACCCTAACCTTTGTACATGGTACGATTCAAATTCGATTTTTGTTTCACGAGGATTCAATAAATAATATTAATATTATTGTTTTAGAGTACAGAATGGTGTAGCAAATAGATTCCGTAAATGTACAAAAGTCCTTTATGACTTTATGAAAACTGAGTGTGATCACAAAAATAATGGTCTGCCTGAGCTCATCATAGACGGATTTGATGAGGAACAAATTTGGCAACAATTAGAAATACAAAATGAGAGTGAACTAATACAATTCACAACGGAAATCGCTCATGTATTGGCAGGCAGCAATAACAAATTGGTATTGCCTGTTAAGTTGGCACAATCAGAAGAAAATAATTCTGTGGTTGATCATAATGATGAGTTGGTTGATGAAAATGTAGAAATTGTAGAAAATGAAATGGTTGACACTGAAGTGTCGGATAGCGATGATGAAATGGATTTAGATATGGATATGGATGGTAACTTGAGAAAAAAAAAAAATATTGAGTGTCGAAAACTCTATAAAACACCATCAATTGTTGATGATAAATTTTTTAAACTGGAAGAATTGGATGAATATCTCACTAATGAAGAAAAAAAAGAATCAAGAATTAATGGTAACGATTCGGATGAAGAATCAGATAAAGAGTCAGTAGATTTATTTGAAGGTCATTCCGGAGAAGAGGATGAAAATGACACTGAGGATGCGAGAATGCTGAAATACGCTGATTTTTTCGATGATCCAGAGAATGACTCTCAAAGGCAAGAAGATGAAGGGAAATTACAGGAAAAGAGGGTTCAATTCCGTTTAGATGATGATAATCAGGATAGTAATGACAACAATAACGACGATAAAATGGAAGAGGAAGATGATTCAACAACAATTAAATCCACACTTGAATCTAGGAAAGAAAGGTTACAAAGTAGAATCGAACAGTTTGAAAATGAAGCGATTTCGGAGAAACCATGGCAGTTGAAAGGCGAAATACGTGCCCTCAATCGACCTAAAAATTCATTGCTAGAAGAATTCGTTGAGTTTGACATCACATCGAGGCCTGCGCCAGTAATCACAGAACAAACTACGCTTAAACTCGAGGACGTTATAAAGCAACGAATTAAAGACAATGCTTGGGATGATCCAGTGAAGAAGTTCAAGCCGGTGAATACACCGTTGGAATATAAAAAAAAATTGGTGATGAACCAAGAAAAGAGCACCAAGAGTCTAACACAAATATATGAAGATGCGTTTATCAAACAAAAAGATGCTCTCAATCTAGACAGTCAGGAACGTGAAGAGGAGGAACCTCAAGTACACAAAGAAATTCGCGAGGGGATGCACTTGTTGTTCAGAAAACTGGACGCATTGTCTAATTACCATTTCACACCGAAACCGGTAATTACTTGAAACATTATTACAATATAAAAACTTTTTAACCGATTGTTGATTGTATAATAATTTCCATTTCTTTTAGGCGCAACCTGAACTCAAAATTATCAGTAATATTCCAGCAATCAATATGGAAGAAGTTGCCCCAGTCGCAACAACAGACGCAACTCTTTTAGCACCTGAGGAAGTTAAAAGTATTTTATTATTTTATTATCAATTTAATTTTTTTTTTGCACGTCGTTCAAAGTATAAAATATCTTACACCTTTTGTCTTTTGCTCCCATTTTAGATAAACCGCGCGGTGATGTTATTGGAAAGTCTGAAAGAACTGAAACTGATATGAAGAGAGCGAGGAGAAAGAAGAAAATCCAACAGCGTGAAAAGCAAAAAGTCACGGACAAAAAAGAGAAGACCTTGTCTGAAAATTTGAAGATGAAAACGAAGAAACAAATCAAGAATGTTCGTGATGCTATGGTCAAGAAATTGACGAAAGATAGAAATATTTCAGCAATAGGAGAAGCTGCCAATAAAGTTCCTAAAACATCCACGGCATTTTTTACACAATTGCAAGACGAAGTGAGAAGTCATGTAAAATCAAAAACGAATCGGCCAAACATAAAAAGTAACAAGAATAGTCATTCGGCCGTCAAATTAAAATTATGAATAGTATTAAGTTTGGAATAAATAATATTTTGTTATTTTATCTTAATTCGTCGGATGTAATTCCTCTTCTTTCATTTCGTTTTGATTTAATATGAATGATTGAAATGTGTAAATGAGGGAATGCGGGAGATGGAATAATTTTGCATGTTAATTTGCGAAAAAACTACAACTCATATTCATAACCCATACACTGGTGTAAAAGTTATTTTTCCCCATTAAATTTCTTTATCTTTTTTTTTCATGATATGCTAGTTTACCATTTTCATTTCATCCGAAAAATTGCTATACATGTACAAATGCAACGAATCACGCGTGGTCACTTATACATACAGTTATTTATAGACGGTAACATTATCTATAGTTTTTTCTTAAGAATATCTTAAAGTGGAGTGTGTGTGTGTGTGTGTGTGTGTGTGTGTGTCGCAAAGAGAAGCAGAGTGAATTACATCATTTTGTACATTTTTTTAAGTTCGAACAATTTTTGTTTTTGAAAAGTACGGACAATGGAGAGTATGGATTTTATTGCACTATTATAACTACACAGAACATGAAAAAAATAGCTTCAAGCTAATTCGTATATAGCTACCAAGCTTCGGCTAAAATTATGATTGTGGTACATACTTGACGCTGTGGTATTTCCGAAAACATGTGTCAATATTCATAAAAGGAAAAAACAACTTCGAATATCAAAACAAATCTCTGAAAATTAATGATGAAGGAAATAAATATTTTGGACGAGTCTTTTGAGTATATTTTTCGTTCAGTGATCGTTGTAGTGATTGACGTCTTCATTTATCAATCCATATTTAATGAACTTTCAATAATATTAGACAACACAACATCGCATGAATATATGTACGAATTCAATGTCCGATATTTCGAAATAATAATGATAATAAAAATAATTCATTCATTATCAGTTTTAGTAAACTTAAAAAATAACGATTCCTCTGAGGATCATGCTGCGCATTCAAATCAATAATATTATGATTTTCAATTAAATTTTTCATTATCCGTTATAGATCAATGATCAAAATACATCGCAGTGTATAATCCCATTAAAAAAATTCGCACTATTTGTCATCTTCCTTATAGAAAAGGGAATGAGTGTCTGCGCATATAATAAGAGGTGTAATTGTGTTCTCTATCGCGTGACTGATTTTGTCATAACTTTCAGCAACGACACAATTCCATAGAAACTTAATTTATGGATCTTTTACTAGTATGAGGTGCTTCCAAGAAATGCTTACTTCCCATGTGCAAAAAAAAAAGAGAATGGATCATTTTCAACTTCAATGCTATGACATTCACAGATCGAAGTTTGAAGGAGAGAGCCAGATAATGTTCACATAATAATTTCTCATCATCGCTACTCAAAATTCGTATTGAACATATTCAATTCTTCGAAACCTGATGCCCCACCTTGCTCTTGTAACATTTGGAGCATATCTGAGAGCTCTTGTGGTTGTGGCCCACCCGCACCTTGAGGACCATGCCCAGGTTGCGCTTGACCTGTTACCTGTGCGTTTGCCTGCCCGCTATCCTGCTGTTGCGCTTGATGTTGTTGATTTTGCCATGCCCACATACCTATGAGAGAGGAAGTTGAATTATAAATAAATTTGTTAAAAAATTCACGCAATAATTATAAACATAAAATATTAAGAACCTGGATTATTAGGCACTGTGGTAACTGAGTGATATTGCGTAGCAGGAGTTCGGGCCCCACTACTCAATTGAGTATAAGTCGGGCCACTTGGTGATCTTGACGGACTCAATTGATTGTATTGATATCCCTCAGTCACCGGCTGCTACCGAAAACAAAATGAATTATTGTCACTGTGTTAACCAAAAGATAGTCGCGACACACTTCAAACAAGACGCCAATTAAAATTTCAGGTCAATTTACTTGTCTACTGATGGTCCACGTCTGTTGAACTGGTGTTGGTGAAGTATTCGTGGGTTTTTGCATTCTATTTAACACTGTTGACGATGCACTTTGTTGACTTGGTGAACCATATGCAATTGGTGATTGAGTCGTTTCATAACCCTGATAAACATTCTGCGTACTTGCTGGTCTTGGTTGTTGTGGACCAGCAGTCGCCACTGCGGCTGGGTGTTGCATCATGTGATGAGTCGGGTATATAGGATCCCTTGCCTGTTGTCGTTGTAATGAATAATCCAAACTGTGTTGGCCATATGATGCCACAGCTTCATTTTCAGTTTGTGCATCACCACCAGGATGGAGTGATCTTACAATACAATATAAAATAAAACGGTATAGACATAGATTTTATTATTCTGAATCTAATCGTAAAGATGTTGCAATTATCAACTCACTTCGCTGTCGTATTTGTACAAACAATGTATTCAATGTCTTGTGAGCACGGATTCAAGAACGCGAATGCTGATGTTCTTAACCACACCCAATCGCGATTCTTTGCGCGAAATCGATATACTGCCGATATTACTTGTCCTTTGAGTTTTAAAACTGTGGAAAAAAATTATGATTTTTCAAGACGTAAAGATTATACGAAAAAATTGTAATCAGCACTCCTGTGCTTTGAAAGTTAATTGAAACCGCTCTTGTGTTCACCTTGATCGAAGCTTTCGCGCATGTGTGGTAAATCCTCCTGATGGAAAAATTCATAACATTGATGACCCAAAAGTTCTGATGGAGTATATCCAAGTATCCCACCGACCCTCTGATCCACAAAAGTAAATTTACCTTCGGCAGAATGGCGTGAAATAAATTCTATATAATCAGAAGAAAAAAAAAAATAGTAGCATCAAAATTTTCATATTATTCTATTGTACGACAAATGAATGTAAAGTTCTAGATTACCATTATTACTATTAGATCCCGTTAAATCGCTGGTGTTCGGTGTACTAGTTACTTGTAGTCGTCCGATTGCAACAAGACAACAGTGTGTATTCACCTCTTCTGACACACCATCCGGCCCTGTTTGAACACTAGATCCTCTGTCACCTAAACCCACACCTGGTACACACGGGGGAACAAAATCACCTATAGCCCAAAACAACAAGTTAGTCCACTGTTCCCTGTTGGCGGATCGACAAATTTTTTCTTTTTTACATCGAGAAATCGATTGAACCTTTTATTACTATTGAAACCTGTCATTGATTGAGAAATTTGATAACACAAAATATCTGCATCTTAGAAAATACTGTTGATAATCTTAAAAAATGTGAAAATATTGAAAAAAAAATTTTGGTATCAACTATGAGCAAGCAGCATTGCAACGATAGAATAAAAAATAGAAATTCATATATTTGTACTTATGTATGTACATAAATAAGGCAACAAATATAAAGTAACGTGCATGCGCAAGTTGACAATGGGAAAATGACGAATAAAGAAAATAAGATAATGTAAATGAAACTGTTTAAGAATATGCCGATAGGAACA
Organism: Meteorus colon; assembly: GCA_030523085.1. NCBI lineage: Eukaryota > Metazoa > Arthropoda > Insecta > Hymenoptera > Braconidae > Meteorus > Meteorus colon. The sequence continues at coordinate 88,436 of JAPYZH010000335.1, forward strand.
ATGGAATAATGTTGAGAGACCCATACCAAACTCACCGGTGGGGGGCCAATTTTTGATATACCCCGTGCAGTGAACAACAGCGTAACTCTGACCGTCCCTCGCTGGTGGCCCGAGTGAATTTCTCTGTTTCAAACGATGTAGACCCTGTGCAGCGGCCATATCACCCGACGTCTGAAGACTACCGACCTTCATGCGACATATGAAGCCTCTTCTGGAGCCCATACTCAGTCTTACAGAAGCTGCACAAGAATTTAACAATTACTTTTTTTTTTCATATCAAATATTTGGATATGATTGTTATTTACACTTATCCAATTGATCCAACATTTTATTATTTTTATCAGTGACATGGAATGGAACTCACATTGATGTCCTTCTTTTTTAACTGTGCCAGTTTTGAGATCAAGTATTCTGCCGGCATGCTGTGGCTCAGAGGCGCTCAATTGTTCACGAACCTTATCCGTGTCGTCTGGATGCACTTGATTATAAAGACTCGAGCCATACCAATCACTCTGTGAGTAATTTAATACTGGCGCAACTGAATCAGAAACATAAATAATTCTTCCGGTATCACAACTAACGACGAACAAGAATCCATCGGCGGCTTCCAGAATTAAATGTTTGAGCTCTTGATCAGTAAGAAATGAAGGTTTGTATGTGCCATCAGCACTAGTATTGCCTGTCCCTGAAACAATAGAAGAATAAAAAAATGTTCATTACAACAATCAATGCTTTATGATATTATTTTCCATTGATTCCCGCATTTAAATACTATCAGTTGATTTGATTCTTTGGATGGTTCAGCAGAATCAAATGATAATGTACCAAAATTTGTTGCACCTAGGACACATTGCCAAGGTAAAGGTAACTATATCGAAGTGCATGATCGGAATTGCAAAGCGGACAGGATCCAGAGAGGCGGTAAGAAGTGAGAGAGGGAAAGCGCGCGCGATCTTCGTTTCGATATACAGAGAAATTCCGGGAAGAGGAACTTTAACGACTTCCAAACAAGATCTATGGAACAGTGCTGATCGTGACCTTCATTACCATTATTATTCACCTGTAGAGTCAAATCGCCTATACATATTCCCTTCACATAACAACAATAATAGACAATATTGTTTCGTTCGTGAACATTTGCACCATATAGAATAAATATGTTCACACAGTTGTGTGATGATTGATAAGTGAAAACTAATCTTCAATTATCCTATTATTTAAAAATAAAGAAAAATATATCAATCGAGCGTGGATTCATCCATTGATGAAAATATATTCATTCTCTCCATACATAATCGCGTAATATTTTGAATCGCAGTTACAACAGTACGAATTTGTAGTTGATATATATAGTTACATGCAGTCCCACACTTTCACACAATTATTCGTTATACAAAACGTAGTATATAGAGGTATTTTTTCCGACAATATAATCAAATACAATAGGAATATTTGAATGTTAATAGAATGAAATGATGACACTAATATTTATAGTTGGCTAACAGACCAGGAGCTGAATAAAAATTTTTTATATTTTATATTTGCGATGGCATCGATGCCAAACTCTTTGCTTCACTATTGTCGTAGTTCGAAGCTCAGTATTTTTTTTCCTTCTTCGACATACAGGTGAATAAAAAAAGCAAGAAAAAAAATTTATAAAATAAGAAAAAAAGTGAGATGCCTCTTCTTCAGACAATTTGTATTCAGTGGCACTCTCCTGTCGGAAAAGAGGAGAAGTGGCTATAAACAATGCGACGTTTCACCGATACGCGCAGCAATCTCGCTTGCTCGTTGACAGGGGCAGGCGAAGAATGAGGAAAGTGTGGGAGAAAGATTATAACGCAACACAACAGTGTTCGAAAGCGTTTGCGTATATGTATACGCATGTACAACCAAAGAAGACAACCGGCAACTCCACCCATGTCCACCGGAAGCATATATTGTGTCTTCTGCATTCGATATGGTTGTTGGATGGCGATCTCATGGGCCATAATGTGAACCGCTATTTTCAAAGGAATTAGTATATTAATCACATACACATATTATTCATACATAATTTTCTCTGTATTGAATAAATATGCATTCAAATAATATGACGAAATTTTTTTTTCTTTCATTTTTTTCCCGCTCAGAATGATGAAAGGCAAAGTTCATTTTGAAAGAAGTTGCATGATATTTTTTATGCATAAATATTAATGGGGATGAAGTATTGTTGAAACAATAATTTCATCTTCGATATTGTGAGTGTTTGATGATTGATTTGATACATTCACAAATGTCCAGTGTTTAGAGTTCACCTTCGACTGTCCATATTATGTGTATGTGTATAAATGCCGTTCCAGCCATTGAACGGAATCGGATACGTGCCAAATCGCAACAAACCCGTTGAGGATAAGTTATCGCCCGTTGGAGACTACTATTAAGTTCTACATTGCTCTTAAAACATAATTAATCTATGTAAATTCAAGCGGAAGATGTATTAAGTGTTATAAGATGAAATGAAAAAAAGAGAACAACAAGAAATGTAGATAAATTCGTCAACAGACAACAGAGCATTATGAAAAAAGTTTGGCGAAGAAAACAGAAATGAGAGATAACTTGCAGTGATAATAATGTAATAATTTTTTTTTTACCTCTGAGTGCTTTCATATGAGCAACAGCCATTCGAAGTATAGTCAACTTGTCTGGCTTTCGCGCTAGGGTTGAGCACGTGGGTACCATGTCTGACAGTTCAGTGATGTACGCTGTCATTTTATTTCGTCTCCGGCGTTCGATTTCACAATGGTTTTCTCGGCTATTTTTGGTTTTAAACATGAAAAAAAAAACTTGAATTAGGTTAATAAATTTATTATTATTGTTTAACTTTTTTTCTAGATTTTCACACATAAAAGCAGAACCTGCTGCTTTGTATTTTATACCATGATGATTCAAGAAGTTTGTGAAATTCATAGATTCGTTTAATATTTCAGCACAATATTTTGAAAAAAGACACTTTTAAACAATTCATCAAAGAGTACATTATATTACACAGATGGAGGAACAAAATGAAAAAATTGAATATGTTTAGTGACAACGAGTTAATACATCATTTTGTATCACAATAATCCAATTTATTCTTATGAATTTTTGTTACATTATAATAGCAATGATGAGACTCGGCTACCATCATAACAAGATCCTGAACGTTATTGCGTTTCACCTCTTATCCACATATATGCTCTCATGCAATATCTATTCCTGAGAGAAAGAGTGGTAGAAGGGTGAGGAGTAGAGTGGAGAGAAGAAACTCTGAATTCATCTTGAAATTACCCCTCTCATTACGTGACACGAGGGAGCAAGCTAAGAGTTACCATACAACTCAAGTCTCCTTTCACGCTTGGTGGTTAAATTACATAATAACTGATGTACTATCGTAAATTTGATGGCATTTAATTTATGATAATTCTTGAAGTAATTTACAAGTGCTCAGAAATAATAGAGGAAAAGGCGACGAGAAATAAGAGTATGGAAAAAGCGATAGAATATGTATACATAATCGTGTATGACATGCACTGTTGAGAAGGATGAAACAAATATATTCAAGTTGCGAATTTGAAGAATTTCAACCTCTTCTGAATTATTTTATAATTAATCATGTGGAAATAGGGAACTATAAAAGTTGATCAATTATGCTAGAATAGTTTTTGCATCTCTCAACAATTCTTTTTTTGTATAAGAATGTCTAATTAATATCAACAAATTGATTTGAATCAATTGTAAAATGAGAATGTACTCTTGAGATTCTATTCATCGAATATCCATCTCTTCACTATATTGAGTGTACGAGTTATATGAAAACACATTACCTGACATCTAATATATATATATATATATATATATATAAACAATTATATACGCGAACGTAAACAATGGGGGGATTGCAACATGAAAAATTAAAACAGATTTTTTTCCTTTTATAATAAAATTCATCCAATCTACAATTTTTTCATACAGTTCCCTTTCGATACTAGATATATATTATAGATGGGGGGGGATATTTCGTGAATTAACTTGTGGTGTGAATTCTAACAGGAGAACGATGAGATCACGAGATCACCAACAACGCTCCAAGAGTCAGAGCTCGTTGCGCATTTGTTGTATTGTGATGTTGGTTAACCACCGGAATGTGATGTCGAGAAGGTGTAATTCACTTTGAGGTTATATATAAATTTATATATACTCTCTGATCCACCAATGTTAGCGTCCTTTATAATAGCACGAACTGAAAAAGCCTTAGGATTTACATCAGCTTGAATCTAACCAAGGTAAAAAGATGACAACGAGAAAAAAAAAAAAATCGAAATGAATAAGTGAATAAAATAACGGAAAAAAGGAATGGGGAGAATGGGGAGAATGATGGCGTGGGCAAGAATAATATGTGTATACATGAAGTTATAAGAGAATGGTATTGTTGATGAGAAATGTTGAGTTGAAGTGAGATGGAGAATAATAACGGGCAATGGTGCACCGCGAGAGGTAGATAAGTCGCGGCGTGTAAAAAGAATAGAATAAGAAAGATGTTCAGTTAATGACGTTATTAACTTAGAAGTAATGCTTTTTGTGCGCGACATCCGAGCGTGTTGCGGTTGGCATTTACCAATCCCATATTATCTAATTCTTATTTTACACAGCTTTTATGTATACATAAACAAAAATAACTTTACTATAAGTAGACTGAATACTTTGAATGATAATAAAATTGTATATAAAATCATATGGAATATTGTGCGAAGGAGATAATATCATTTATCACTTGTATGAATGACACATAACATGAAAAAGATTTGATGTTATTTGAATGGCTCATCATGTGAGCTGTTGCATCAATACGAAGATTTATATATTGTCCGACAATATTTTGACGCCAAGTGAACAACGTGTATCTCTGTGTTCCCACGGCAGACTTGGAAGATTCGCCGTGGGCATCTCGCCATTCCTTCTATCGACTTTACATTGGTTGGCATCACGTATAGAAGATATATATATATGTATCCTACTATATATGTATATATCAACATACATAAAGTGCTCTCTTCTCTTCAGTATGTACCTTCATACATGGAGTGTGCAGTACGTACCGATGCACATTTTATGTTAGTCGATCGTGACTAATGCGAATAAATGTTGGGACCCGTAGGAGTCAACGTACCGAATCCGTCCATATATACATCAAAAATGAATCAATCACCTTTATTATTTCACGTTACCTGATTGGTTTGTATACATTTTTGTAGATTGGAATAAAGAAAGAAGAAGAAAGCTATGTGAAATAATAAATGATGAAAAATGAAAAAACATTTGTATACGATGTGTAGAGAAAAGAAATTTAGGGATTGGAGAAGAAGGAAAAAAACTTGAGGAGAAAAAAAAATAGATGATGGTTCAACTTGGTTCACTTATATCGATCCACATTATGCCTCGTCATTTTCAATTATCCTACTCCCAGAGGAGATTCAAACTGACTTGCATCAGTCATTATTGTGAATCATACATGAGTTGAAAGCGTTGTGGGAAATATATTTTATTTCGATATGAATAACACCCTCTCACCTGGCAAATCTATCTTTGTCCTGCAAATTGTCGTCCTCGATCCGACGATATTTTACCCCACTGGGGTCATCCTCATCCGATCTAGAACAAAAAAAATATCATATGAGTGTATTCTCATATTTATACAATAACAAAGAAAAACTAAATGGCTACTTTGTTTTATATGAAGATGAGATATTTTTTCAATCGCAATTGATGAATTTAATATATTGTGTAGATTTCGTGATCAAGTAAATAATTTGGCTCAAGCTACATTGTGAAAATGATTTTATTGTATTGTATTTTATTGTACAAGGCTTTTCAAATGTTGACTAATGATTGTTTCAATGGCTATGAAACATTATAATTACTTGAATAAAGGACATTGTCCAACTGAATCTATGTATATTTACGAATGAAAACTTCACTTGAATATGAGTTCAAGATATGATTATATGAGCAATCCTTCAATTCATGTATTAAAACTTGAAATTCAAATGAATTGAAAAGAAATAATGGAGAATTTATTTGAATTGAAAATTTTCAATAAAAATAAGTAAATATCAACGATGAAATAAACTTGAATCTCGTAATTCATATTGAAAAACGACAAACAAATGTTGCGAATGAAATATAGCAAAAGAATTTACGTGAAAATAAAAAAATGTCAACCTTAAATTTAATGGATGTCATCATACTATTTCATTACTTTCTGAAATCCGAAATATTTTTCAAATATCATTCAATTACCTCAATTATAATATTTCGACACCATAAATGTCGCCTTGAAATTTCCGAAAGAAGTTATTTTGCACTATTCCAATGAACATAGTTATATTGAAATGAACAAATTTCTCGGCATAAAAAAAAAAGGAGAGAAAAAAATGGTACTTCATATAAGCTCAACAAATTCCCTTTATTATTTCATATAATTATCCAATCAATTCCTCACAATCCAACAAATTATTTATATTGAATACCAGTGAAGGAATTATTGTTTCGCCATGAACCAATACGGACCAAGCACAAATTTTTCATACAAAAATCTCAGATGTAGACCCTCCCACAAAATTTTTAACTGTATATACCCCGCTGTTCACCAGAGATACCGTTGGTCCACGAATAAATGTCCATGGAGAATAATAAGCCGCGTCAATTGGATCAATAGTGATAAAACCATCCAGTGATACTCATTACCGCTGGAAGATTTCAACCGCGCGCGCGTAGAACGGACGCGAAATTATAATAAAACACAATAATGATAAAGAAAAAAGCATAAAAACGAAAATATTTCATACATGCAAAAGTAAGTGTGTATGTAAATATATATATACATATATAGACGAGGGAACTATCGTTCATCATATGAATACTGTACACAAATCCCATAATGAGAGAAAGGAGAACGAGAAGTAGGAGATGAAGAAGAAGGTGGAAGAGCAGAGAAGAAATGCGAGTGATGCACGGTGCTGACCCTGATGCAAAAGCAACGAAGGTATCCTACACTGCCATCTCCCTTGCCCTCACTCTCCAGACGTATATCCACAATATATCCCTTTACACTCAGTTCTCGGCCTTCATGGGGTACCCGTGATTCCCCCACCGTCACCCCATTGCGAGCGAGGGTGTAGAGCTCTTGGCCGAGAGCACATCCGGGTGAGTCTCGTCCAGCAATGTACCAGGGCCCAACTCAACACTCTTCTGTTTCTCCTTCTTCCTCTTCCTCTTCCTCTTCTTCTTCTTCTTCTTCTTCTTCTCCTTTTCCTTCTCCTCCTTCACTGTTTCATCTGTCTCTATTTTCTTCCTCTATCCAATCTCACGACGATTCTTGCAACCATCATTCCCTTACATTTTTTGTTTTTGTTCCTATTTTTATTCTTACTTTTTCTTCTATTTTTCTATACATCCGGAACAATACAAACTAAAAATAGTTTTCTTTTTTTTTTCCGGGTCTATATTAGAACCAAATGAATGATAGGGTTATTGTGTATGTTTTAGATAATAATTAGTTACCCAAATGTTACTATACACAAAGACAATTTCAATAGGAATACTTTATTATATTTCTGGAATTTGAAGGTGGAGAAACATGGTTTGAGGCATCAAAACTTATCATAATATACCGATCAAATCATCTCAAATGATGATGTCAGGAAGTATGAACCCTCATGTCTCTATACCACCATAAGATGAGTAACTTGTTGAAAAAATATCTGCGAGTCGGAAGATCGGGGTACGGTATTTTTACTTCCTCTTCTTATTTTTTTGTTCACCTGAATCGCGATCGTCCATGCATCCTATTCCAACTCACAATATTTACATTGAATGGTTTATATATACATTGCTCGGAGCGCAATGTCAAGGTGACTGAATAAAAAAATATTTCCCATAAGTATATGACCCGTGAAAATGTTATTCAATACGAAGAAAAAAAAAAGAAAAAAATTTACCGCACAGAATGAAAAGAAAAAATATTTCGCGACTCGTGTCCTTTTTCTTACTCTCTTTCTCCTCTTTCCGGGTCTTTCGTAGATTTATAATCCAAGCTTACATTGAAGTTCAAAGATCTCAGTAGGAGATACGAGAACTCAACGGTGACTATATATATAGAAATATTTTCCTTCAAAACTTTCCTTCGGCCCATCCACCTGGGTCATTTGTGGGCCCCATCAACAGAGTTTGAAATCGTTGGGCTGCAATCTAACAATCTAACGTCTGTCATATAAATAAGTTGTTTTTTCTTCCTAATTTATTTATTTATTTATTTTTTTTTTTCCATTGTGTTTTTTTTGTTTTCATTTTATTGCTATGTGACGAGGAGTAGACGAAAGGTCTCGCATACTAAAATGACAGCGTACCATTTGGTGGTACGCGGGCACCGTTAGCCATAGGTCCAAGTGAGTTCACGCGCGCACACGAGAGAAAGAAAGGAAGCGGGGGGCGGGCGGTCCATAACGATGACAACGACTCGTCAGTTTTCTGTTCCTTCTGTTCATCCGTTCTCCGGCTACGTCAGTGGTCACAAAATAAAAAACATCGATCGCGCGCTTTTATTATTTATATATATGTATGGCCATATCAACATGTACCTATTGTATATATAAATGACTTGTAATAGAGTGCATTATTTTATCACACGAATGCATAAATGTACTAATAACTGTATTGATATTGCATATCTGGTTTTATCATTAGGTGTCACACAAGTGCATTTACAGTCGAAATTTTCCAAAATCCATGGTCTTCACTAACTTTATTTTAGTGTCGTGTAATATAATGAAATAAGAGATTTCAAAGCTCTAATATGGAATAAAAATTGGAATCATTTTCATGGTTCTTGTTCTTTTTTTTTTGTTTTTCTCCAACTCTATCCGCTCATTTTATGAGCACGATGAATTATCCATAATTTCGATGTTGAGTTGTTTTTCCAAAATTGTAATATGCGTTCCATGGGGTGAAATTTTTTTTTATACATATCCCCCCAATACACATTTGATTATGAAATATTACAATGAATAATTGCCTTGCGTGAGCTATATGTTATTTTATAATATATATAATGTATGGAACACATTATGCGAATTTGCAAATAACAAATGAGGCAAATTTCAACGTTCAGCAGTGGGTTATATAACAATAACGATATACGATATTATATAGTCAAGCGGTATTCGTTGAATTCGCTGGTGACCGCAAATCTCTGCTACGTGACATATTCCACAACTAATGGGTTTTACATTTGTCGCCAATAACTCACAATAATACATCTATCTATACATATGTATAATCACATAACGTGTAAGAGAAAAATGGTTGAAATCCTCCAGTAAATATTGCGAACGCTTCATATCCCCTATCGTACATTATAGTATATAGGCAACTACTGTTATAATCGCATTAAATTTTTGTATCCACAAATAGATACACAAGATGATGTAACATTAAATCCTTGACAATGTGTGGTATATTATTTCTTTTTCGAGGGTCAATTTTGATAAGTCTCTCTCACCTAACAGACCAATAACGAAGGACTCAGCATTCAAAATTCGATCCTTACAGTGTATCACAAATATATATCCAACATTTGTTTCTATTGTAAATTATTCATACAGTTATTATAAAAATATACCCGTCCTACTGTCCCTAACATCAACTGAATTCCAGACGAGAGGAAAAAAATGTTCATTTGTTGAATAACCTAACTTGATAATTTCCACACGATAACACATTTCTAATTTAATTGATGTCTTATACAAAATATTCAATAATTTTTCTTCTATTTTTTCGTGTCAATTTCATTAAAATTCATTCATTTCCATAATTTTGTGATTTACCTTCGTCTCTTGGACTGTGGCGAGTCATTTTGCGAATGATGAACGTGATGTGGCGATGAGTTTTGTCCGTAAGACAGAAGCTGACTTCCGGGAGGGGGACCAGATGCCCCCGGCGGTAAGTCCCCGACCAGTGGGGGCGCACCGCCCAATTGGTAAGCAACATGTGTTGGCGGTGGCGGAACGTAGTGTGAGGGCCCGGGAACGTGGCCGAGGCCAACCCCGTAGCCCGCACTACCCGCACTACCCGTTCCACCCCCGTACATATCACTAGGATACGCTATTTTGGCGGGTTTTATTGCCGGTCTTTACACCGCGATGTATCAAATTTCACGTGATTTGTCAATGCACAATATTGCATCAATCAACACTCACGCTCTCATATCTACATTTATTATTTTTCTTCGATTTATCCGCGCAACGTCATTTTATTTCACTTTTATCTTCCATTTAGATAAACTCTAATCATTTCTATTTTTGGTCATCAATTTGTTTCACGTTTTTTTCTTCCGTTCGCAAAAATTTAGTGGGTCATTGTGCCGATTAATTCATTATTATTATTATATATATATATATTTTTTCATGAGCTATTGGGATTTACGTGCTGATAATTCGAATTGAACCAATTCATTGTGATACACCAGGCAGGGTATAGGTCAATTCCGGTTAACTTTTGGAAAGTTCTTCAATATATGTATACGTACGTATAAATACACATAAAAATATGCATGTATACAGCGATACTTTCTCGTATCGCGACTAAATTTTTTTGTCAAGAAAAAAGTCACTTGATTATTTTACCATTTTTTCACCTTGATTCCCATTCATCATATCGCAATCAATCCGAATTGATTTACCGTATCAATAGCAATTGACACTGATTCATTTCTGTTTTTATCCATCAACATTAAGTCTTTAATCGTGTGAAAAACATTTTGCCTGCTGCGTCATTTCTCGTTTTATATGGAAAACTTTACGTTGAACTTTTTGTGTTTACGTTATTCATATTGACTTGAATCATCAATGATATTTACATAAATTTTCTTCTCTTCATATTATTGATGAATTGTCACTTTTGGATATTTTTCTCCGACGTAGAAAAATTTATCTGGATAAGCAATAATACAATTGTTGAATATTTCTTATATATAAATATAAATATTCAATTTGATATACCACATGTGGCGTTTGTTCACGTATGAGATTGCACATCGACGAAGGAAGAAATATATAGATAAAATAGCATAAACACGGAAGACAAAATGGAAACACAACAGCGCTTGAGGAAAAGAAATAAAAATAACTACAAACAACTTGCGATTCGTCACCACCCACGTCCTAACAGTGACTGATTCCACCATAGCGGTATAATGTACCGCGGCACTGTCCAGCCGGAGGGGACTATCACTTCTCCCACCCAACACTTTATACACTCGATCATTTACCATGGTGCAACATTAGCTATACATCTTTCAACATTGATTAATTATAAAGTATAATTCATTTATTTCACTCCCCCCCTAGCAGCTATTTCAAAATAATCGTGATAATTTTCATCAATTAAAAATGTGTAATCATTACACTACATATCTACGTAACATTCTCAATTTCCTTCCCTTACATAAAATTTTTCTTTCTCCTTTTTTTTTTTCTTTATCTGATGAAAGCAAATTTACTTTTGACTAGATATAAATTATGAGAATTATTCATAATTTCCACATCGTGGAAATTTCAATGTATCACCAACAACTTAGGCGTGTATTCTCACGCACATAATTTCTTTATAGAAAGAAATCTCATGAATTTTTTTTTGTTTCTTTTTTTTTATACCGGAAAACTGTAGTAAGGCTATGAAAATACGAAAATCTGAATCTGGAATTTTATGTTCATATATAATATATAATACCAATTCTCTCACAAACATTGGCCGATATCTTTTTTCATAATGATCCCACACTTCTTGTTTTTCCTAATGAGCTCACGGATTATTTATGGAAGCCATCAGTCAAACCGTGCTCACAAAGTGATTGTCAATGAAATATATATTGGCTATTGTATAATAGCATTATAAAAGTCACACCAGCGGGTTCGAGTATTATTGACAATTGCACACCAAATAAAAACATACATATTCATGTGCGACACATATCTTTATGCTAGAATGTACAAACCAAATATTTTCGGAAAAGGTTGGAGCAGGTAAAATGCTGCAGGTGGACCGTACCACCTACAAAAGACGACACATTCTTCTCCACTATATATATTGAATTATTGCCTTTTGCACGTGCGACAGTATGTTGAAAGGAGAGAGATTCGTCACGCAGTAGCGCCCAAACTTACCGACGTGCATTTAAATGAGCATTGTAGTGGAATAATGAGAAGAAAAAATCTTTATGTCTCAATGAAAATGAGGAATAATGCTATTGACTTGACTATACATCATCATATTGCCTTCTTTTATGGTATTATTATTATTATTATTTATTCAAGCGATGAGGAGGGAAATTATTTATAATTTAAATGCATGATATTTTTAATAGATACATTCCTATTGAATTAATATATGATTTGGTTTTGGATTCATTTCACTCTCTTGCTTCTGGATTATTTTTCTTTCTGTATGTTCTTTCTGCATTAATTACAAATAAAACTCACCCAATACTGCTTGACACTCGTTTTTGAGCCATTTTCGTCGGTTCTGACCCTGCAACGAAATAAAAAAAAGCAATAACAAATCAATGATACCATCATCAACGAATTAATAAAGTTCATAGGAGTAATGAATTGATATCATGATATCATGTTATGCGATGTTAATTTATACTAATCAGATATAAGATTTGACAAAAATAAATTATACTACATATGTTGAACAAATATTGTGAATTAACGTGACTCTAAGTAACTTTCCTATCATTTTTGAATCCAACTCAATGAATAAATACATCATTCGAATGATATGAACTGCTATATTGAGTTAACAAAGACTACTATAAAATGAAAGCTTAAGAACAACATATATATATATATATATATATATATATATATATTATAACCTCAAAAATACAATTGGATTATTTTCGCCAATTATTTGAGTCGATAGAGGACAAATGAGAAAATACTGCCAATGTTCTCAATGTCATCAACGTCAAGTGTTGAAAATGTATACGTGCGAATACAAATTTACCTGTCATAGAATGGGCGATCGACATTTCGATAGTAAACATTCAGGTAAAATTTAGTCCTTTGCACAGTTCCAATATAATAAAAATGCAAGAGAAACTACTAATTACTAATATATAAATGATGATTAATTTTTATTCTCCACTTATATCAAAACTGGGTGTTTACACTAAGTAGTTGCGCCATTTTGGAGTTTTGTTCAGGTTTTATTTTTTTATTACTCGCGACAACTGCGACAGCATCAGCGATAGTGACGGATACATCACCCACAGACACGGCGCAACGATCGCGAACATTTAAAACCTGTTTTCAATATTGCGACAACTCAAGTGGCTCTCAACTTGTGGAGAGAACTACTCACAAATTGTCAATTGTAAACGAGCGATTGCCAATCGTAAATTCATGAAATGGATCAAGCAATAATATCAAATAAATAGCTTTTGATTCTTTTCAGTTTAGAATTATTATTTTGTTTGATAATGCAAAAATGTGAATTGATTGGTGCGTAACCAATTGAGTGTGTTAAGCAATTAGAAGACGACACAATATAACCTCGAAAAATGACGTTCGAGCGAAGCGCTATTTCTGATTTCACAGTCGAAACTGGTCGTAACTGATCAGAATGATCAGAACGAGAAATTATAATCCGTAGCAATTCGTAAAACGAATAATAATAGAGAGTTGACCAATGAGCACGTTCCTCTGCGGAATTCAAAGGGAATTACAACCTTTTGCCAAATGAGTCCCATATGTTGAACATTCTACATGCAAAAAATATTTTAGGACAATGAAAATTATGATTAAATTATATAACATGATAAGAGTTAAATTTTTAAGTTGTCCATACAACTTGGCTATCCTGTGATATATTTTTGAGATATTCTATATATTATCTCTGGTGGTCCGAGCATATCGTTCCGATTCTATCAATCCGTCTCAATGCCTGACACTCAAATGTGATAGATATCTCTGCATTGGGCTTATGTCAATGTGAAATATAGCATCAAGAAAAGAGCAACTACTAATTGAGAGAGTAAATGAAAAATGATACTAAAAAGCCAGTGAATAATTCACTGATAAGTTATATGGAAAAAGTTATGGTCTACACAATAAAAACTATAGGTATAAGATTACTCGTATGAATATAATATGACCGATAATAATAACGAAGATTTACCAAAATTATTCACTTAAAAAAAGTAATGTAATAGGGTGAAAACCATAAATAAAAATTCATCGGGATAATTACTGATGAGACTGGTTCATTGATAATAAACATTTACTCTTGTTCGTGTCCCAACGAACAATAACTGAGAAACAATTCTTATATTTAGACAAAAGGGCCGGGAAAATAGCCAAATTCGAATTTACTGCATAAACGTGTTGATTGGTGCATCTCCCAGCCCGCCTATTTCTGAATTGTACGTTTCGATTTCGATTTCGCCACAAAAAAGTATGGTTGTGGGACAAAACTCCAATCTCGCATCACACAATAGCCCACCCGCTGCATATACACACATAATCCGTATCAGCCTGCGCAGTGAATTTGGTTGGCTGACTGGCATTAATTCGTAGCATCACGAAGCATAATTGAACCAATGAGCTGTTGTGCTATGTGGATGGCGTCACTACATTCGCAGCATATCATTTCGATGAAGTTTTTGGAAATGCAACGCTGGTGCTGGTGCTGCTGCCTGCCGCCTGCTGCTGGTGGTGCTGCTATTGCTATATGAGATGCATATATATATACATACTACACAAGATGTTTGTGTGAGTGTTGGACTCTATCTACTACGCAACTTCCGCTATCTGGCTGCTGAGCAAAATGGACGCCTTTGTGTCTGTTTTCTTCGTATTCATACTATAAATACAATTAATGCCGTATAAACGCGCCCCCAACCGATAAATGTTTATTTAATTATGTCCAAAATGTAAGTGAATAATGTTTTGTGTATGATATCGATGTGATTTGAATGTGTAATAATGAACGTAAGCGCGTCCAATCAAGTAGGCCACAGCCACAAATGACAATTGTCTGCTGTGGATATCATATACTGAGGGGGAAAAAAGTTTTGGCTATGAAAAAAATCATTGTGTACAGCTACACAGTGTTACAATTATAATTATTCATTTATTCTTGTGGGATAATACACTGTTATTTAACAATTATATATTAATCTCCCGCCAAAATAATTATTGGAAATTCGGAGTTAGCAGCGTAAATATAGTCATCTTACTAGTCGGGTAAGGAACAATTATCACTAGACTTGATAATGAAAAAAAAAAAAAAAAAACATTTCACAGTTATGTTCTCCAGATATTTTATTTGTGTTGAAATGTTTATTCATTATTTGTCTATATTTTGATGAATATGACTTGAATCAATTATATTTAGATTGTATATATATATATATCTATATATATATATATATATATATATATAGATATATATATATCTATATGGATGCATGTGTATGCATCCCTCGATGTTGATCTGATCGAGGATTTGCTAAGTTACAGAGTCGAAATGATGTTTATTATTAATGGAATTATATTGATAGCGTAATTATTTTCTGATACATAAACATTTTTGGAACATTTCAATAGTCGATAATTTGTGGGTGATCATGCGAGTTTTTATTTTAATGGAAAAATGAATGCTAAATATGAGTTCGAATTGTTTGATTTAACGACAAAATATAAATATATTAAAGAATTGATTGCAGTTGTCAGTATTGATCACAGATTCATAATTTTCAACATAATTATTTCTCACATGTCAGATCGCAGTGTTATGTAACGTTCTAATGAAATATTCTGGGTTTTACATGAAATGAACGTAAAGCATATGTTGATAAGAATTGGAAATTTTTAATTTCACTCTATTTATGTTTCAGAGAAGAAGATTGTACGATATAGAAATGGATCGTTTGTTACAAGACCCGAGAGCGTCGTCAAAGTTTGGCTGAAACTAAAATGTTCATAATGGGAACTTGAAAAAGACTAATAAGTTCCCAAATATAAATTTAGTGATAGTGCTTAATGAATTAATATACTTTTCATCGAGTGATATATATCTGTATATATCCACATACATATACACATATATGTGCATACCAGTGAAAATATTCTATTGGTATTGGTGAAAATCAACAGGTTGTGAAAATGTTTATTACTCAAAGCTGGGGCAAAAATGCATGTGACAACTTTAGAACAATAATATTGATAAAAGACCACTGCTTACTGTGAGATAGTGAGTGTGTGTACACGTAAATATACAATAAGTTTTGTTAGTACTGTTGATAGTATATCGCGAATTGTCATAAAAACAAAATTTAAAGTGATTGACAGTTGGCAACATTGGGATTGACTCAAAGAATATTCAATTCTCGTCCAGGGTGTAATGCCAGAATTAATCAAAATCAAAATGAATGGGGTTATACCGAGTGTGCCAATCACTACCCTTGCTGGTATTGCAAGTCTGACTGACTTGTTACCGGAAATGCCCCTACCTACACCATTACCACAGACATTGACAAATAAATCTCTATTATTTCATCCACGTGTTGCGGAGGAGGCGCATTTATTGCTGAGCAATCGCGATGAGACATTAGTGCCGCAATTAATACAAGCATTGTCGCAAACATCATCAGACAATATTGAATTAAAGGATCAGTATGCTAAAAATGATCCGACACTTGAGACTGAGCAAAATACTCCGGAACTGTTGAAGGCTATTTTGGAAATAAACCCTCACGTATTCAAAGGACCACAATATAATTCACCGAGAAACTGGCCACAAAATACAACGCCATTGATGCATGCAAATCAGTCACCAGCGAATTATGGCCGTTTTTCGCCATCATATTCTAATTCATCTGGCTCTCGACAAACTCCACAAGGTAGTCCAGCGCATCCTGCAGCTGCACGTACTGCATTACCACCCCCAGTCGGCGGGATTGGTCACGCGCAACATCCACGGATGCCAATGACCCCACAAAATCACGCTGACGTATCTCAATTGTCACCGTTCGCTGTGCCTTCACCGTCACCCCGTGCAACTGTTATCACTGAACAAACACGTACATCAACAACGCCGCAGCATATACAAGATGATGTTAATTGTATCAATACAATGACAAATATGAATCCACATCAGAATATATATTCACCAGCCCAAATGGGGTCACCAAGCGCTGCATTAATGCAAGTTGCAAACATGTCTCAACAACATCATAACCTTGTCAGTACTCTAACACCGCAACATTCAATGCATCTTACATCGCCAATACAAACTGGTATTCCAACACAACAAATGAATATGAACATGAATATCCAACAAACAATGTTCGATCCAATGATGAATCAGCAGTTGCATCATCACCATCATCAAATATCTACCAATCACACAATGGATCTTGTTAATGCTGTACCAGACAATCCTCAATTTTTGCTTGATTCCGTTTCCGGATTACCAGATATTGATTTGCCTATTGATGGCATTGACCCAAAGCCAACAATGCAACAACCGACTGCAGTGGAAAGTTTAATGCATCAACATACTCAACCATCTGTCTATCCAAGCCTCAATCCGCAGAGTGTTGCAAATGCTCTAGATTCGACATTGACGATGCCAATGCATCATCACGAACAGCAACAACAACAGCTACATCATCAACATCATCATCATCATCATCATCCTCTTCACCACCATCAAGAAAATATCCATTTACATCAACCAAATCAATCGCAGTCGCAGCATCAACAACAACAACAACAACAACAACAACAACAACAACAACAACAACAACAACAACAACAACAACAACAACAACAACAACAACAACAACAACAACAACAGCAACAACATCATCATCATCATCATCATCATCATCAACAACAACAGCAAGCGCAATCTCACGCGCAATTGCAACAAATGCTAGAACCAATCTTGCAACAACAACAGCAGCAACAACAGCAACATCAAATGGTACACCAACTACCACCACAACACCATCATATGAACGAGAATATTATGAGAGACATGAGACTACCGAGTCAAATGATGGAACCAAAACTTAAAGAGCCCGTTGTGATGTTAAATAGATTATCATTAGCTGATCAAGCATTGATGCAACAAAGTCTGAACCGTTTTGTCGAGAAATCACCGAATCGTGCTACTAAAATAACAAATCAACTAGATAAATTAAAATCCGGTTCGGAGAGTGATAATGAGGTTGATCAGGGAAATAAACATTTCAAAGCGCGCGCGAAAGACCGGCAAGTCCAACGTGATAAGGACCGAGTAGAGCGAAAAAAAGGTGACGATAAAACACGTAGGCGAAGAAGAATAATTGATGATGATGAAGATGATGGTGATGAAAATGAGCATAATGACCATGCAGGCGGTGAGAGTGAGGAGAAGAAAGACGAAACGGTGTCACCGATAAAACCGAAAATTCGCAAAATTGAAAAAAAACTCGTGCCAGTATTGGCTAAACTGAGTGTTGATGAATTAATGGAGACTAATACGTATCAACGATTCAATATGACTATTGATACTATATTTGAAAACTCAGAAGATACAGCGACAACGGCGGATTTGGAGGATGACGGCGATGTACAAGCTGAAATGCTTATTCCTAAATATCAGTTGCATGAGTTATGTAGAGAAGCAGCTAAATTGAAGTCATTAAGGGCAATGGAATCGATACCATCCGATAGATTGGTGAGATTGTTAAATATATTGGAGAAAAATATTCGTGATGGTGCTAGAGTATCGCCATTGGCTGACCCTGATGATGATGTTGAAGAAAGCAAATTATGGATGCAATTAGCAATGGAAAGAGTATTACGTGCTGTTGATGCATCAGTGATTGCATTAAATATAATGACTTCGCAAAATATGCCTAAAACCGTTTATCTCGAGGATGTAATTGATAGGATAGTAATCTTTATGAAGTTTCAATTGCAGAATACAATTTATCCATCGTTCGATCCCGTTTATCGAATTGATTCAAAGAATAAGACTGAAAATTTCAATTCTGGCGGTCGTAAAAAACGGAGCCACACAAAAGAAGTGCGTGAAAAAAGTATTCTCGAAGTATATAATAAAATGCACGAACTTGTATCATTACTCGCCGAATTATTGAATATCCAAATGTTGACTGATACAAGTGTACTCCATGCATCCACGTTAGGTGTTGCGCCTTTTTTCGTTGAATCTGTTAGTGATTTACAACTGAGCGCGTTGAAACTCGTCACAGTTATATTCACAAAATACGAAAAACATCGACGGTTATTGTTAGATGATATTCTTGCATCGATAGCAAGATTGCCTAGCAGTAAAAGAAGTTTACGAACATACAGGCTCAATTCCGAGGATCATATACAAATGTTGACTGCATTGGTATTGCAATTAATCCAGTGTGTGTTGACATTACCCGAAAGTATCACTAGACAGGATAACAAGAATACGAAAAGTGAGGATGAAAAAAAGGAAGAGAAAAAAACTATTCATGTTGATGCTGATGTATTAATCATCAGCAGGTATGATATGGCAACCAGATTAGCCGGAAATTTTTTGTCAGTGTTTTTAAACAAATGCAGCAGTAAAGGCGCTGAAATCGATTATCGACCGTTATTCGAAAATTTCGTTCAAGATTTATTAACAACAGTGAATAAACCTGAATGGCCAGCAGCTGAATTACTTTTGAGTTTACTTGGTAATCTTCTTGTTGGTCATTTTTCCAATAAAAGCTCAGACATGTCATTGAGAGTAGCGTCCATTGAATATCTCGGTGTTGTCGCAGCCCGATTGCGAAAAGATGCAGTCAATTCTCAATGTAAATTGTCAACTATTGATCAAATAGTTCATGACATTAAAGTAGAACAACAAAAAGATTCAGATTTTGAGCAAACAACGGATGTCGTTGGTCTCGGTGAAGATGAAGAACGTACAATGTTCTTACAGAGAGTATTACTTGATCATTTGGCTGTCAATGGCACCAAGGATCCATCATTAATGTATGCACGAAACTTCTACTTAGCACAATGGTATCGCGATTGTGCAGTGGAAAAAACACGAGTTGGTCAAACAAAAAATACACCAGTTAAAAAATCGCACAAAAAACACAAATCGAAGAAAAGAAACAAACATATGGAAACGGATGATGACAGTGACTCACCTGTCGAAGAAAATGATCCCGATGAGAATGACAATAATGAACAAAGAAATTCTCAGGCCTATCGAATTATTGAACAGAAGAAAAAATTTATTGTTAATTCAATCCGTCCGTGCACTTCGGCAACAAAACCCGACATATTACAAACATATATTGATTACAATTCGGCCGAACTGATATCGCAATATCTCGCATCAAAGCGACCATTTTCACAAAGTTTCGATATATATTTGAAGCAAATACTTCACGTCCTCACCGAACCATCAATTGCTATTCGGACAAAAGCAATGAAATGTTTAACGATGATTGTCGAAGCAGACTCAAGTGTACTTGCACGTGGTGACATGCAAATGGGTGTAAAACATTCATTCTTGGATCATTCTACGTCAGTGCGTGAGGCTGCTGTTGATTTAGTTGGTAAATTTGTGTTGAGTAGACCTGAGCTCATTGATAAATATTACGACATGCTGTTATCGAGAATACTCGATACGGGTGTGAGCGTTCGTAAACGAGTGATTAAAATACTCAAAGATATTTGTGTTGAGTGTCCAAATTTCCCAAAAATACCAGAAATTTGTGGAAAAATGATTAGACGAGTCAATGATGAGGAAGGCATACGGAAATTAGTAATGGAAGTATTTCAAAATATGTGGTTTACACCAGTGAGAGAAAGACCGACAGTTGATTCCGAAGCACTGCTAAGAAAAGTAATGAATATGACAGATGTTGTGGCGGAAAATAAAGATATTGGATTAGAATGGTTTGAGCCACTGCTGGTTAGTTTATTCAAGCCGAAAGAAGATAAAGAAGATAGCACAAAATTACAAACAGAACCACCACGGGCATTATTAACTGCATGTCAACAGATTGTTGATTGTTTGATTGAGAATATATTGCGATTGGAGACACCAAATCCAGATATCAATAACCAGAATGATGGTAAACAAGGTTCATCGCAGAGACTTGTTGCTTGTCTAACAACACTGTATTTATTTGCAAAAATACGGCCGCAATTATTAGTAAATCATGCAAGTACACTGCAGCCGTATCTTGGTTTGAAATGTCAAACACGTGGAGATTATCAAATAATAAGTAGCGTTTCACGCACATTGGAATTAGTGGTACCGTTAATGCAACATCCCAGTGAAACATTTTTGGCTCAATTGGAGGAAGATTCAGTTAAATTGATACTTCAACATGACAAATCCGTGGTTTCCAGCTGTCTGTCATGTTTAGGATCGATCGTGAATAATGTCACGAGGAATTTCAAACTTATTCGCGATTGTTTCAAAACATATTATGGCAATATAGCAGATTACAAATCTTTATATGAAAAAGACCCAACTGATCCAAGATTAATAAGTTCTCGTCCGCGTTTCAGGCGAGCATTATTCACGGTTGGTTTACTATTGCGACATTTTGACTTCACTGACCCCGAAGTTATCGATGGATTACCGGACAACATTAAAGATCAAGTGTTTGAAACTTTGAATTATTTCATGCATCAGGATAACGATGATATACGTCATTATACTCTAACGGCAATAGGCTCACTTTGCATTCGATACTACGAATTTATGATGATGCCTGAGCTTAAGGAGCTCTATCATTATTTATTAACGTCCGAGCATGCATTGGTCAATATGAAAACTCAAGTTTTGAATAACATCGAAATCTATCTGCAGGAGGAAGAGAAGAGAATGATAAAACAAGATCAAGAATGGGCCAAACTGTCAAAGCAGGAAAATTTGAAAGAAATGGGTGATATTTCATCGGGTATGGCCAGTACTGTTATTCAATTATACCTCAAAGAGATTCTCGAGTCATTCCTACACATTAACGTACACGTACGTTGTGCTGCATTGAAAGTTATCCAATTGATTCTCGCGCAGGGATTAGTGCATCCTGTACAAATTGTCCCATATCTGATTTGTATGAGTACAGATTGTGAAAAAGCTGTGAGTAACAGTGCGGACAAACAGCTGCAGGAAATCGAAAAGAAATATCCAGGATTTATTCATATGAAATCACAATTTGGTATTAAATTGAGCTATAGATTGCAAAAAATATTGCAAAATGACGTTACTGTACGTGGTATGCGTTTCAAAGAAGGTGAGTTTCCATCGGCATTGAATGGCTTTTTGTACACAATATTGAGAAGTACAAAGCAACAGCGACGTGCTATTGTTCTCTCATTTTTGAAACAGTTCGATGAGACTGCTAAATCAAGTCTTTCCCAAATGTTGTATTTGGCAGATAACCTTGCATATTTCACATATCAAGTACAAGACGAACCACTGTTCATCATTCATCATATAGATATTATTATTTCAATGTCTGGAGAAAATTTGTTGCAATCGTTCAAAGAGGCGTTGTTACCAAAAAATGGTGGTGTTGTTACCGGTGATGGTAGTGATGATAATAATACAATTCAAGAACAACAACAACAACAACAACAACAACAACAACAACAACAACAACAACAGAATCCCAATCAACCACAACAACAGAATCCTAATCAACCAATTGTTTATGGCCCCGATGGACAACCAAAACCAGCACAATTATTGTCCGTACTCGAAGATGAAGAGGACGATGAAGAAGATGACGAAGCAATTTTGGCACGATTACCTGAGGATACGTCTTTATTACGAGAATATATAACAGCGAGTCAAGGTTTCTTACTTCTATTGACATTGCGACAACATTTGAAAGAAGTTTACGGATTCTCGGACGCTAAAATTGGTCAATATTCACCATCAGAATCGGCTAAGGTATATGAAAAAGGCGTAACGCGGAAAAGTAGTAGTCTATTCAAACCGAAAGCAACATTGGTCAAATTACAAGAGGGGAGTATTAGTTGTGAACTCGATGATAGTGGTAGAAGAAAGCTCGTTGCTGAATATCTCGATTTCAAACAATTAATGATCAAGTTTGATCCTAAAGAACCAGATGAAGAGGGCGCAGATGGTGTTGACACAACGAAAAATGTGAATGTTGATTCAACATTTGTGTCACGAGTACCAATAGCCCATATGGATCATCAAAGTACTGTTGGTAATCAATTGAACGCTGACGATGCCAATATATCTTATCCATTGAATACTAATAAACAACAACATTCAATTAACTCTGTGAATATGATGCAAACGCCACCGATAGTGCCGCGAGTGCCGAAACTCACGATACATGCTCATCCAGAGACAAATAAAGAGCATCGAAAGCATCGCACGCACAAGACGGAAAAAGTGAAAAAAAGTAAGAAGAAAAAACGGAGAAGAATTTCCGATAGTAGTGATAGCGGGGACGATTGCAGTGATCCAGATTATATGGTTTAAGTGTGCCGTATTATGTGTATACGTGAGTATGCATGCTGTATATGTATGTATGGATATATGTGTGAATATGTGTTCATTAGCCTCAATGACATTACGATTCAGGAAATGAAAATATGAACTAAAATTATGAGAGAGGGGGAGGAAGAGGAGTGAACCATGAGGAAAAAAGACAAGCAAACGGCTTGTTTTTTGTTTTTCTCAGTGTCGTTTCCAGTGCCGGACGCTTTCTAAGCATGTGTACAGAAATAAAATGAAATTGGTGCATTGAGAATGAATCAATTCAAAGTGTTGTTTACACACAGGTGATGCAAAAACAGCATATAGAAAAAACAGGATGACTGATCTATGTCAATGACGTGATGGGATGAATTGTCAATCAAATATGTGAATGTATGCATTGATAATTCGGCTGTAATAATTAGTGTTATATATTAATCTGAAATTGGCGAAGGAACTTGGTCTAGCCATGACCACTTTTTTTTAGTCGTTGTGATAGAATATTTATGGTATGGATTGTGAGAGAATGAATTTATGTATCAATTGGTCAATTCTGAGGGTTAATAAAATATCTAGTTAAAAATATATATGCATATATATATAAACATATATATCTATAACTATATATTGCTATATATATGTATGATTATATGTATAATTTTTTATTGATTAAACATTATAATTAATTTTGTAATGTTATTTAGTTATTTATCAATAAGTACCAAGTTCCGTGTTCAAAAGGCCAATGAGAATAGCATGAAAATTTTAAAGGAATTAAATAAATAGCTATCGTTTTACCGTGACAAAAAATGAGAGGATATTCAGGGTTTTTTTTTGCGTTTCGAATCAATTTGAATGTATGTGAGATGGAATGTATGAATAAATATACTATACAGTCGAAGGATGTGGATAAATATTCATTTGAAATATGCTCTGAATGTTGATGAAGAGTGAATGATAAGAAAAGTACGTGTATGATAAAAATGCGCAATGAAAACGTGAAACTTATATATACATTGGATAAAATGTTTGTAATATGTGTACATAAGAATTTTCAACTAAAAGTATATTATTTTCTTACAAATTATATAGCTATGGCACACTATTAAAATAATGATAATAATAATAATAATGATGATGTGAAAAAATAACATACAGAAAAAAACAACAGGAAGCGGTAAAACTTGGAGTTCCATTATGAATTTTAGTATTTTATCACTGGCAGAGTTAATGTTGTCTGGATATATAGTTTCGCTTTGTGCACCTGAGCTGATGAATGATTGATATAGTGGTGCAACAAGGAACAACTCGATTTTATACGAGCCCAATAGAAAATATAATGAATATATATAATCGTATCTACAACGTACATATAACAAAAAAGACAAAGAAAAGTGTTGACTTATGCATATTGGGCCGGTAACCAAACTTTAAGTTACAAAGTGATTAATACTTCCATATTTGGTTTTCTGCTTTACGATTTAATGACAGCAAACCACAATGATCGAACACATATTCAGGCCTGAATGACAATGTATCAATTTGAACACACATCAAATGAATACGGCAGATAGATAGATAGCAAAGTGGATCTATATTCATTTTCGATGGCTTTAAATTTCAATAAACGAATATATATCGTACGAATAAAAACAAAATTGGGGAAAGAGAAGATCAGTTGTGCAGTAAAAAATAATTACATTGATACGTAATTATGAGTTAATATGTCCCAAAATGTTTCATATAATTTCTTATTTGCGTTTATTGCATCTACATCTTCATTCATATGCATGTCGTTTGAATGATTTTGGCAGAAAAAAAAAAATTTACTTGTAAAATTACGCACACTCATACGCGACGATACATGTATTTCAAGACCACATATTGGGAATCTCATGAGTATTTTTTTTTGTCATAAATTCATTCAAAGTCTCCTTGTGAAGAACCCGTTTGTTTATCTTATGATTACCGACAAATAATCACCATAATATACACTACACGGGAATTGATAGTCATTCAGGAGGGGTACGATGAAGAGTAAAAAGTATCATTCTTTGAATACCAGCATCTCAGAATCAAATAGAGAATTAAAATAAAATAAGAATAGTGAAAAACCAGCCAGAATATCTAGATGCACGGAGGGTTTTCGACTGTATAAATTTCCACGTGTACATATTGAGGTGCAAATTAAATAAAACAAGAAAATTAAATAATGAGAAACAAATAACAAAATAAATAAAATTAAGATGAAAGATGGAGGCAGAGAAAGAATCAAGTTATAATTCTAACAAGAAACGCGCATTTTCCCTTCGTTCATAAGCGAGTGGCTATCGACAAATGTGACTTGTAGCCGCTTTAATTTTACACATTATCGTTCATTGCAATTAAATTTATCGAATAGATAAACGGTAAAATTGAAATAAATATATTTCTACGTATAATTAAAATATTAAGGAGTCTATTCATAAAGGATAAAATTACCAATTAGGCGCAATTTATATTGTGCTTTATAGGGTTCACATATTACATGCGATCTTTATTTAGCACGATACTAATGCGCGCTTTGTATCATAACATTTATTGTATCAGCTATGTTTTTTGTATTTGATCATCTAACAAAAGAATATCAATTAAATAAAACAAACGAATAAACAAAGATGGTTAATAGAAAGTATATATTTGAGTAAAGCCGTCAAGTGTTAGTATTATCCATAACGCAGAGATTAAAGTTTTTCGTGTTTAGCAATACCCAAGTGGGAGAAATGATTTGTAAAGCCCATAAAAATAATAATAAAAAACAAAAGTATAAACAACAACAAAAAACGAAAACAATAATGAAAGAGGTGGTTTTGGGTAAGACTTGACGCTCATTTACTCATAACTTATTATGTACATCGTCTGTGAGGAAGAATAAAAAGAAGAAAAGAGAACAATACGTTCATAAAGAAAAATAAACATAACCATATATCAAGAGATCGTTTATTCTTACCATCACCTCCATACGCGTTTCCTCTCAATTTAAATCTGATCTAACAATTAAATATCATTGTATATTATTCTTCGATTATTTGAACAAAAAAATTAACAATTATGATTTATTATATTTTTTTATTTGTTTCTCATCAACTTTTCCTAATTAATTGATTGATGGTCGACATTTCAGAGTGTGACATTGGTTTCAACATTAATCCAGGTACAGGTGGCTCCCGCTCCAAGTCGCGTAGTTCATTCACTTTTATTCTTAAATCGCTACGCATTTTGTTTATTGCAATATCACATTCCTTCTGATCTGCAAATTATATATAGATATGTATATTATAGTCATTTTATTTCTATATACGTAAATAATTCCAAATTGAAGTTCACCTTGAACGAGTAACTCCGCAACATCTCTCACTGGCATTTTGATTAAAATAGGTCCTAATGTGAGCCAACAGTTTTCGTTTGTTTGCTTTTGTACAGCACGCATTCCAACTCTGTCATCGTTTCTCCTCTTATCTAATGCAACAATTTCCTGTCGATCAGTGAGAATTTCTCCGGCTTTTTCTTCAACTTTCTGAAGGTGTTCCAACAGTAACATCTGATTCTTCATATTCTGTAATGAGAAAGACAAAACAAGTTCTGGCGATTATTAAAAAGAATAAAACTACAATTCTATCAGGAAAAAACAATGATCTCATATATAATACATAACTCACATGCTCGAATCAATTTCAATCTGTTTGCACGAGGGAAAACCAGTTCTATAAAATTTTCAAAATAATGCTTGGCGTATTGCAATTTCTTTTCCTCGTTCCCAAATTTTCATGATTCCCCGATTCGTTTTACGTGCAGTGTTGCTAATATCAGTTTTTGTTATGAATTTTGTCACACGGCGAATAGAATTTCTATCAGCACTTTGAAAGTGCGTTATTCTAGCTCGAACCTTTGGTTTGCTGCCAAGACCTCTTCGGTCATGTTTCAAGATAATTTTTACTGGATATTTCAAACCACTTTCCGATGGACCAAGTCCCTTGATTTTGTCCCAACCACTATTCAACATAATGTGATAGCCTCTATTTTGCGGAGAAATTCCATAAATTGGATTCGAAAGTTTTTAATTTGAATTAAAAATATGGAGAGTTGAAGTTCCATGTTCCTGAACAGTCATTTCATTAAACGTTGCTTTACACACTGAGCAATAAAACTCCCATATCTTTCCGTTCCTTTGTGAAGTTTTTTCTTCCTTATCGCATAATTTCGTGGTTGTCAACAGATGAGTAATCTCCAAATGATGTTTCTTCTTTGCTAATTGTAAAGCTGTCAAAGCAGATCTGTCCGTACATAATTTATTAGCGCCTAACACTAATAAGAATTCAACGATTAGTTCATTGCCACAAAAAGCTGCAGACATGAGTGGTGTCCATTCATAATTATCCACGATATTCACGTTTGCATCCGTTATAATATCTTTCAATAATTGAATATCCCCTTGTTCTACAGCTTCCAAAATTCTATTCGCATCGGTGTTATTCATTTCATCTTCAGGATGATCATAACATGTGATCTCTCTTGAGTGCGTCATATCACAAAACAGACAGTATTGTACATACCTTCCCTGTAATTACCTTCTACTTTTTACAGGACAGTTTCCCGAATAAAAAAATTTAGTATAAAATTTTCATAATGATTATTCAATTGTTACACTGAAATTAACTTAATCTTGAAAATATATTTCAGCGAATCTTTCCCGTTTAACCTCTAAATACACGAATAATATTTTTAATTGACATCAACTGTATGAAATTAGTCGATAAGAAAAATGCTATACATGAAAACTCCTCTCAACTTACAATGATAAAAAGCGTAAAGTGCAAAGCCGGCGTCAGAATTGTTGGAATCAATCACCAATTAGTGAAACTTGTAAGGATTTTTGTTATCGCGGGTAGAGGTGCGTTATATAGATCTATATGCATAGGTAGATAAAATATACCTGTTATGTACCATGTATTATGTATAGTTGGATAGTTGCATAAGTTGTACCAAAAGTTCTACCCGCTCAATCGGTCATTCGTCCAATTCCATTCAACAACGGTGTTAACACTCCAAAATCACTGCACACCGAGAAATTAAATATCTATATGGTTCTGACATTTTGCATCGCACATGCGCAGCGATGCAGGAAAATGTGCGTGGGCTTTTTAAATTCACATCCACAAGAAATACAAATATGCTCCAATCCGTAGTATACATACATCCATATATGTTGAATATACATATCGTATTCCATTATTTCGTTCATATTTTTACACTACCAAGAATCATTTCAATTTAATATTAAAAATCATATATGAGTATACTTTACTGACATGATTTTTCATTTCATACAATTGTACCACCATATATTTAATTACATATAACAGTAGAAAAACAAACGTCATTAAACAATAAATAATGATATGCAATGAATATAGAATGTGATGAGTCGCATTTCCGCATTCCTCATTCTCCATCACTACTAAATATCTCCATAACTAATAAATACATCTATTGATAAACTAACAATAAGCCATAATGAATAATGATGACGAGTTGAAATTAATTATTCATACAATAGTGGGTGGTTGCAAAACGACCGGAGCTCTCCTTACTTTCAGTGCCTCTGGACTCATAGCTCTGGTTTGCTTTGAAATTTGATTATAATCATACATTACAGCGAGACCATCCTCTGAATGATTTTTCCTTGCATAAACTTTGCTCGCTACAGTTGGTTTGGGCCGACTAATTGATTGTGGAACACCATAAAAAGCATCAGCGGCGATACTGCCTTCCTCTTCTTCCTCCTCCACAGCACGTTCTTTCAGATATCGCCTGTCTCGTGCCCGAAATAATGAATAATATCCAAGACCAATCAATAGGAATAGAAATATGAGACCAACGCCGGCAGCAGTTGCAATTATTTTTATCTCTGTTGGATCACGAACAATTAATTTCAAGCTTGTTGAATCACGTCCTTTCTCACTCTCTATCAATAAATTATACTCCCGGGCATCCTCCTTCTGTATATTACGTATTTCTAATATTGCCCAATAGCAATTAGTCATTTCACCATTTTCAGTTATTGGTTCAAATGGTAATGCTTCGTATTTTGGTTCAATAGTTTCACCTATATAATTGAAGAGAGAAAGTGTTATAAATTTGTACAATTTTCAATGAGCTAGCAGCAGTGAATCGTGAATGGATACATAGATAATATATAGATCATCAATTTACCCGCACGAATGTGAGAACTTCCCCACTGCCATGCAACCAACCGTGGCGGTGGTCGTGAACAAAATTTAGATTTCAAACGATGAACAGGTTCCCCGATCCATCCAATTGATTCATAATAACTTCCATCACTCGTGATATCATTTGCTCGAGTTTGTATTTCCGGAGGCCCCGAAATGTGTAATAAGAATCTTGTATCACTAGTCATTTCCCGTCGCACTCCATTGATAGTATTAAATGCCACACAGCGATATTCTCCATCATCAGACCAGATAACACTTTTCAATCGGAGTTTTCGTGCTCCAATTTTATTTTCAACGCCATTCTCAACTTCTTCGGCAACGCCGCCCCTGAAATGCAACCACCTGTAACGCGCTGGTGGATTAGCATCAAATTCATCACACGCAAAGGGCTCAACGGCCGATGCCAATAGTGCAATCGCTTCAATCTCCCCTTCGGTTTCATTTGATTTGTTGGTTTCTGCTAATCTTGGACCATCTGTTGTAGGAAAAAAGCGTTTCACATTATCTCAATTGATAAAAATATATAGATATAAGAATATGTTATAGTTACATTGGACATCCAGTCGGTAATTAGCTGGTGCACTTTCACCAATGACATTAATTGCTTTGCACGAATAAAGGCCAATATCTTGTCGTTTAACTGGTTCAAATCTCATTTCAGAAATGCTTACAGTATTATTCCGATCTGTTGAATTTTGTGGTATTGTATCAATGAGATTATTCCGCGGCATTGTCATTGAGTCTTTATACCATCGTATGGCTGCTGGAGGATTTGCATCTGCTATGCATTTGACGCTCATAAAACTTACTGAGTCTTCTAACGCTGATGTTAGTAAACGTGGACTTGTTTCCAATTCGACTTCAGGTGAATCTTGCAATACACAAAGAAATTTTCATTATATTCAGGGAAATTCATAAAGTTTATGTTATTATATGAAAGTTTGGTATAACAAATTTATTGTGAAGTATTTTGAGTCTTCATTCATCAAACTTAGGAACAATTTGATAAACTTCAACGAAATTCTAACAGTTTCGAATAAATACATTGAATTATTTCTCCACAATGTGTTCCGAAAATTACATGTTAATCAGATCTCACCAAGTTTTCACTCGAAATTAATGATAAGTAAGTTTTCATTACAGTGTACATCAAGATGTGATTCAGCTATGGCTGGTAGTGGACTTGACGGATGTAAACTCAGACATCTTATGGGTAAACCATGATTATCTCTTTGCCCTCGTACACGTAGAAGACTGTGCGCCGCCCATGTCTTAGGGCTATCAACCTCAGTTGCATTAGTTTGCTCCCTCAGTGGTTCAATTTCGTCTCCACCTATAAACCTGTAAAACATACCTATGGTTAGTGCAATTTCATTGCTTATGTAAATTCTGAATATATATATATATATCGTTTATGGCATCAAAGTGAAGGTTGGATAAGGAGCGGCTAGTTGCAGCAGACCGTGAAACGGAAAAGACCAACCATTTGAATATATAGCCCTGTCTACTCTATGACTATGGTTGTAATTTCGAGGACAAAACGTTACGGACTCTTGCTTATATTTTACACTGAGTCAAATCAATTGTCAACTATGTTATATTACAACGTATAAATATGATTGAAAACGACAAATCACATGTGAAAATAAATAGTCATTCAATTACCATTTGATGAGCGCTGGTGGATTGCCATATCGAGAGACACAGGAAATCGTGACCTCCTGATTTTCTCTTAATGTCAAGACACTAGTTAATATTGTTCCAGCATATTCCAAACGTGGCTTTCTTGGTTTCACTGAAAGTTACATGGCAACCCAAATATTTATGTGCGCTTATGATTCATTAAAGTGAGTTTTGCTGATTTAGATCCATACCTTTGACGAGTAAACGCGATGGCAATGATGTGAGTGCATCTTGTCGTGTGAAATCCCCAGGTGTCACCTGGCATTCCCAAAAGCCATCATCAAATTCGAGTGATGCGCGTTTGATAAGTAGTGTACAATCAGCATCACTACTACCATTAATTTCAGCATTCGCCCATTCATATTTTTCAGGGTGCATACCAACTGGTTTACGATCTTTCTGCCATATACACTGGCCTTTTTTGTCATGAACTTTACACGAAATGTAAACATTATCAGCGGTAGATACCTCCTGATAAATTGGTGGTGTTTCAAGAAACCTTTGTTCGCCATCACATATTTCATAAGTGATGATTAATATCACAAATATACTGATAATTGATTTCATTCTTTATGCGCGTTTTCTCTTCTCGGCTTAATCAATGTTGAAGACGAATTGATGTTCCAGAGATTCTATACTTTCAACACTATCATCAACTTTTTCTCGGGTGAATAAATCCAATAGTCATCATTGTGACTTGAAAAATATAAAGACAGTCATAATTCAGTACCATTGAATGAAAGTTGTGGCTATGACACGAATAGTTTTTACTGCAAAATATCCAATCGTTGGACATTCAAGTCACTTCAGTTCGACGCATTTCGCGCGCAGTTTTATGGTGGGAATTACAGGGAAGTGTATCAACACGTAGAGCGCCGAAGTATTATATCCAAATAAATTGCTTCAACTCTTTTTGTCTCTTTTTTTCACACTGTAAAATAATTAGAGAACAAAGGTGAACAAATTTTACAAATAGATACTGATAGAATTGATGTATGAGTGATAGTTGTCGATTGCAGTTCATCTGAATAGCTCTGACAAATGACTGAATAAAGTTCCACAGTCGAAACGGGAGACGACAAAGTTGAGCCCCAAACGGCGTGCAGAGCCATGCGTGCGTATCCAACCCTGTCTCCTCTCTGCTTCTATCCTTATTATTCGAGCGTGTTATCATCATGCTGAAGGTATAGTTGCTATATAACATATCTTTATGCCACATATATTTAATAGAAGCACATGTGTTTCCAGTGTATTCAATTTCCCGAACATGTGTTTTATGTATATTTGTGTGGTAAGCTTGAATGTAATTGCGCTATTATTATATTTTTAACCACACCTCTGACGATGAAAAAAGTATACAAATGTAGTTTACTTTTCTTACATATATTGTATTCTTTGCGTATTCAGTCATAATTATATCCAATTACATAGGCGCTATATGACAAATATGGTAGCTGATGTTTTTAATGGGCTACAAGCGCATTTGGCCTGTAACTTTGAATGAATGAATGAATGAATGAATGAATTGATTGATTGATGGATGCCCCTTTTTTTCCGTTTTGTTAAATGATTGATGATGGTGGTGGTAGATAATATGCACGATGATGTTCTTATGTGCAAGTTCCGCAAGAATTATTGAGGTCGAGTGTTCGGAAATATAAAGCCTTATACTTTCTATCTATGCAATGCACATATATATATTCCTGAATCATCAGTGTTAAAAATTTGAACACTGATGAAGATGAACTTGTTGAATCTCGTCACTGATAACCCTAATGTTGAATCAACTGTTTACAAAAATGATGTAAAATCGATATACGATATGAATATGTTGTGGATGGATATATATGAAATAAGTGGGTTATTATATGGTGAATACAAAAGAGCCCATAAGCAGTTGTTGGCAGGCGCCAGATCATATAAGTTCTCATTCACAATTCTCTCATTGCGTTTAATCCGACATGATTGAGCGCTCAACAAGATGATGATATAATATAATACTTATAAGTAAAACCCGTGACTTGCAACAACTAATGGCGCATGCAAACAAATTTTGAAATGAGAAAATAAACGTAATATATATATAGAAGTTATTGAATTCAAATGGACAATTGAAACACATGTTTTATTGTCATCTATGGAATGTAGTTATCCGGACAGAAACAACGGGAATTACGGAAATGACGGATTGGCATATTATATTTCGATATTTTGAATTACATATATACGACCCCTTCATTCATAAATACATGACCCATGTAATTTAACCTAAAATTTTCCATATTATACATACATGATATATATACATCAAGTTATATTGTCAATATATAATTGTGCGCAACTTTAATATTTTTTCGAAAACGTGAAAATACTGTGTGATTATTTTTGAAATTATTGGTCGCAGCGACAGCGGTGTCACTGTCTGTTATATATTGTTATAGCGCGAACTCGAATGCGCGGTGGATGTGAGGTCGGTGGATGTGCAGCCAAGTTCAGTGCTGTTGTGAACAATGGCGACCAATGGCGACCATGGCGACATTTCGGTTAAAAAGTCACATCCCGCTAATCGACAACGTGTGTAATATAATCACATAATCACTTATAGACCCGTATATATTTATTATTGTTATGTAAATATATTTAGTCGAAATTCAATATTAAACAATTATTATTCACGTAAATATTGATGCATAGTAATGGCGATTAATGCTAATATACTGTTAAGCGACATAAGTCGACGAAATCCACAGGATGAATATGAACTTATTCAGCGAATTGGTAGTGGAACTTATGGTGACGTTTATAAGGTAATTTGTCAATGGATATTTTATATGCTTGTTTATTACTAAATTGTACTACCAGTGTAAATATGATTTGAAAATGTTATGTTTTTATTTTTCCCCTTTTTTGTTTGTTTGTTTATTCAGGCTAAGAGACTATGTATGAATGATCTTGCTGCAATTAAGTTTATAAAGTTGGAACCAGGTATGTTGTCAATACACTAATATTTTCTTTTGTATTCATATACATATATATATATTTATTTATTAGATACGTATGATTTTCGTGTTGTTATTTGTTTTATTGGATTGTTATAGGCGATGATTTTGCGATTATTCAACAAGAAATATTGATGATGAAAGATTGTAGACATCCGAATATCATTGCGTATTACGGGAGTTATTTGAGACGTGATAAATTATGGATTTGTATGGAATATTGTGGTGGTGGTTCACTGCAAGATATATATCACAGTAAATAATATAAATTTTCATCTCTATGTGGAAGAAACTTCAATTAATATGTTAAGGTTATGACTGTGTGATTCGTGTTTGTTCGATTTACAGTTACGGGTCCATTGTCGGAAATTCAAATCGCGTACATGTGTCGTGAGACACTTCTTGGTTTAGCTTATTTACATGGAATGGGAAAAATGCATCGAGATATAAAAGGCGCCAATATATTGTTAACTGAAGGTGGAGATGTTAAACTTGCTGATTTTGGTGTATCAGCTCAAATTACAGCGACGATAAATAAACGAAAGAGTTTCATTGGAACTCCGTATTGGATGGCGCCAGAGGTGAGCTCATTCAATCATTCACTTCTATACTATTATTCTTTGTCATGATGTTAGTTCTAACGAAACAATTACTGCAATGTTATCCTCGGCAATCATACGACGCCCATCTCTAAGTCATCCTTTTTCACTCTCTTCATTTGCCATTACAGGTCGCAGCAGTGGAACGTAAAGGCGGATACAATCAATTATGTGACATTTGGGCATGCGGTATAACTGCAATTGAATTAGCTGAACTCCAACCACCCATGTTCGATCTTCATCCCATGCGAGCACTATTTCTCATGTCAAAATCTGGTTTCAAACCGCCAACATTGAAAGATCGTGACAAATGGAGCCCGACGTTTCAGAATTTTGTCAAAGTTGCATTGACAAAAAATCCGAAAAAACGACCAACTGCTGAGAAATTATTGCAGGTATTACGAATAATCTTTTTTGAGTCAACATTAACCATACGATCATACACATAAATGAACTCCATCTAATATGTCGATGGATTTCGTCATTTTTTATTTTTCACAGCACACGTTCTTTCAAGGAGAAATGAGTAAAAGACTGGCACTAGAATTGCTGCAAAAAGTATCGAATCCCAGTCACATGTTCACTGATTTAGAAGCTGATGAAGACGGTGCTGTGCCAAATGTACCTCAAAGAATAGCCTCAAGACATACGGCGAGGCCAAGACCGAAAAGTTCAATTGCCCAATTAGATAGCGATGGTAGAGTCATACTCATTCAGCTCTATAAATGCTATAAAAAGTATGCTAATATAAAAAATTATTGTGGTGTGTAATCTTGGTTTGTGGTAGATCAAATCAATCTTGATGACGGAACATTGCAGAGAGAAACTGCATCACCTTCAATAGATGGTATGAATCCTGTTTGGGATATTATGGATATCATGAACAATGTGAAGGTAATTTTTATGTAGCATCAGAAAAGTATAATTGCATGGAATATCAACTCGGTTAAATTTTTTTTCTTTATTTTTTGTTTTTTTTTTCATTATTATGACAGACTGTCCATAACTGTGATGTACACCCTGACTGCGGCATTGGGACAGCATTCGACGGCGTCCAAGAGAAGTAAGTAAAATCACTTCCATTTTTTCGTTTTTTTTTCTCAATATGATCCTTCCACAATAAATATTGATAGCTTATAACGGAACTCAAGGGAGAGAGGGGCATCAATGATATATCATTGACTCCTAAAATATATGAGGATTTCTTTTAATTTCAATGTATCACTTGTGTTGACTGCTAATTCTATCAATAGCGAAAAACACTAAGTGGCTAGTTACATACTATAATGGCAATAAAAAAAGGAGAAAAACCTAAAAGTACAAGCCCATACCGAGTCTGTTGTTTAGAATGTTATAAAAACAGAAAATTTGCATATGGCACGGCCGCTTTTTCTGTTATGTCGATCTATAGTGCTGCTTGCAATTTTCAAAACAATACAACTCAACATATTGAGGATAACAACTAATATATGCTTCAGTGTCGCTCCGTTTTCATTTGAATGTTTGTGTAAATAGGATAAAAGAAAGAAGAAAAAAAACAATTCTATAAATTTTTTTCATTAGTACAATTGGAGCTAATGTTAATGAGACTATTAAAATGTCCTACCGAAGCAAAACTGGCGCTGAAGTATTTCATATGAGTTTAAGGTAAAAACTTAGGTGTGGACAAATTGTTTGTGAATAATAACAATCATTATTGATTTCAGTTAAATTTTTTTTTTATGACCCAATCATGTGGGTCCTAAACCTTCCATGATTTTTTGCTTCAATAATTTCATGAGTTTCTTCCATTTGTCAATTCATTCATTTTTTCACAACCCTTTCATCATTCCTCATTTGTGTTTGTTAAAGTGTGAGAGCATGAAATTTGCCACTCCAATATGACTCTAAATTACGAAGAAAAAAACAATTGTTATTGCATGGTATGCCTAAAGAGAATTGTGCAATTTTTTAAAGTAATAAGCATAAAATGTAGGGAGTCCAATAATTTTCTAAATCCCATCATTGTCCATTGGTCTATATCACGTTTTAGCATCGAGTACGAAACGCAATACATGGATTCCAATAATTAGAATGCAACAAGCAGAAGTATATTTTACAAAATGAATATTTGAAAGATTTTCACTTTCACTGCCAGTAATTTTGATTTATGATTTCTAACAAACTTATTCTTGCTCTCGGATCAGCTGGTAATGTTTATGATTTCTCTCAACAGGAGTCTATTGCAGTACATTGATGAGGAGTTATTGCTAAGGTATTGGCAGGTAACCTTTTCCCTTGCACCACGCACTCATGCTTATTAATATCAAGCATCAAATTAATTAATCATTATCCCCAATCAATATAAACAATATTGAATTACATACACACAATTAATTATTAGCTGTTGATATATCGAAATCGAAACATAAAATGCAACGACACTGTATATCCAGTTTTTTGGTTTGCTGCTTATTATTGTTACCGCATGAATTTGAGTGTTGCAGAAAAAAATTACAAACACAAAAATTTTTCAACTAATTTTACGACTGGAAAGCATGGAATCGTATCAATTACCTCCTAGCTTTTATCTTTTGTCTGATGAACAAACTCGTTATCACAAAAGGTCTTGTACTTATCCTTAAGATGATGGGAAACGCAATGGAAATATTTGTATTACAAATTGTGTAACGTCTATGTAAAATGATACTGTATATTATGATGTAATCAATAGATTAGGGTATTGGAAAATGTTTTAATACAGATTCAAAAAGGTCCATAAGTAATAATTACCGAAAGACAATTTGGGTCAATGCAAAACAAAACACGGCAGTTTCATTAGCTTGTGTGTGTGACATTAGTTTTATGTGTACAGGGGAAATGCAATGTCAATGATTGGTGGACATTGCGACCAGCTATACTCCCTGCAGTAAGTACACTGATTAAACAAATCAAGTGGTGTTTTTTTTTCATTTCTACTATATTAAAGAATGAACAGAAAAAAGTTTTATTGGCGGTAAAGTCGTGAAATCTATTCAGGATAAAATTGTGCAAAACATTGAACGCATAACTTCACTTGTTCTCTATCCTGTTGCCAATTGAGAATATTAAAATAACGAGAAAAATCCAACACTCGTCTGATAAAGAGAAAAAAAATGAATGGAAGGAAAAAAACTAATTACTACTAAAAAATATTTTCTCTGCTATGCGATATGGAAAATGTACAATGACACATTAATATTCCTACCGCAGCATGAATTCCACTCACAAGAACTCATGGTGGTCGATATCACTATCAATTTACATTTGTCACATCATATGTATAATCATAGTACGAACTACGGAATTATCTGATCGAAAATTTTGATAATTCGAAAAACTCTCTTTATCCTTTTTTTTTTCCCAAATATACGTTTTTTTCTTCTCTTATTTTGTGAATTTCAATGCTAGAATGAATTAAGATTTTTATTTAAGTGAATGATGAGTATCATTATTAATGCAGTTTTTCTATAATTTTATATATCAATTTATGACTTTCAGAGCGACATTACCACTTGGTGAGTCATCAAATGAATGCGAAGTTCATCGTGGTTATTACGCTAGTTTAACGGGTAAGCATTGTCATTATCAATTCGAGATCTTTTCCGATACTGAATATAAAATTGTTCGTCTAGTTTGACTTGAGTCGTATTATTCTTCGAACTATTCTCATCTCAAACATAAACAGAATACAACTTAATCGATCAGGTCTTTTTTAATTCATTTTCTTGGAGCGAAAAAAAAAGGGAAGAAACCCCTCTACATTTATCTTTATAGCATGTGAGCGCATGCGATCCCTTTCTGGGAATAAATCATAACACTCATTTAGTTTGACAATAAGAATATTTAATAGAAAAGAGGCCATTCTCACACATGACATATTTTCATTTGCACTTATAGTAAAATCCATCTCATTCCCTTTACTGATATATAAATCATCAAACTCATCGATTGTATGCATTTTTTTCTGACGAGAAACTAATCGAGCTAATCTCTATCCTTGATAAAAGGTGATATTATATTTTTACTAGTCTTTTATGTTTATAATGTGTAAAAAAAAACAACAAATGGCCGTAGCGTAAAAACGTAGGTTGGGTGTATAGGGTCACAAGCAAGGCGTCACAGCTCTGTGGACGAGTTGTATGGTCTGGTGAGCGGTTCCTTGTCTTTATCATCGGTCAATGGTCAACGTCAACGTTCATTATCGGACAGTGGGCCTAGAGATGATACTCCGCGATTTAATGGTAGGAGCACGCATCTTGAAATTAGAGCATGCTCATTAGAAAGTAAAAAATGCACACGATGAAATATTCTTTCATATACATAAACTAATATTAGTTGAAATGATAACTATCTACAATCTCAAAGGATGAATTTTATTATTATTATTATTATTTCGTTCTCTTCTATCCATTTTTATTCTATTTGCAATATCTAATTTTGAGATAATATCATCACAATATGCATTTGAATTAAATGTTTGCAATGGCAGGTGACAAAGATGTATCAGCACTTGGCGAGGGCGATGGTATTGGGCCTGATTTACTATCTGACACACCACCAGTACCACCAAGACGAAGGGATCGCAAGAGACACACACCTCCGAGGCCTACAAGCAATGGATTACCACCCACTCCCAAAGTTCATATGGGCGCCTGCTTTTCAAAGGTGAGGAAATATTTCGACTTGCACTAACCCACCGAAATGTACATCATTTTTCAATATGTAAAGTGTAACTGAATCAGCTGATAAAACTGTTTTACATTATGGATAAAATATATTTCTCTGTAATGTCTTATGTTTTGTTCCAAATGTTAAGGTATTCAATGGTTGTCCATTGAGAATACATTGCACTGCAAGTTGGATTCATCCAGATACACGAGATCAACATTTATTAATAGCTGCTGAAGAGGGTATATATAATTTAAATCTCAATGAACTTCATGAGACGGCGATCGATCAATTGTATCCACGACGTACGATATGGATGTATGTTATCAAGGACGTTCTTATGTCATTATCGGGTGAGAAAGTAGAATTACAGTTCATTAATGTGCAGTAAAAATACATTAATTCATGTTTTTTCATTACATTGAGCCATCACTGATTAATAATTTTTCTTTAATGCAGGGAAAACACCGCAGTTATACAGGCACGATTTGTTAGCAATGCAAAGCAAACAGACACATAGATTTTCCCTACATATGAATAAAATACCCGAGCGACTTGTGCCAAGGAAATTCGCCTTGACAACAAAAGTACCAGATACTAAAGGTTGTAGTAAATGTTGTGTTGGCAGAAATCCATATAACGGGTAAGTTCACCGTAACGTTTCAATCAATTCAATTCAATTCAATAATCATGATTGAATGATAAAAGTTATCATAAAAATGTGGGGGATCTGCGGACATTACAGATATAAATACCTGTGCGGCGCAATGCCGGCTGGAATATTTCTAATGCAGTGGTATGATCCGTTGAATAAATTCATGCTGCTCAAACATTTTGAATGTGTATTGCCGTCACCATTGAATGTTTTCGAGATGATCATAACACCAGAAATGGAATATCCAATGGTTTGTGTATCTGTTAAACATGCGTACCAACAAAATAAATTGAAACTCGATTTGATAAATATGAATTCGGGGGCGAGCTGG
Source organism: Meteorus colon (assembly GCA_030523085.1). NCBI lineage: Eukaryota > Metazoa > Arthropoda > Insecta > Hymenoptera > Braconidae > Meteorus > Meteorus colon. The sequence goes on from JAPYZH010000335.1 coordinate 129,265, forward strand.
TTTCACAGTGATGAATTGGAGGATATCGATGGATCTGGTATAATTCATCCGAATTTAATATTTTTTTCTTTTCTATTTATTAGTTATTCTAATATTGCTCATGATTATTCCTCGTTTATCGTTACCGTCTAGCCACGGTGATTCCAAGACGAGAAAATCTGCAAGTTATTAACGTATCACAATTTGAAAAAGATGCCATTCTCGTTTGTTATGACAGTGAGTTACGAATTATTAAGTCAAATCCATTTTAATATGATTCCTGATGCAGCGTCTGTTTTTTAGATGTTGTTAAATTTGTAACACTGCAAGGGAAGCCACGTGCGAGCAAAAAACAGTTATCGGAGCTGCAGTTTAATTTTCAAATCGAATCTATTAGTAAGTATAATTGATCATTATGCATCATGCCATTCATTCATTCTGTCATTTTTTTCAAGATTACTTGATAAACATTTTTCTGTTACAATATAATGAAATTCTACGTAATGATTTCAGTTTGCTTACCTGACAGTGTGTTAGCATTTCATAAACACGGTATGCAAGGGCGGAGTTATAAAAATGGTGAGGTGACGCAAGAAATAAGTGATCCTAGCCGAACGTATAGGCTACTTGGTTCTGACAAGTATGTATGAATTATTTAAATGGTAAAGCCTGTTAAAATAATTTATATGTTAAACGCTTCTAGCTGAAGAAATGATGGAGGGAGAGAATTAATGGTTGATGTATTTGCAGGGTCGTAATGTTAGAAAGTCATTTGGTTCAATCAGGAACATTAACGGAAACTGAAGGAGCAGACTTGTACATACTCGCTGGTCATGAGGCCAGCTACTAGTTCATTGTGACTCTGTAAGGTCATTTTTTCATTATTATTTTATAATCAGAAACGGAAGTATGCGAAAGAAAATATTTGTGATTTGTATATACATTCTTCATTTACATATTACCAACATGACAATTATTCGAAAAGGTTATATTGAATGCGAATTCAATGGATTTGCAGGGATGTTGTGATACGAATTGATTAATTTCAGTCATACAGTCACGGTTCCGTCTGCTCTCAATTAACTTTCAATTTCACATTAAACGCACTTCCATTTCTTCCTTATTCTGCTTCCTTGCTTGATGAATGCAGATATAAAGATGTTTATGACCTTCGAGGAAGAGAATTAAAATTTTCTAGTGATCAGTTTAGTGTTTTCGAGAGAAATTCGATATAGATATCGGTGAATAGTGCCAGTAAAACTAATACTTATTCAAATGAGTAATGAATGTGCCGATCGCACGTGTGGTGTAAACTTCAATTCCGTGAACAAAAATGACAAAAAAAGAATTAGGATGATACAATCATATAGGAAGAGAAAAGTAATCGATGAAATTGAAAAGTTACCAAATTCCAAAACCAGAGATTTAATTATTCTTGTATGTGTATAAGGCCTTGTTCAATCAGTGTAAATGATAACTAATACGTGAAGGAATATTTCCAATGTGAAGAGATTAAGAGAAAAAACGGAAACGTTATAAAGTTTCGTTTGAAGTAAAATTGTAAATAGTGTATAAATATTGAACAAACGAGAAAAAAAAAAGAAAATTTTCCTGACTCATCACGAACTCAATTATGAATATGCACCTACACTGACGAAGTATATTCATACCACAAAATACTATGCACGTTATATATGTAGAAACAAAAGAAAACTGGAAACTTGAGGTTATTACAAATTATTCGATGATTGCGCTAAAATTATTCGCCCAAGTTTAATAACAATCAAATATCAACTGCAGAAAAATCGAAGGATGAAGAGTGAAAAAAAAGTGAAACACCATATTTTGATCAGTACACAGGAAAAGTTATCTTGTTTAAAGGAAAAATAAAAGAAATTTGGAATATTTAATCCAATTTTATTTAAACAGTAGATGGGTATATTTCATATACTATCACACAATTCAATTAATCAACTCACTGTAATTATGAACCGAATGTCTTCCCTACGAATTGAGAATGGATTTAGACAGACAGACAGATAGACACTCAGAGAGAGAGAGAGAGAGAGAGAGAGAGAGAGAGAGAAATAGCATAAAAATAAAACGAAAATTAAATGATAGCGTACCACAACGACAAATAAAATTTGGAATCAATGTTTAAATCTCGATTGAAATTTGAACGCAACTCCGGACTAAGTTTCACCTATTGTCTACTCATAAATCTTATAGAGTCATCACATGTCTCTTCACATAAAACAGTGTATGACTGCTAAATCTCATTCTCCAAGTATATATTTCATTAATTTCAATACAATATCCATTATACACATATTTGCGTCAATCCCAAATCCGCATTCATCATTACTGGATCAAGACAATAATTATACGCGACTACCGATGGGCATTTGATGCATTTAAGAACGAGAAAAAGAGAAAAATACTTCAATAAAATTTGGCTTTAACATAAATAACGAGATAGACAAATCAGTGTCATATATTGGAATAATTTAGAGTGTGGTAATTTGGAGTATAACTGATACAGTGTAAAACGAATCAGCACAGAGAGAAAATGTACCTGCCCAAATATACGACCAGATCCATAGTTTTGCCTCCGATTTACGTAAACGCAATTAGTCATCCCATCTGAAATAACCGAATAATTTTATTTGCTTCGTAGTTGACATGTGCTAGTATCATTTAAGCATTTCTTGTAGCGTAACATTATAATAGGTAAAGCTATGACTTGAGAACTTATAAAATTCAGAGCAAATAAAAGAGGAAAGTAATATATATATATATGTGAATCATCTACAATTAATGAAGGGAAGCAAATTGATAAAGATAAGAATACCTATATTTAACATAATGATTGAGAAGGAATTAATTTTTTTGAAATGAAAGAGATTGATGTAAGTAGTAGAAATGGATATTGAATATACGAATTGTCGAGTAGACTCACGACATAATGAAGAAATACATGAATGGAAACTAAAATAGTACCTCAAGTCATACCTTCTAATGCTTGGATGATATTTTACTCAAGAAATTGAGAAGAGAAACATTTAGATGACTGTAGATTATGTATTATTCTTGAAATAATTCAAAGTTCCCAAAAATAACGTGAAACCAAATACAATCACAAAACACATTCTCCAAGTAAATAATATCTACGTGGATGAATAATTCAATAGGCTTAATCAGATATTTTCTCTCCAGAACTCTTTCAGAATTATTTTATTAATACCGACTGAAGAACACCATAGAATGAGATTATCAATTTACGTAAACAATGTTGATATAAATTGGATAAGAGTTTAGCACGTCGTAGAAAAATATTCGAGTAGATAACGGCATGCAAAATGGAAAAAAATAGAATACACGTTCACAGGAAAGTTGTACATAATGTGTATAACAATTATAATTTCATCATTTGTTTTCTTTTCTCTCGCCGAATTTATGTTTTGCGGTAAATTTTTTATAAATATACAGTATTGCGAGAAAAAAAATGAAATAATCTATTATAATTAATTATCCTACTATTTATTTTGTAATATTGTATGTATACACACGACTAGCCAAAATTTTATTGTAAATAGAATTTCTCGTAATAAAAAAAAAGGAAAAAAAGAGGGAAGAACGTACTTTAAAATATGATTATTTTTTGCCGAAATTGTTCTTTATTATATTTTAATTTCTATTATGTAATCGAGTTATTATGACTTTCGCTTAAATGTCTTGTTCCGTTTGTATATTTTTTAGAATTATAATTGTAACTGCACTTATGGGTAATTTGGATGTAGATAAATATGAAAATAATTATATCGAAATTCGTGTATATATCTTGCCACATATATATAACAACGATTCATTGTGATTAAGTATAAATAATGATCTAACTAAATCCTTGGCAACTGTGATAAAAGGAACGAACATATTATGATGTTTTTTTCAATCATGGTAAGTATAGAAGAAATTTTTTGTTTTCCCACATAATAATATAATCATAATTGCACTTTTATCCCTGATGAATTCAATCAATTTATAATGAAAGAAATCACTTAAATTTCATCGTCGTGGGAGGGGAATGAAAAAAAATTCAATATCTATCAATTTCTATCTAAGATTACGTTTCACTTTGAGCTTGCAACTGTCCAACCATTTTTTTCACCCAACCTGCTTGACTCTGACCCGCTGAAACATCTTTTTTGTCATCCACAATAAACTTACTATTAACAATCGATTGCTCTCTAATTGATGAACGAACGGACGTTGGGGTTTTTCCAAGTGGAGCAGCAACAACTCTCAAACTTCGGGGGTTGAAAAATTCAGTCTTACCTCTAACTAGTTTCGAGCGTAATTTCAAGTCAATTGGTTTCCTTGCAACACTTGGTTTCACATTTTCTTCTACATTTTCATCGAGTGATAGAAAATGATTACTATCTATTCTCGGTTTACGTTTCACTGGTACAGGCGGTGCAATTTTGACTTTAATATCCAGAACAGTGTTACCCTCATTAATACTTGACGCTTTTGTTGTAACTGGTGCTATCGTCTGTGATAATGGAACAATATCTTCAGCGTCACTGAATATTGCACTATCCCTAAAAACATCGTCTGTCTCACTGTCAATATAATTCTCAATAGTTTCGAAACATCGTTCATAATATCCATCGCCTTCGTTTACAATGCGATCGCGCTTTTCATCACTTTCAATTCCAATTTTAGATATTGGATTCGATGAAGGGGCTCCTGCTACTGCGGTTGCCACTTCATTCACACTCGTGTCTATACGTTTATCGAAAAAAAGTATTGAGGGGTCGGCATAATCAGCCATGGCAATCCGTGCACCGAGTCCCGGACTACCTTGCTTATAATATAACAATGGTATTTGAAGTGATGAATTAGCAGTCGGAATGCAACCTACTTGTGCAGGTTCATCAATATCTGTCGATGATTCCCGCGATAATCTCAATTTATTTTTTGTTTTCTTAATTTTGATATTATCATAGAATCGTGTATGCGCATTACTGGACCTACTATATTCTTCGGCGTATTCGAGAGTTTCGGCGCTAGCAGTCGAACGTAATCCTTGCAGTCGGCTACCAGCTTTTGATAATACATTCTTTAACATCGCACTGCCACTAACATTGACCCGGTATATTTTATGATCAGGATGAATATTGTTACCCGTCACAGTCGCTGTCGATGTTGTCATCGATGATTTCGTTACAGGAACATCACAATCAACATCAATTAAATTATCATCGAGTGTATGAAAAAAGGTTGATGATGAAGTTGACGAGGCAGAAGTTGGGAATTTAGCTATTCTTCCTTCGGGTTCATATGATGATGCGTATCTCTCCATATCCTCGAGATTTATTTCAGCTGGTTTATATGATGCTATGGTGAATGGACGTTCGTTCATTGGTTTACCATCTCGTTGTAAAAATCGTGCTTTGGTGATTTTTTCTTGTGGATTTGGGCTTATCTGAAAGCTACGCGGTAATGAGCCAGATTTTTGCGGCGACGTTGGTAAATCATTACATAATTTTGTTAACCATACTGCAGGTCGTGTTGGACTATCATCAATTTTTTCATTGTGCCTATTATCATTGGGTATACCATCCCAAACATGTTGTAAATTATCATAATTACCAAGACCTGTAGCATTCAAATGTTCTTGATTAATTATCGATTTATTGTCTCCGTTAACATTATCAATATTTTTATTTGATATCACGGCATTCCCGTTATAGCCTGTAATACTATCTCTCCTTTCTTCATTCGATGAATGCTCCCTAATACGTAATGCTGTCTTTATTATTTTACTCTCTGTTACAATACTCTGACGTTTAAATGCCTCAAATATTGCCCTCTTCTCGTAAACGCGATGATTGACCTTGTTCTTTGAATTCAACTCGGCCATTGGTATTTTCTCATTGTCCATATGTAAATTATTATATTGCAATTGTAAATTGGTATTATAATCACGTGATGGAACTGATGATATACTGTTCCATGCATTATTTGTACGTACTAAACGATGTTCACGTCGAGCTATTCGAGTTGAACGATTTATTCGACTATTATTATTTATAATATTAATATTATTGGTGGAATTGCTGTTTGAAAATTCAGATGAATAATTTTGTTCACCAATATCGCTGTCGTCCGATGTATCAATTGAACGTTGGTGCTTGTTGAAACGCTGCTGTTGTCGTACATTAGCAAGACTATTATTACGTTGCTTCTCAAGTAATCGCTGAAATTCTTCATTCTGCATCAATATATGTCCAACAATTTCTTCCACAGTCCTCACATGTGTTACCTGTCCATTAACATCTTTGGAATTTATTACCGTTGATGAATTTGTTGAGCTAACAGTTGTATTTTTCGTTTGAGATGTGTCAATTTCAATTATTGAATCAGCATTGGTGATCTCAATTGGAGTTTCGGGCGTTGAGTCATTGGTCAAATTATTACTGTCATTTAACTCATCTTCAGATTGATTCAGTGATACGTAAGATTGGAAACCGGGTTCGGATTTACGTCGCCAACTTGTGAAACGATCCTTTACTTTTGATGCACGTCCATCCAGTGAACGATTTAAACTGTGATCACGATTACTATCATGCACAGCCATTGATTGATTTTTGGTCGATTGATTTCTGCGTGTGGTTGCTGGTGAATTTTCCGCCATTGTCGATATCGTCACTGATGATGAGTTGTTAATTTTACTAATGGTTTTCTTCGCTTTTTGTCGTAATCCTGCTTCGGATCTTCGTCGTTCTTTTTCTTGCTTTCGTCTCTCTAAATATTCCGGTGGTGATGAATACTGTTTTTTCATTGAACCCCGATCACCTGTACCGTCATCATGGTGAGTTTGACCAAGTTGTAATACCAATTGTCGTGCATGACTTGGAATAACGGCATTGTAATTCTCCAACATGACTCGTTTGATTTGCAGCGTCCACTCCCTTTTTTGTTCTAAATTGCGAGCCTGTTTGATAGAACACAAAATGAATGAATGTCTATTAATAATATTATCGTGCTTTTTGATCGTTCACAGTGAAAATGAAGAAAGTATTAATTTCCCTTGCACAGTTCGTTCGAATTAAATTTTTCAAAAGCATAATTTGTACTTTAATCCAAGCATCATCATTAACGAATACGAAAAATTCATGAACTATTAAAGAAGAAATAACAGTTCAGCGAAAATTTTTATGGAATTTATTATGATAATATCATATAAGATCATTGAAATGGTTGAATGCTAAACTTACCTGTAAAGTGTACTGCATACGTGGATTGTCGAAGGGAATGACGTGAAAGCTGCATGGCTCACCCGGAATACTCTCAATTAACATTAAATTTGAGCACTGTCCATAAATAGTGAAGAGAAGGAAGAGAAAATCAGTATAAATGAAGCACAGAAATAATAATGAAGATAAAAAATGACAATAAATATATTTTCACCATTATATGAGCTTTATAAACCAGTAGACCGTCTTCCTTTTTTTTTGTTAACAATAACATACGTTCAAAGAGAAATGCATGCCTCGGTGCTTTAGCACCGCGCATTCTGAATCTTCCTTCAGCAATCAATTCACCGCTGGTAGTGAGATCAGGACCGGGCCATCCATACAATAACGATTGGATTTCTTGCACTCGTACAGCATGTTCGTGTCTACGTTTCATCGCATTTATATGTTTAGCAATGCCTGTCATAGTGGCAAGTGCTTCTTCAATTGCATTTCTACCCTCATTTATATCAAATCGTGTCTTATCTGCTCCATACTCTTTTGATAAATTCTCTAATAATAGATGGTATTTAAGAATTCGTTGAACTGGTTTAAGTAAAAATGAACCAAGTGGCAATGCATGACCCAAAGCTGCTTGTCTTTCACGAAATGCTTTTGCTGTTTCATTACGGCCCATTAAATCCGTCAATACTGATACAGTACGTGGATAATTTGTACAGTATTCAGTGTAAACCTTGAAACCAGCATTGTGTTTCGTAAATGTATTTGCCACATTGACTGGATTTAAACCACAAGCCTCGATCTCCTTGAGAAATTCACGATTAAAACGGAATATATCTTCAATGTTACTGAATAAATGTATTAGTTGTAATTGTTTCAATAAACCAGCTGGATCATCACGCCAAAATATTAAATAACCCTGGATAACTTGACGTAAATGTTCAACATAAATAGCTTCAGTGTCAACAATCTCTAAGAGAACTCTTTCAACAGGATTACGTTGTGAATCGCAATATCGCGCACGATTATAAATGAGTGGCGATGAATCGTCAACAATACTACTTCTACGTTGATTAACGTTGTCACGTATTCGACAAATGGCCACGGATGTCGTTACTACACCGCTATCGCCAGATCCTATAAAAATACCATATATGATATCGTATAAGGAATTATTTACTCGAGGAAAAGGACATATGGATTTTATATTTGAGGTATCTAGTGTCGAAAATTATTCCTACACTAGGCTTCAATCAGATTGTTCATTTTTTTTACGTTATTTTTTACATCTTAGGTATCCAAAATCATTCGTCTATTGCAACATAATTAGACAATTTGATTTTCATTATATCGCTGATGAATATATCTCTTTGTCGAGAACAATTTTTGAAATTACCACAAAGAAAAAAAAATGCGTCTCTTCATTTTCATTTATAAATATGATGAAGACAATTTGATCGAATCCAAATATAAAGTTCTCATAGGATATATGGCGGTAATATGAATAATATTGCGAAATTATTAACCTTGTGAGCTGGCACATGTGTCGGCCAGCGACTCGACTGATGCCAAATATGGATTAGCGGAACAAGTATTTCCTTGATTGCTGCATTCACTCGACGATGTACTCGAAGCTATCGAGCTACCAGATAGCGGTCGATCTAGGTGTTTACGTCGTCTATCACTGTACTCTGGTATCAATCCACCATCAGTGATTTCGCATCGATAAATCGTCGTATCATCATCATTGTTACAATCTTGTGAAATAATTTTGACATTCTCATTGACATTCTCTTTCTCAACATTGCAAACGGTTATTGCGACGAGACTGGTTATTGGTTTATCGGCGCTGGTTGCATCCAATCGTGGTAACATTGTTGTCTGATCTTGTGGCTGCTGTAACTGCATCGAGTTGTTGGTTGCATCAATGTGACCGAATATGGAGTTACGTTGAGAATGCGCTGCTACTAAGCTCAAACGCTTTTGTATCGCTACCGGTATGCGTTGTTGTTGTTGTTGTTGTTGTTGTTGTTGTTGTTGTTGTTGTTGTTCACCATTACTACCGTCATCTTTTCGCGCCAACTCATCGAACATACCAAGCAACTGTGGCACCAAGTCTGTCGATGCTCCTGGATAAACAAAAAAAAATTGATAATGAAAATCAAAAATCATAATACAACATATGTGTATCACAAATACGAATGTATGAAGGATAATTTCTTCTACGAAATTCATCATGAGAATGATTATAGGCACGTTTTTGTCTGTATCATATCAACCGTCGGTGAATCGCATTTGCGCGATTAATTTCTGATTATGGAGAAGAAAATGTGGAATTGAAGATTCTACATTGGTTGCAGTAATTCGATCTATTGACATCAACTATGTTTATTTCACAATAAAAATTCACTATTTGGGAATTTTCATTCTCAATCCCTCGGTTTACCACATAATTATTGAACATTGTTCCGTTACGATTTAGTGGTTGTGTCAATATTAATCAATCATATTTCGAGATATGAGGTCGTAATTCAGATATATATGCTAATCCCAAACCGAGTTCCGGAAATTCGCACTTTAAATTAGCAACAAAAATCATTTGGTACTTGCAAGGAACAAGTATAACATACAAAATCAATCGCGGACCGCTTAATTCCACGAGCCTCATCCCATAGAAACTCTCCCCTATATTATTCTTCCTCCAGACATATTTATTATGCTATCATATTTCGTTTGAATTTTTCACTTTGAAGAGTTGAACTGATAAAATATACACAGACAAATCGGGCACACGCGAACCAATGTCTTTTCGCAGTTTGTATACAAATGTATTGTATATTGAATATATTAAAACATTATTACAAAATGAAATGAAACAGACTTGCAGAAAGAGACATAATTTACACATACACATTACCCTTGTATATATAAAATTAAAAACCACTGGCGTGACTTGATGCCGCACACGACTTTCAGTACATGCAATATCGGGTAGACCCGTACCACACATAGAAAGGATCATTGAACTCGAGCGCGAGAAGCTGCAAGAGTCGAACGAGCAAATAGAGCTCCTGGCATTACATACATATATTTATTATTCTCCTCTCACTCTCTTCACATACATATCTTTCCCTTTTATACATATGTCGATATATTAATATACTTTTTATCGCACATAAACCCAAGAGCCATTTCCGGGTCTTTATTAAACACACCATGACCATTTTAATTGCCTTTTTTCATTTTTTTTCTTTCATTTCTATTTCTAATTTTTCATTTTTTTTTTTCCGGCTGCCTATTGGGGTATTACATTAGTAGAGTCAAGTGAGTGAACTACTGAACATTTCCGAGATCAAAATACAGGAAGATCATAAATAGTGCAAGATATTTTGGTATAGAGAACAACCTCTTGGTGAGAGGTAAAGAGACTCTTAGACATGAGAGTATTCATGCTCACACATTAAAATCATTTAATGTATCTTCATGTTGAATTTTATATATATTTCACAACTATACTCTGGCTGCTGAATGATTGTATCAAACAATAGTTCATCGAATATATATTTCTGACGATATATCAATTTAAAACTGTTTTCTTATCAGATGAGTATTGAGAAAGAAATTAGTTGATGGAATTTATATTATAATCAAAAATATAACGCGATGGAATATATATTCTATGAGATTCTTGGTACTAAATCTAATGAGAGACATGAGGTCTTGAATATATCATCGAGCCTCGCGGCACGTAGAATGTGCTTGCGCAATATTTTTTCTATCTTCTGAATTATTTTCAAGAGATACACGCGCACGCGTATCATAATCGATAGACATTCCACGTGTATGATTGAGTTTGTGATGGTGATGAATTCCACTCAATAATGTTGTATTGTTAGATGCAATTATTTTTTTATGGTAAGCGGAGGTTATACGTTGCGATAAAAAAAATATTATGATACTTATGAGTTGATGTGGGATTTGAAAATAGCGATGGAGTGGTGAGAAAAATGTTGCGAAGATTATTTAGAGGTGGAATTTGAGATATTTCAATTGTTGTCCTGTTGTGGTATAATATATTCGGATAATTTGACTTTTAAAGTTGTGTTTGCAATTTAACTATGTTGGAAAATCAATTTTCGGGTTGGTATGAAAATAGAATTCTTCAACGCACTGGTTGAAATAGAATATGTATGTTGCGTGTGAATTTCGTAGTTTGAATGCGACTGATACCGTCAATTGGTCACTCTACAATTATCCACTTTTATTGTTGTGGTTTTCATTTTTGTTTCCATTGACGGTTGTTGTAAATAATAAGTGACGTGCAATTTCCATTAAAAAGAATGAAATATTTTTATCACATTTTATGTAGAGAATGGAATAGTGCGGGAAATATTCCAGAAATTTCCTTATCCGAAAATGAACATCTAATGCAATATATTCCGAATGTTATTTGATAATTCTTTTCTTTTTTACTGCGTTGATATATTCAGGAATAGAATATTGATAGAATATTCCCATTGGTTTCAATTAATTCTTACAATGTCACGGCAATGAACTTTCGCTAGCGTGATATCATTAATGGTTATTTTATCGATTCACCATACGATTAGTCAACTTTTTTTCGTTGGAATTTAGTGGTCAACGGTCAAAATTTACCCATTACACTGCGAGATATGACCGATCAGATTCACAGAAACCAATTTTTCTGAAATATCAATTTCGAATTCGAAAAAACTTGCAATTTTAGTGAGGCTTTTAAAAAAAATCTCCAGACAATATTGATCAATAGAAATATAAACAAAAACCATCGGAATTAAATATTTTTGGATACGATTATCACCAATATTCAAAATTAATATATAAAAATTCAATTTTGATTGAAACTTTCAATTGATCGATAATACTATAGACATGAAAATTTTTTTTCCTATCTAAACGTTTCGACTTTTGTCTTTTGCATTTTTACCAATTTCAACAATGTACCCCGAACTGCCGTTCCTTTCATGTCGTGCAGCTCTTTGCCATTACACTGGACGCTACGTAATATACCAGTACTTTTCATGTAAATAAAGATTATTAAATACAAATCATTTTAATGAGTACTATTCGCAAGATAACGACTCACTTACTACCCTCCAATATAATTGACATATGGAAAAAAGAAAGGAAACTTAACTAAATTCATCCATAGTTTTCAATTCATATATTTCACACAAAAATGTTATAAATAAATTTTTCATAAATTCCTCATGAGGCATCTATAAGAATTTACATAGCAATTCACCATCTTCGCGAGTACTTGAATTAATTAATTCCAAGACATTTATTACCATGTACATTATTATCTACAGTGAGAGTGGCAAAATAAGTGACAAATTATCGAAACGAGAGCTGAAAAACTCGATTGTTTGGCAGAAGTTGGAAAATTCCGTTGTTTAACATGCGCGCATATAAAAGAGAACGTAGGCATTCGCGCGTTCCACGCTGGGTGAATCACGATCCGCGATGAAGGCAATGGTGGAGGCAATTGTGGAGGCAGTGTTGGAGGTAGCGGTGAAGGCAGTGGTAACGGTGGTGGTGGCGGCGACGGCAGCGCATGATATGTGTACAAGTTTTGCAATGGCGTGGCCACACAATATTTTCTCTTGACTTTGAAATACATACACATAAATATAATACAAATAAAGTAAAAGTATCTAACTAGCTAAACTTATATTTGTTATTTCACACTAATTGTGTTATGTCTATGTGACATTCATTACTCCCATCAAAACATACAGACAGATTAATTTATCCTCTACATATTGAACTGCGCATGAACGATCGATTGAGAGGAATAAATTTGAAGTGAGCGGAATAGAATGAAATTGATAGATATCTTACCTGAAAAAAAAATAAATATATATATATATTCAGCGAAGAAAATATCACGAGTTATTTAAAGTAAGTCGTATCAGTTTGGTTAAATTCCATTGGGACCTTCATTGGATACTTTCACTCACAATTGAATGACTCGTGGCTTGTAATTTTATTTTTACTCTTTATATTTCATTACATGTAACTATGGTGTGTCTATGTGTTTATACAATATTATCGATGGGAATTCTTTGTTTATAGGCAGTGCACAATCACTAGAGTGGTGGAGGAAAGCAGAGAGGGGAATGAAGATTGAAAGCGCGACGAGAGTTGCTTTTCATTGAAGCAACAGGTAGACACTGCGGCCTGATAGAGGCCGTCTAACAGTTAAGAACGAATGCAGCATACGTTGCCCACACTCCATCACCGCTTTTACACGATGTACCATCTGTATAACTATTATAATCCTTTATAAATTCTATTTGCGCTTTCAAATTCATATTTATTTTTTGTACATATAGTTTCTGAGTTTCCAATCTGAATTGCGCACGATTGAAATAAACTATGGCAATGACTCAGTGTCTCATTGAATTGCAATGATTCTCTGACTTTTGAATTTATACTTCTGTGTTTGAGTGTGTGGATGTAGATTCGTGTTGGGGGAGGGGAACATGAGAGATTTTAAAGTAGAGAAAGAAATAATAGACAAGACAAAGAACTATCGAGAATTGCTATGAGAACAGAAGGATTCATCATGAGTAACGATTAATGACAGTCCAACTGAGCATGTCGTTGCGTTTGTGATGACTCATTGGCTATATAATTTGTGAACATGCGGCCTGGAGTATATTTATGTGCAATAAATTTTCATCTCGGAAAATGAAACTAGAATAAGAAAAGTATAAGAATTGACATGCGGCAAAAGGAGATTGGTATATATTTTTTTTTTCTCCATGCATGGATCAATGTTGAGATGTTCGGTTAGTTGATTAAAGAAAAGAAAATGTTCCTCTATTTTTCCTTCAATCAAATAATTTCTATCTATGTGTATTATTCAATTGTTCGAATATTATCGATTATTATATTGATGTTATGAATAATTTGTTATATTGCTTGAACTTTTATTCATGGAATGGTCTGATATAAAAAGATGAATGAAGAGCCGGAGATTCGGTTGTTCTCTTTTACTTCTCATGAAAGAAAGTGTGCACGATATTTCATCTGATATTATTTGAAGTTTTTTTTTTCGGAATTCATAAGACTACAACTGTGGGCTTGTAGAAAAAAAAATTTCCACATGGCGAGGATAACGATAGAATGTCTTATATGGTTGAAAAACATAACTTCTTAAATTAGAAAAATGTCATCATCACTGAGTGTACTTATTTTTTAGTCTTTATTCAATTCTTTATTGCCAATTTTATAATCTGCTGCAACTGTTCTTTTTTTTTTTCATTTTTTGCTTTCTTCCATTTCTTTCTTCGATCATCGCGTCTTGAGTCAATATATTTTTTTTACGGGTCCACCGAGGATTACATTTTCTCTCTCCTATTATTCACCATTGAACGTCATATGATTGGATAAATATTCGCATATGAATCGAAATGTTGGTTTTGAACATGTAAATTATTTTCATTCACCGCGCAATAGAAAAAGCTCGTGTTGAGGCATTATATATAACACTCTTATATACTAAAGTTATTTATGTATATATATATATATATGCATGTATACATAGTATCCGAAAGTGGAATGCTTATGGACATCAATGTTGGCGCCACACTCTCAAATACGTCGCCGTCGAATGCTCTCTCTTATGTCTCGGATATCCGACGCCGGATCGTTTTTCTCCGGCGAAACGGCGCCTTGCATTTCGCATCTCCCTACATGAAGCAAAAGCAAAAGCAAAAGCAAAATCAAAAGCAAAAGCAAAAGCACAACACAACACACGATCTCAACTCTTTTATTATATTTCTTTTCGTTATATATCCATTATAAAACCAAAAAAACTTTACACCCATACAATTATACATAAATATAGATATGAATAGATATATAGAGTCGATTGTCCTGATTAAATGCGCATTGAGCGTTCATCTTATCGCGCGAGTTTATATTCCAGTGCAAACCCCATTCCGATAAGACAACGTTCCGTAAATATATATATATATATATATACGTTCATGCGGGTGATGTGTGTAAAAAAGAGAAGGAAAAATATGACGTCAGAGTAATATTTGTTGAATGATTCGAACTGGTCGAGTAAAAATAAAAATTACTTTCGAGATAAAAAAAAACGGGGAAAGAAAAATTCTTCATTTCTTATCAACGATAAATTCAATTGTAGATTGAAAAAAAATAAATTTACTTTAACTGTCGTAAAAAGTATGATTGTAAAAAAAAAAATAGACTAATGGGGGAATAAGTCAATGAAAATTTTCTCGAATGGATTTGCTTTCCATTTTTGAAACCAAAGATATTTATAAATCGGGAACTTATGATCTGATCTGCATAATATTTTTCACAATACATAACAATATCGTTCAGTGTAGTTCATTTAGTTTTCAATTCTTTCTCTTTCACTAGTATCCTTTTCGGCGAGTTTGAAATAAAAGTTTAATAGCTAAATAGAAAAAAAGACATTACACTGTTATGAAAGACGAAAATTGGTATTCCGATATATAACTGACTGGACGTAAATCACATTCTTTCAGTTCAAAGAATTTTCTATTTTTCTTTGTCACTCACACCAATACACTGATAATGATCTCTCCCATCAGCAAGAATTTTTCCAAATTCCCTTAATATTTAAGTATAACTCAGATTTGAATTTTGTTCTCATTAATTCTTTTCATACTCCCAAATGCCACTAAAAAACAAAGAATGAATTTTTCTTTTCAGTAACAAGATTATCTCTCCACACGAAAAGAAACAACCAAACCATTCTTTCTTCTAATAAAACAATAACGTAAGTAAATAAATAAAATAATATTAATGAACAGTAAAAATAATAAGTTATTTCTGAATAAAAACACAATGTAACGGAGAGCAGTGTCGCGTGTGACCGTGGCTGCAATGAATAAATATATTTCCTTCACTACTTTATACACTCCACTTTGAAATTATCATCATCAATAGGAGTTATTAGACCTTCTGACCATTTACTCGCGTAGTAAGAACGTAGTAGCACACGATACATCTACTTTTCAATACCATAGAGAATATATATACCTACATATAATAGTAGATAGATAGTAGGATAGATAAACGAAGCAGGGGCGCGGCTCGTAAGAACCGGTCCCATCGTCGTTTTCTATCTTGTGCATATGAAAACCCCGTGCACGACATCTATATAAATTTAAAGCTTAACAACTTCTCTGAGCTGTGCAGCAGCTGATTGACTCCAGTCTTATTGTCCTGTACATACCTAATACGAATATATATTTGTTGAGGACACAAACACGCACGTGCGACACGTTGCTAACGTGTGGGCATCATGTCAATGTTAAACAGAAAGACGTATTCCATTGTTCCTTATTTTTCGTTAGGACACAATGAACAATTATGTGTGGCGTTGGGAGTCTTCAACCCCTAAATTTTATCGTTGAACCAAAAAAGTGAATTTCATCAATAATTCTGATAAATAAAATATGAAGAAAATGAAATTTTTATATGTGCATGTTAAAAGTGAGAAAGTGACATGCATTTATAGATGATAATATTGTGCGCGCGCGCGCGCGTGTGTGTGTGTGCGCGTATGTGTACATATACAGCTATGCCAGTGCAGTCGTTTATATAAGAGAGTTACAAGAATTAGACTGGCGTAAATATGCGTAAAGGCATGAAGAGAACACACGAGCCATAGGGAGAAGGAAAGTGCGTGGGAGACGCGTCTCAATGTTGATACTTGGAACCTGTGTGGAATTCTTGTTCCCAATCTCAAATGCTTCAACAAATAACAAGGGGGACGTTCGGTGGAATGTTTCTCCTTCTATTCTTTCCGTAAAGTTATTCATTCATCCATTTTACAATCAGATCAATCCCATTTATAAATTTTGCTGGCTGTTCTCCAATGCAAGAGAATTAAAATGATTATTGACGAGGGAAGAGTTGATTTAATTTCAATGAGGATTTATACAATTAGTGAAGACATGATAATAGGAGGGTCATTCGAGAGAGACTTGTGCAAATTGTGAATCACAATTATTACATCTCAGAAACATCATTTCCATTATGTGAGAGTAAAAATACTAATTTAGAAATAATATTTTAGTTTTCCGACAAGAAAAGTGGTGGAATGTTTGATGTCAACTAAGAAGAAACATTTGGAAAAATTTTCATCTGAAAGATTCACAATTATAAATACCATGTAAGATATTTTAAAGTTTTCGTTCTCATGAGGAACCGATATGAAATAATTTTACGATTACTAATTAATCGTTTGTCCATGGAACTTGATGAATTTCTAAACTGCATCAAGTTGGGACAAAATAAAATGCATCACATCGTGCGAAAAACCGGATCGTCAAGTGCAACACACAGAAAACATCTCACACATGGATATGTTGCATGCATGCTCTAGCAGAGCGAGATCGTTTACGTTTGACCTTATACGTAAAAGTTTCAACGGAGGCATGAATTTTAAATCATCGTTAAGTTGTTAGGAAGAAGAGCAAGCAAAATACACATAGACATCAATGAAACAGAACCCGTGGAAAGAAGAAAAATAATGCAACAAAATAAAAATGATTATGGTCATAACTACTCGCTATTGCCGTCACAAAATCTCCTACTTCATCTCCATTAATTCATGTATAAAAATTTCATCATCATAAAAACCTTCAAAAAGTCAATGTTGAAGAGGGCACATTCAGAGATACGTAAATTTAAATGTCGAATGGTCTGTTGAATGTATATATAAAATACAAAATGTGGAAATGCATTCAAAGGAGACACAAATGACAAACAATGTTAGTTTTATCTCACTGTGGACCATCTACTCCTCAATTCGACAAACTTCGAAATGATAAACTACGATAGCAATAACAACGGATCTAATATGTGGGTAAATCTCCAATATAAATGCACATGAGGCGATGAAGGAGTGTGAGTAAGATACCAGAGAGAATCGCATTTCATCAGTGACGCGCAACACATGCACATATGATCAGCAGCTATCCAATAGCTGCATCCGGCAGACCCGGCACTCTTTCCTTTTTTTTCTTCTTTTCCTTCACTTTTTTCGTCCTTCCAACTGTTTTTGCCCCCCGCCCTTCTTCTCTCTCATTTTTTGTATTCATTTATCGCAGAGACTGGAGAGCCCAATTGAATGACATCACAAATCCCTTTATCAATCAACATGAATATATGTAATGTATTTATGACATACATGTATACAGTATGTGGATTAGTTAAATGTGATTCCATTATTTCGATTAAAATTTTTCTGTGGATATATACCAATAAAGTCGATGAAGAAGAAGCTCAATCGCGTAGGACAAGGAGTACATATTTACTTTTTTTGTAAATACATATTTACATCAATATGTAAATTTATTATTATGTTCATTAAATCTATTTATTAGCTGAGAAGATGAAAATTTATGCGTGATATAAATGCAGTTGTTAATAACATAGTTTCACCAAGATCTAACGATGAATATAACTGTCAGATAAATTAATTACTTACCAAAAAAATCTTCCCACGTAACAGAGCCATCAGAATCAGCAGCATTGCTTGCACTATTAACACAAGTTTCGCTTTCCATAATTGCAATTGTCCAATTTGATATTGACAATATACAAACACTCCGTATTAATCCAATGACGAAATTACATAATGAAAATGTGTGATCAACACTTTGGTCGTGTTTAAATTGTATATGAATCATATAATTATTATAATAGTGAATAAAATGATAAGACAATCTGATAGATGTGTAATGTGATTTGAACAAGAGACCAATACCGCCATCTCATCAATGCGAGCGCGCGGACCCTACTAAAAGACTTGAAAGTTGTGGAACTGGAACTGAATGTGCCTTCAACCACAAACATTTGACCATAAGCAAGTATATGTATACTGTGACTCACATGCATACACCTAACGCTTAAAATTCTGGCCAGCGGCGATGTTTGGCGAGGAGCTTCGGTGTGGCTTGAATATATATACAATATGAGAAGTGTGTTGAACGAAAAAGCCAAGCGCTGAGAAACTCCGACGTAAACGACGTATGCGACGATTGCGACGATTGCGACGAAAGCGACGAAAGCGACGAAAGCGCCACGCATGGTCCCGGTTTTCATGACTGGCTACATAATGTTAAACGGTCAATTCACTTCTCAGTTTGTTCCACATCTTTATGAATGATATTTATTTTTTAATTGTGAGTTTGTTGTATACTTTGGCCTTCAGAAATTGCAAGATCAATGGTTTCGACTCACGCATTTTACTGTAAATTTATCTTTTTCTTTTCTTCTCGCTCATTTCCCTCTTCACTTTTCATTATTTTATGCTTGTTTTCTTGTTATGTATAGTGAAATTTATATATGTATAGGCATTATCGTCGACAAATGTTCTTTCGCTCGTGTTCCTCTTCTCAGTATTACCCTGAAGCCAGCTATAAATAGATGCCTGTGTATATATTCATAATGGGATGGAGAACAGCGAAGGAGAAAAAAATAAAAGAGAAGAAAAATAAGATTAGAATGAAAAACTACATGATAAAGGGACGAGAATGTGTGAATGGGAATTTGCGTATGTTTCATAATGATCTGAAATTAATTTTCCTTGTTTGCATTTTTATATATTTACATCAATGATGATTGATTGATAAATATTAATATCAACTATGAAGACGGTCGTATAATTAGTTTTAGCAAAAAATGTTGTTAGATAAACATTGAGATAGACATAAACAGTTCGGTTTTCTTAACTAATTAATTAATTTATATTTTGTTCGACTTGGTTTAAAACGTCGGTTGATGATTTTTGTTTTGCAATGATATAATTTATGGCAATATTCTTGCAGATGAAGCCATAATTTTCATGAATTTTATTAAGTTGTTTTTCTATCGTTTATCGTTATTGCTTTCGATCAATCTAATTGTTCAAACTTGTTCTAATTTTCTCGGACCATCAATTTTGGTGAAAAATTATAATTGGAAGATAGTTTGGACTGATGAATGATTAGTCCGAGTAATACAGATTAAATTTTCATCTATTATTTTTCTTCTTTTATCATGATACTAACTCTTTCCTTTTCTTCTTTCTAATTATATTATTTATATGCAGAGTAATTTACTTATCTTAACATAATTACATGTTTAAATGACAACACAAAATGCTGGATATCAAGATATCGTTTGGCAGAGAAAAGAAAAATATATATATATATATATATATATATATATAATATTCATTTCGCGCACATTCAAACAAGTGATAAATTAGAAAGGAAAATAAAGAAACATATAAAAAAAATTATCAACTGATAATAGCCCGATGGATTGCAGATATATATAGATTTCTACCAAACAGCTAGTCATGATAAACAAAAATAAAATGAAACATATCAGAACATATCGATCCTCATTTTTCGTTCACTTAACACAAAATAAATCACAAAGTTTGTAATTGCGCTCGTAATATAATTTACTAGATTTCGACATTTTTGTTCAATTTTGATATACCATAATAATAGTTAGAAATTATCTTACATTCGACTTATTAATCGTATAAGTAATGGAAGAAAATCATTTTTATAATCAACACCTAATTGATTAAAAACCTTTTCATAATTATTTGTATTATTTAGCTCTTCGCATCTATTTTTTCTTCTCATTCTGATTATTTACGATTGTTTAAACATTCAAGTGAAAAGCAATGATTGAATCTAGATACAATAATCTATTTTATATACACACAATTACGAGAAGCAAACGATACAAACTGCACAGTCTTATGAAAAATCGGCGAATTACGTTTCGGGTTTAACTCAAAAATCAAGAGAAATTGTAAATATGATTATTATCCTTTGCCTCGGGAACTCCACAGCTTACACACTATAAATCTTAGTTTTGACCTAACAATACGTAATACAGACTAACAATACTATGAAGTAAATTCTCACTACGAGACTGTATTTTGGCTTACCGTTACAATATTAAAGAAAAATAACAATAATGATGAAAATAAAGAAAAATAAAATAGAAATCAATGATAAAAACATAATTTTTGATTTCATCATAGTAAATCAGTTCCTTCCTTCCTTTTTTACGCTGTAATTTTATTATGAATTCCGAGTATTCGTCGCGAACAAAAGTTAAGACAATAATTCTATATATTTATACCAAATGAATGCGTGAATAATGAACGATAACAGTGAAAATGTGAAACAAATTTTCTCTTATTTCATTTTGCGCACTACTTACGTTTCAATTGTGCTACGCGTGAACGCGTTAAGCGAGGAGATACATTGGGAGCATTTATAGCTATCGATGTTTGTTTATTTTTCTTGAGTTGTGCCACTTCCTCCATTGCCGGTGTCATCCATTTAACTTTTAATTCATGACTGGAATAAAAATATTAATCACGAAAAAGTCAAAGAAAGCGGAGAAAGCGGAGGATCCAAGAATTTTATCGGATGAGAATTCATATCAAGAAAGATATTCAACTTACTCATTGGATTTAGATTTGTGTCTAAATGCGCCTGATTGTCGATCTTTCATTCGCTGGAGTACGTGAAGCATCGCATATGTAGGTAATGATGGTGGTGGTGGTGATGGTGGTGGTGTTAATGGTGAATTCATCGGTTGTAAACTTACTTTCGCAAGTTTATCAGGATGGCGCGCCAACACTTCCTCCCAACTGAATTCTTCGATTTCAACGAGCGCTTGTGTATTTCTTGTTATTCTACCTTCGCCATTCACCGGTTTGCACGGTCTTCTTTCACGCAAATATGGCATTTTCATTGGCAAATCACAAGAAATATTTTCATCCGATATTCTTTTATACCGCGCTACCTGTGATATATTACCCTCATTCTTATTACCACCACGATGGAACAAGTTCCGTAGGTAAGTATAATTTGGTTTTGCTTCAAAATCCAACGAAGCAATATATTTCATATATTCAGTTATTGCAACTGCAATAATAAATCATTAATTATGCCATTAATGAATAAATAGTGAATAAATATATAAATGAACGAATGATTACCGGGCGATTTTTTCTTTTTTGGAAAACATTCGCGCATGAAGAGCGCAATGTCAGAAAGCAAAGCTTCTTTTTGTGCATGAACCTCTTCTGGATTACACAATGGCCGCATGCCACCCCCCTCTTGCTCCCATGGCAATTTGCCGCACAGCCATTGCAGTATATTGTAACCTAACGTCTCCATATCACCGCGTCTCGAGTGTGCTAAAGTGAGTGTACAAAAAAAAATAAAAATAAGAAACGATGAATGAGTTTCGATTAATTACATGAATATTCGTTGATTTTATTGAGATATCATTCATATTGTTTAGATCAATACTCACTACCATGATGAGCGTCACGAGATGTGAATTCCAATGTTCCCTCATGTGCTCGCCTTTCGTCATGTAGGAATGGTTTATGGACACCTGCCTTCGTGCAAAAACGATAAGCAAGCCCATAATCAACCAAATATGCTCGTGGATTTTCCAATATATTTTCGCGATTCATCTCTAACACTATATTTGATCCTTTCACATCAGCATGGGCATATCCATGACTATGAATATACTCGAGGGAATCAAGCTGTGAAAATATGAATGAGAAAAAAGTGTTACATTTATGATGCAAATTGAATCATATCAACTAACATATCTGTTTAGTCATTTCAATGTTACCATTTGAATTGCGAGATTGTTCACAAGTTTGGTTGGTAATTTCCGTCCATTTGATATAAATAATTTGCCTACATCAATGCCATAACGCGGTATTACAAGAAAACGGAATTTTTCACCCTTGAATACATGTGAACCTGAACCTTCATAAGTTGGAATACTTATTGTTTCAATTTGCTGTGTTGTGCACCAACTATCAACTGCGAAATTCAAGAATAATCATTATTTTCCATTCAATGTTTTGAAATCTTTTGTCATGCAGTTTATCTATTTTTTTCTTTGTACTTACTCATATGTTGTCGGGCAACTCGTATATAGAAATTCATTTCCACGAACAAGGGACCATTATGATGTGGTTCAATTTTTATAACGTATTTGGCATTTTGTCCAACAGTCTTATTGATATCATCTGATGCTGTATCGGAAAAGGAATTAACGGTTAATAATATCTACGAGGAATTGACATTTTCATCAGTGGAAAAATACGAATATAACTAACCTAGATAGATGTCTCCGAAACCTCCACAACCCAATCTTGGTCCCAATTTCCATTCTTTCTGCGTTATATCAGTCAATATTTCACCAGGTGGTAAACGAGAAGGCAGGCGACACCCTGGTGCTGCAACTCTCTTCATGGGACACTCTTCAGTGCGTCTCGGTGCCATCGTATTTTGCCTGTCTGCTCCTTAATTGTGGATAGGGCCACTACAATCGTCCATTATAACTACAAAAATTCAAATGAATAATGAATACGAAGATTATCTCGGAGAAATCCAAGAAAAAACAATGATCCGATGAAAATTAAACAATATGTTCACATGGAGGGAATACTGAATAATGATTTTGAAAGCGATTCGATGCAAATCGTAGCCGAGGATGAAAAAATGGTAAAGTTATGAGTATACTTGGAATATTGAATTTGGTTTTCTCCCAATAGTTGTCCTACTGTTTGAATTAAATCCATTCATCTAATTTCCAGTTCATGTCGGTTTTGTATCCAGAATAATAATAATAATAATAATAATAATAATAATAATAATAATAATAAACAGGATCATTTTTATTTGGATAGAATAGAACTCAAGTCAATGACAGTGATGAACCAAAAAAAATGTCAATATAAGTGCACGCCTGATAATTCAGTATCAATTGTTGTGTTATCATTATTATTTTCATATTATCTATATATCAATCAAGTTTTCCGCAAGCTGTCTATTACTTTACTCTCATTAAAACTGAATGAAGAGATGAATGAGAATATACTGGCAATAATGGATCCATAATATTTACATTATTATTACATCCAAAGTAATTCATATATACGTATACGTATATGTAGTACCGTATTGACTTCAAAGTCGCTCAATAAATAATTTTTATCTAAAGTTCAACAACAAAAACAACAAATAATGACAACAACAAAAGCACATTCATTATTTACTAACTTATGTTAATGCCTGGAAGAAAAAAAAAAGTGAGTAGGGGAAAACAAAATCAATATAAGTATACTCCCGACAATAAGTATGCAATTTCTTCATGTATACCCATTATTTTGAACTTAACCTCAACATCTAATGACTATGAAAAAATCATGTCGACTTATTATTCTACACATCCATCGAAATTCAACAATTGAAATTATTCATATTGAAAGAATACTAGTATACAATTATGAAAATGAAATGTTCATAAATTATTCCATTGACAATATTTTCAGTGGATTAGTGAAAACGTAAATAATCAAGTGACACACAATGTCACACACGCACAATATTTATGAATCATCTAAATTGACATATAATAATCGAATTAAATAAGCGCGGAATAAAAATACACATTCGTTAATAATATTGATATACTCACCGAGTGTGTAAATAATTACAAATACATTCCACATACAGATAATAATAATGGTAACATATTTCAATGCTCGCATACAAAATGGAATATCGATGATATATTTTTGATTGTCAATTATTTTTATCATGTATATATATATGTTGTATGTATGTATTGTAATATTTCTTTAATAACTTTCACTCGTCACCCGTCACTCGGCGATATAAACCCTACACAAAATCGACATATTCTTACATTACAATACACAAACTGCCATTTTATATGGAAAGTACAATGACATGAATGCTACTACATGCCACTGCACGCTACTGCACACCACTGCACGCTACTACTGCTCCTCCATAATTGAGAATCAGCTGAACCGGGTGGATTCATCAGCATTCATCATCTGGAAAAACGTACCATGCATGGCTATTTCCAACGTTTGAAATAATGTACGTGACATAACCTAGATGGCAGAAGTTTCAAGTGGATGTTGGATTGGAAATTTGCATTGACGCATATTTGATTATTTGGGTTAAAATCTCGAAAGTTCAAAATCCCAAATGAACTTTTAATATGGTACCATGTAATCAAATAGATGCAGAATTACTTTCCACAAATACACGATCGATTAATGAGAGCTAATTGTGATTTTTGAATTTGA
The DNA here is from genome assembly GCA_030523085.1 of Meteorus colon. Taxonomy (NCBI): domain Eukaryota; kingdom Metazoa; phylum Arthropoda; class Insecta; order Hymenoptera; family Braconidae; genus Meteorus; species Meteorus colon. The sequence goes on from JAPYZH010000335.1 coordinate 154,738, forward strand.
AACCTACCTATATTTTGAGATGACTTTACCTCAATGTACATATATAGCATCAGAAACAAGCAGGTACGTTCATCACATTCAAATATGAGTTGTTCAGAGAGGATTGAAATGCACCATATTATGAGAATGTATTATCGTATTCTTATGATGTTCCTACTGTTTTTCAAAACATTTTTGAGATATTCTCGTGATATCTAATTCTGACTCAATTACAAATTTTTTTGAATTCGGCAATTAAGTAATGACAAGAAATCTGTTAGATGGCGCAAGATGTTTTTTTCAACTCTTGGCGCCATGTTTCATCCATTTTTTTTATAGTGATAATAATAATAGTTATTGGATTCTATCAACAAAACTTTCGCAACGATTCCGATAGAACATTTATTGTTTATCATAATATTTTTGGGCATGCGGTGGAGACTATCGCGATTGCGTTGTATTTTTATGTGAGAAAATTACAAAATTTAGTGGTCTTGCAAGATACGTAAACACTCGTATAAATTCCTTCTATCGTTGATATATTTATAAGAGGCTTTTGTAATAGTGAAGTTGTAAAAGTGTAATTGAGGTCTAAAATAATCATACATATATTGTATGCTATTGCGTCTTCCAAAAGTACAATGTTCTAAATTATTTATTTATATAATCTCATTCCGTTGCGATAGATTGTGTTTATACCTATAGGTTTCTATAAAACCACATATAAAATAAATGGAAGTATGGAAGGGATTCAATATATATAAGACAACAACATTTCAGATATAAACTTCAATCGCATTATATTTTATTCAGAACTCTACTGAAAATTTATTAATAACCACAACATGATTCTTTGTCTAATTTATATGACAACTATTTCTATCATTATTATCGAGGTAAAATTACACAAAATGTTATGTGATCGATTAATTCATGAATAAACGAAATAATGAACGATGAAGTGGTCGAGGGACACACTGGGAATGATCGGTATAGAGAATAATGACATATAAAATAAAGTGATAACATGAAGATGTAACGAAAAAACATGTTTTTATCTGTGTGAAATTCCATTACATATCAACGTTACGTTCCACTTTCCCGAGTTTAATGACGCTCCGCTTAAAAAAAAACCTTGTCTCAAGCAATATTTATATGAATCAAAAGTTTTTTTCCAGATAAATTCATCGCCAATCTTGATTGACGTCGGTTCATCTGAATTTAAGGACGATTGCGATTTTGGTTGCATTAACAGACCAATTTCATTGGAAACAGATTCGGTTTCAAATGGAGTATTCGACCCGGCGGGGCCAATTAAAAAAACAGTGACCGATACATTCCGAAAAGTAAGTTTGAACAGTGGAGAATGGATTCACATCGAAAGAAAATGAGGAAGAGAAATGATCAACGATGTTACGAAATTAATCAATTTTTATTCCTTCAGTATTTTCTTATTTTTTATGATAGATGAGACGTAATGCGTTCATGTTCATTGACAACAGTGGTAAAGCATTGGAAACAGCAGTTAGAGTCTCCAGAGAAAATCTTCAAAGAACAATGGGCTCAGTGAGAAATGCTTTAGAAGCGAATGTAAATGCCGCTAAAAAATTAGGCGAATTGGCTGTTAATACTGTGGCGCATATTCCTGCACTTGGTGTTCGAATCATGCAAAAATTCTCGGGGAATGCTCACAGACTGGAAGAAAGTGATGAGTGGTTAGAGTGATAAAAATTCAGCTTCAGATTATTACTGTCCTATTATTTAAAATCATAAAAATATAATTTTTGCTGTTCCCTTTTACTATGTCTAGAACTACTAATAGAATAATGAAATTATTATATATCTCAATATTGCATCATGGTCTAGAGTTATTGTACGGATTTCAAGAATTCCAAGTATGATTAAGTGAAATTTTAACATTGTCAGTTGCTGGAAATAAACTATTTCCTTGAATTCATGGGAAATGTGACAGATAATAGGAATACTAATATTCAGTATTATCAATCCTTGATATTTTTTTACGAGAATGAAATAATTTGCTTTGCGTGAATTATTACATTCGCTTCAGACAAACTCATAATTGATTAATTGCATGATTCTACATCTATTATCCATTAACTTTCAATTGGTGTTTGCACAAGTGTACTCACCACATTATAGATATTAATATGAAAGATGACATATACGACTTGCGGAAGATTCGCTCATCGAATTCGACTATTATGAGGTTGAAGGCAAATAGTTATTTCTCGTATATCTCCACTACAACAATGATTGCGACCAATTCAATAATTTTTCAAATTATTATCACGTTGTGTGTTGGAATTTCCATCATACAGGTGAGAAAAAAGCTCATTTTAATAACATGTAATGCAAAATGTATTAAAATACAATGATTTATATTAAAATAGAAAATTATACAAGTGATTGCCGTAAATTTGGGATTTTTGTTTTTTCTTCAGTCAAATGCACGAATTTTCATTGTGTTGAATTGTTTTTTAGACATGTCCACCAAGAAGCAAAGGGATTGGGTCTGAACGTGATGACTGCTATAAACCTGTAATTGGAAACTTTACAGTTATGATCAATGGTTTTCCTAATTCGAATTTAAACTCCAGTGTATCGGGGCAGACGATCAATGACGTAGTATAATTTATTCATATTATTCATATATCTAATTTTATCATGCCATTTCGTGAATTCAGAGCAGAAATTTGGAAATGAAAATATTCTCCAATATTTTATTCAGGTAACGAATGAGCCAGTCACACGTGATCCACTGAAGTCAGTAAAAACGAATCATCACAATAGGACCTTGATTGTATTAAAAAATCAGACGAAAACATCAGAATGAGCAACAATCTCACTCATTAATTTGTGTTATAGAATAGAACAAGCAATTGATAATTTTCAACGCATTAATTATAAAAATGGAGGAATATTCTTATTATATTGATCAAAGCTTTGTTGCTATGAAAAATTCTTCGATATAATTCAATAATTATCCGAATAACCAAATTTACCTAATTGTCACATTTGATTTTGTCCCGCTCCTCAAACATGCTAACATGTGCACAGTAGGTAATATCTCCGTGTACCAATTACCAATCGAGCACCAAAAATTCGACTGAAGCATCACTATGTGGTGAATTATCCAAGTGTTTGTCCATATATATATATATATAGATATATACGTTTGAAAAATACGTAAATGTGAGCTGGACATCTTTCACAGAATCTCAAGCGGCGACCTATTGTCGAATCTCCGAAAAATTTTGATCGGCGCGATGGAGGCAAGTGAATAATTATATTCAACTCTCATTGTTTTATAATAAAAAAAACATTTTATCTATCTATCTATCTGTGCATGCATGTATGCATGGGTGTATCCATCTCTCTATGTATATATGTATGTAAGTGTGTATGGGTACATTTTGTGGGTATAAATTAATTACACGAAATTGCAGTGATGAAACATTTAAGTTATTGATGCGTTTGTGGATTGGTGATTATTTTAATGGTTAGGATTGTTGCGGCATCCATTAACGTTTCGCTTGGCATTCGTTTTCTTCACATAATTATTGTAAGTATTTATCATTTAATCGTCACTTTATTTTTTCTGTTTCGTCGCATGTGCATCCATTCATATATATATATATATATATATATACATATATATATATATGGATGCATACATTGAAGTATATTATATTCGATGGAAAGAAGAAAAAAATTGCCACAAATCCTGGGTAAATTGTCAGATATTTTTGTCATATCTCACGCATATTTACGATAAATTATATGTTTTGAATGTTGTATAGATATTTACCAATGAATGCTGGAAATTTTGTTGCAGTTCATAGAGAAATAGTTAGGAATTTGGAGAAGCCGAAAATAAATATGTCATACCCTGGACAACCACCCATGGGTATACCGGGCATGCCACCTATGTCATATATGGTTGGTGCTCCGCCACCCATGTTGGGAGGTGTTATGCCAATGCCACATGTAAGTGAAGAACGTTTTTCTCTACATTGGTGGATAATAGATTGATGTACGAGGAGAGTTTTCATTAAAGATCAGTCTTAATAGTGGAAAGAAAGGATCAGAAAAATGAAGGTCCGAGGATTGCTTGGGTTTCATCTCAGGGAGCTCAATACGTAGACTTGCGTAATTATTTCTTTCGATTAGAAACACCTTCCATTCGATATGGAATACCTTTTGCAATGAATGGAGAAATTTTAGAAAGCAGAGCTCTTTACTTCTTGACCAGTATTATCACATTGCTACTGACCTTGTTGGGTTCATTCCGTCGTTCATACATGAATTGTTATTGTTTTTTGATATCTCACTGTACCTCGAAACCATTTTTATCATTTTATGAACAATTTCTATGACGCAAATGGAACTGTTGGATGGTACGATTAATTTGTCCGGTATCAACATTCTGCTGTTCAGAAGAATTGCATTGTTAGTTTATGCGCAACTGTTTTTTCATTGAAAATTCACTGAAATATTTGGTTTATAATAGTCGGACTTGTATATAATAAATATTGGAATATCAAATTTTGTTCTGTTAAACGGCGACGCGGTATTCTTTCATTTTATTCTTCAGGAAATTCAGAGAATCTACGTATTGAATCATCTTTTTCTCTCACCAGATGATGCCTACACCGGTATCTGCTATGCAAACATCAGCACCAGCGGTTCGATACTCGCGAAATCAGCTTCGTCATGAAGCACCAAGACGACGCGAACGTGAATCCGGTCCACCAGTCACGGTTTTTGTTGGAAATATTATGGATCGTGCGCCAGATGTGATGATACGTCATATTTTAGGCGCTTGTGGTCATGTATTATCGTGGAAGCGAGTGCAAGCATTTGGATTCTGTGAATATGCCGGGCCTGATGCTGGGTTGCGTGCTGTGAGATTGCTTCACGATATGGAAATTGGTACAAAGAAATTGGTTGTCAAAGTTGACGCCAAGACCAAAGTTGTTCTTGATCAATTTAAAGGTAATAATGTGTTGGAAAAAAAAGGAAAAATGGAAAAGGTTGTGGAATGATTGTTTGTTCTTGTTGATTTTATGAAATCTTTATTTTTGTTTTTTTTTTCGTTCAGCTGATCGACGAAAGAAATTACGGGGTGGACAGTCACCTCTTCAAGACGAAACACCAACTGAGACTGCTGATGGCGAAGACATTGATGATTATATGGATGAGGGAATGAGAGCCATTGATTCAGATGCGCTCGCTCGTATTTCACAAATAATAAGTGAACATGCGACGGACTTAGAATTGGCTCAAGTAGCACCAGGTATTTCAAATATTGTCAAATGGAATAATGATTCACTTTCTATTTGTTGTTACGGTTTTAGTGAATGTATTGTTGCAATATTTTTCATTTGATGAAATGGTATTTTAGACGCGAGGAAAACAACAACCGCTGAGGAACATCAGGCTAAATTGGCGAATAAAACATTGAATTTAGACGACGCTGAAATTGAAGAGAGCAAAAGAGACTTGATCACTCGGGAAATTGGCAAGTTCAGGGAGGTCATGAAGGTAATTATCATCCTTTTTTTTTTATCTATCAGATGTTATAATCCTCCTGGATTTTCTCATTGATTTTATTCCAATTACGTACATTCGTTAGTGGAACAACGCATTTGACTAGCGATTTATTTGATGAATCGATCAAAAATCACGCGTGCATTGAACTATATACTTTGCAAGCGTGATATTGTCAATTTCGGATTTTTCTTTCTCATATATTATTTATTTCAAAAATTCCCTCATTTGTATCTTTTATCATTTTGATAATACATGACTTAACATTCGTGTCATTGAACTGCTCGAATATTTCCTCGCGAGCAGTCGAAAAAGAACGGCTTGAAAAACTCTAATTTGTTCTGTTATCAATGTTGCAATTTCCGAGTTTTTTTTCTTAATTACATCAAAGTAGAGGCTGAATGACAGTAAACAAAAAAATAAAAAATGATGATAGGTTGGGAAGGAAAATAGATCGAATATAATTTAGTGTACGTATGATGAGTTATCAAGTTGGTTGTTGTTGATGATGTGGGAAAGAGAGAGATGAGAGATTGCGTGTGTATATTAGCTCTAAGACGATTGGAGCCGTGACACGTTGATGTAATTATAATAACAGGCCGCGTGCGTCGCACACAGCTAATACGCACACAAGCCTAGGAATGCTGTGTGTATGGGGACAACACCCACTCAATTGGCTCTGAAGGGAGTCAATCACAACACATCCCCCGTATTATCGCAAGTGGCTGCAGCTTCGTTGGTAAGTTCGTTTATCCAACCAACAAAACAAAAAAAAATTTATATATGAAAGAAAAACAAGTAAAGAAGTTATAAAATTGACACAGTGAAAAGAAATTCATGTAAATTTTATGATGAACGATGCCGTCGTTCAAGACATAATATTATAGATTGTGCAGACGATTTTCTCTTAGTATTTTTCTCTTTCGTATGTGCTTATAATATTTTTATTTGCTATTGATCTATTGAATCAATCGATGAACAGTTCTCTCATTGAGATGAGAAGCAAAATAAGAATGAAGAACGGAAAAAAATATGGACGTGACTGAACTGAACGTTCTAAATTTATTAGAGTTAATAATTTTCTGAACGAAAAAAAAATGTGGAGACTGTTCAGTTGTCTTTATTTTGTGTAAACAGCTTCTGTCAACCGTCTCGATCAGACATGTACGTAGTACCTAGGTGTGCGCTTCTCTCTTCATTCTTCAGTACCACACCACACTGACTGACCAAGTCGACTTTAATACCGTGAGTAAAATCCACAACCATGAAACCAACCATCAAAAAAAAAAAGAAGAATTTTTCTAGCTGCTATATATTATAATATACATAGAAAGGAACACCATTCGGTTATTGTAGTTCTGTGTTACTCATTTTTGACTTACTTGTGAGTGCCTAAGGTCACATTTATTTGCGTATTTTTTCATGTCTATACAATTGAATAATCATCTCACCATCATTCACATTTCGCACATAATTTTTCCATGCACTCCATTGCATATTTTTTTACTGCCGTGTATTTGTATTTACCACCACCATCAGATAGATAAACGATGCGTTACTGAAAGACAAGATCAATCATTTCTATGTATTAGTTAAAATTTAATCTTTAAATTATTTTTATAAATAGTTATAACATTTTATCTTATTTTATTTCATTTTATTACTATTATTATTGTTATTTATTCATTTTATTTTTCATGTAATTTAACGTCAAATCTGATTATCTCACTATTCTTCCTCCGTTGTAGTAACGCATTGTTTAACAATTGGATAAAAAGAAAAAAAAATAATCAACTTGAGATTTATGTTTCTCATAACACGAAATATATATAGTGACAGGATAAATGAAATTGAAGAATTGAGAAACAAAAATTAGTTCACACACGGATGGGGGAAAAACAATCGTGCATTTAATATTCAACAGTTTGCTGGATCGACTGGCGCGATAAGCCGTGAACCCTCCCAATGTGAAGGATACAATTTCGACTCTAACGCGACAGTTGGATTATGACAATGACGTTTCGGTTGATGCTCCCTCCCTTGAATCAGTGAGTGATCGTCAACAGTATGTACCGGTATATAAAATAAGATAATAGAAAGTAATTGCATATTTACAATTATTTCAGTCATTTATTCACTACTTCTCACATACATAACCGCATAAATAATAATTGATTACGAAAAATATCGTATTTGATTATTTGGAAAAAGTAGATATGATATAAAAATGATGTTGGAAAAAATAATATATTAATTGGTGGGCACATTTACAATGTTGTAAGTACATTGGGTGGCCTGAAAAATCGATTTATGTTACGATTCATCTGAATATGTATTTATACACTCATAGAAATGGAAAAATTGATAACATTTTCTGTGCTCGTCTTATTTTGGTTTTTGTTTTTGTTTTTTTTTTTTTTTCCATTCGTATTTTTTATAATATCTGAAAAAGACGCGTGTGATTTTCACGCTGTGTTCTTCATATATTTGTACCTGGACTTCATAGGTACTCGATATCTCTACGAGATAACGCGTAAGATGCGTAGCTGCTGGAGTTTGTTCCGATGGAGTGAGTATACAATGAAGAAAATAAACTAGAATATTGAAACAAACATAAAATATTTTCACAGTATAACAATAAATATTATGTGCAGCAACTTTTTTTTGTACATACTGAATCATTTTCAATTCGCTAGTTCATTTCATGAAAGAAGAAAGTAATTTTTTCGATGATTTTTTCGTATCAAGAAATGGACAAGAAGCAAAAAAAACTCCACTCTATCCTATTTGTTGTTCATGGTTAATTGTTTCCTATACTGAGAAACTCATATGATTTACTTGACCATTAGGAGTGTAAAGTGATTAACCCTCGATTGTTAGCTCTTAGCATTTGTTTGTTCAATTTATTTTTTCATACTTTCTTACAATGGCGTGAAGAAATTTCATTTAAAACTGTGATTAACTGAACGTTGGCTGTTTGATTGTATTTTTTTAGAAACAAGAAGAGGAGAAGGCGCAGGTGAAACGGAAAAAAGAGGCAGTGGAAAAGGAAGAACGCGAGAAACGTGAAAAAGAACGGAAGGACAGAAGAGGTGGCGGCGGCGGTGATGATGATAGCAAAGATGATCAGGATGGTGAATCTGGTAGTCCAATATCACATAAGGGACATGAGAGCAATCGACGTGACAAACGTCGGTCGAAATCGAGGTAAAAAAAAAGATTAGGATTGTCGCGAAGTGAAAAGTTGATGCATACCACTTCTTTATTATTCATTACTTCGTAAATCTCTATTTTGCAGATCCAAAGAACGTGACAGAGAGCGTGATCGATCAAGAACCGAACGCGATAGAGATCGTGAACGTGAACGAGAACGAGATCGTGAAAGAGAACGAGAAAGGGATCGTGAACGGGAGCGAGATCGTGACAGAGATCGCGACCGTGAGCGGGAGAGAGAACGGGAACGTGAACGCGATAGAGAAAGAGAACGTGACAGAGAACAACGTGAACGTGAGCGTGAGCGTGAACGTGAAAGAGAAGAAGCCCGGAAAAGCGAACGTGAAATAATGAGAGAACGTGAAGAGGAAGAAGAGGCGAAAGAGCGTAAGAAAAATGAGAGGCGATCTCGTGAAAAAGAAGCGGCGTATCAGGAGCGATTGCGTGCGTGGGAGACACGTGAACGTCGTAAACAGAAAGATTATGAGAAGGACATTGAAAAAAAACGAGCCAAGCGTGATGCTCGCGAAAAAGAAGCGACACGTTTGAAAGAATTTCTTGAGGATTATGATGACGATCGGGATGATTCAAAATATTATAAAGGCAAAGAATTGTCGCGACGGTTGGAGGAACGGGCGTTGGAGGCTGAAGCGGATTCAAGAGATCGTTGCGCTGAACGTCAGGAGCTCCAACGATTGCGTGACAAACTGTATGCTGATGCATCGCATCCAGATCCTGCAGCTGAATTCGAAAGAGTAAGTTTGATTGTTCCATTATTTCTTTCCCCTTCGCCACAAGTAACTCCTTCTTTTGTTTCATTTTTGTAAATTTTGTGGGTGGAATTCATGATTGAAATAATAATTGTATATTTCTACAGTTAAAGGCTGAAAGAGAAGAACAATATAAACCGAAACCTGTAATAACAATCATTGATGAGGACGATGAGAAAATAGAAAAAGTAAAAGAGCCACCAATGCCACCAATCGAAACCGAACCAATTGACAGTGATAGTGATGATGGTGTACAATTCGAAGATGCACCGCAGCCAGAAGTGCCATCGAGAACACCACCGCGACACCATCATCATCATCGCCGGCACCATCGTCATCATCAGAATCATCATCGGGATTCGGATGATATGGAGATAATGGAGCACAGTAGAGAAAACTCTAAAGATAAACGTATTTCATCACCTGCGATCCAAAATGTAACAATATCAGGCTTATCATTACCAACGCAAGATGAGGACTCGAGGATGTCGTTGGTCAGCGAACCAGAAAAGACTAGCGGCAGTATGATATTAAATTTATTCTATCAATTTCTTGGTTTTCATATATCTCATGATTCTATATAATTGAGATTTTCCAACAAATTCGCCCAATTTTTTCACGATACTCTCACTTCGTATTTATTCTTCAAAGGTAATTTCGTACCATTCGCTATGGGTGGTAGTGGCAATCGTAGTTCAGATCACGCAGTCGGTAACAAAACTCCCGCAAGTCCTGGGACTGGTGCAGGTGTACAACAATCAAGTCAGGCGAAGAAAAAAGGTCGCATGGATGTTAAGGATGTTTTCAATAATGACGACGATGATGATGGATCGAATAATTCGAAAAAACGTAAACTCGTACCACTAGGTAAGAGTCAATGATTTATGAATTTGGTATTTACTTCTGGAAAACCTATCATTTTCATTACTTACTTCCATTCTTTTTTTTTTTTTTTTTCCTCTAATAATCGTCATTTACATATTTGTGTTTTCTTTCTATGGATAGACTACGGTGATGAGAAGAAGAAAAAGGGTTTTGAGGATGCGACAACCAAGGGTGGCAAAGAAGAGAATACCAAGAGTCAGGAGGAGAAACGGAAACATATTAAATCATTAATTGATAAAATTCCTACTGATAAAAATGCTCTGTTCGGCTATCAACTAGATTGGGCAGTAATCGATAATGTGAGAAACTTTATAATAGATAAACCGTTCGAAAATTATTATCTTATCACTTGTTGCGCACGAATATAAATTTATCATTGATTTTATCAATGTGCAGGCACTAATGGAAAAGAGAATACGACCGTGGATAAACAAAAAAATTATTGAATACATTGGAGAACCTGAACCAACATTAGTTGATTTTATCTGCAGTAAAGTTATGGCGGGTAGCTCGCCTCAAGGTATCCTCGACGATGTACAAATGGTAATTATATTTTATTGATAATAAAAAATTTGATATTACAAAAGTGAAGAGAATATGATATGGCCAATCAACACAGGTAAAAATTATAATCAACTTTTATTCTATATATGTTTTAGGTATTGGATGAAGAGGCTGAAGTATTCGTTGTGAAAATGTGGAGGTTACTGATATACGAAGTGGAAGCAAAAAAAATGGGATTAGTTAAATAAAATCATAAAATTACAAGTAAAAAAAAAATCTAAATCTTGAAAGAAAAAATTATAAACAAAATGAATGTCCACGAATAACCCCAATTTATATTATCGAAAGTGAATAATAATTCCTCTTGTATGATGTAATGTTTAGTTTATACATATAGGAATTACGCAATTAAGTTTATATTTCAATGAAAACTTATAAACAGAGCATCGGAGTCACCAAAAGCAAGAAAAAACAATGTTACGATGATATTAATTATTGTGCTTTTTTTTTTATTCGTCAATTTCATAGGAGCGAAATACAAATGATATGCAACATAAGTATTTTATCACAAATATTGTGTCTGAGGCGGACCGAATTTATTCAAGTGGGTCACCATTAATTTCTATTCTCCAAGCATACAAAACATTACAATATATATGTGCACGTATGCATGTGTGTACAGTCCGAGAAACAATAAGAAACTGTTGATAATATATGTAGGAATATTGTTGCCGACAAAATGTATTCTCGTATATATGAAAGAAAGTCTTTGGATAGTGTGTGTAGGGTAGCCACTTGATGCATTCAGTAACGTCCAAACGTGTAAACTCATAAGCGACAATAACGTGCGTACCAACTCACCAAGCATCTATTAAACACTCAGCAAAAAAGCTTTCATCCACTCAAAGACAAATAATACTTGAAAGTTGAATCTAAGCAAAAGATACGTCCGTATATGTATACATATATTGTATTGTGAAGGTTCAAATGGGAGTAAAAGGATATCCATGTTAAATGTAATATCTATCACTAAAAAACAATAACTTCCATGTTCATTTGAAGTAGGGTAAGTATTCGGAGGGGAACAGTGTGGCGAATGCGAAATCGAAGCTTTATAGATATAAGAATTTTGTAGTCAGATCACGTATTCGTCTTCTGAAGAAAGCGAGATGGATGGAGAGGACTAAGAAGATGGAATTGTAAGAAATGTCCCACGACTATAAAAATGGTATGAACGACACCGTGCAGACGTGAACCAAGTAAGTATATATATATATTGTGTTATTTTCTTTTCATTTCATTTCTTTTTCTCATCGACCCTCAAACCGTAATTTCTTTTTATTCAGTTTCATAGAAATTTACTCGTTGGGACGAATACGCGTGGAATGGAATAACGAGAGAACTGCATAAATGAACAGCAGCTCCCTCGTTGCTATGTGAAAATCGCATTTCACTTCGATGGTCGTGTAGAATGCGCGACCGACTCGTGCTTGCGTGTTCTTGCATGACAATGAGCCAACGAACATTCATATTTCGCGGATCTCGTACGAGTGTTTTCCATTCTTCATATACTTTCAAGTTCTACAAGAAGTAAAATGACAAATAATTGAATAAATAGAAAAAGGTTTTCATTTTTTCAGAATGGCAGAGTTTTATATAGCTATTGAATATCAATATCCATTGAAATAAATTCATTATTTATATTCTTTTTTTCTTTCCAACCTCTGTCGTTTAATTTTAATTGAAGTTTGTGTTTATGCTTCATTCCAATTCAGTGTATGGAGTATTCACCTGCATGAAGAGGCGGCATGCAATACATTCGATTATGATTTGTTCTAGCGTTATTAATTAAACCTCAAGATTTTCTTTATGTATACATTACTTTCATGGAAATGATCAAAATAATTGCGTGTGTAGAAAGTTGTGGAGTAATTATGTGGTTGTAATTTGAATTCATCATATTGGTATTGATAACAGCTGCCAAAATAGTATTATTGGAAGTTTATCAATGTTTGTTTAATCAATATTCTCAAATTCATGTGTTGGTTGAAATGTTTTGCATTGAGTTCTGGCATTTATGAATCATACATGGTACGGACTCCATTAATTTATCAATTGCTGCAATTTGGATACAAGACTAGAGAGACTGAGACTACGCTGTATACAATTCTCCTTATTTCTATTTCAAAGTGTTATAATTCGGCTTTGCTCCTGTCTAATTCCAACATCTTATTTTCTGATTAAGCAGAAACATAGCGCACTTTATTCCCTGACGAAATATTTTACTGTCTCAACTGATATTTATGTCATCCACTAGGAATTTTTATTATTATTTTATTCCTATGTCTTCTTTTCTCCTTTTTTCTCTTTCTTTGCAATTGGAGCAGAAATTAATTGAAATTATAGAAATCTGGCATTCATAAAATATGAATCTCTTATCACTTTTTTTTCGAATTTTTTACTTATTTACGTTGTCAATTTTCGTATTGATAATTGTCCAGAGTAATGTTGAATAACATTCATTGAAAATGTAGAATCCAATAGCATGCGAATTTATATAGTAGCGATAAAAATATGGATGAATTAATAGTTGAGCCCAAATAACCAAAAAGAACGTCCAATCACTGTTTCTTTCTTTCACTTTCTGATGTTTATTCACATATTCCGATATAGAACTAAGACAATCGGCCAAATTCTGTTTTATCAGCGAGAGCTCATACATTTATTTCTGTATGCGACTGTGCGCGAATGAAAATTTGAAGAAACATTTGTCAGGCGAAAAAGCCTTGACTGCGAGTAATATTTTTTCTCTTGAACTATACAGAAGCTTACTTTTTTCCATGTATACAAGTACAACTATTTCTGTTTCTTCTCGAGATTTTCGCGTCATATAAGCACATATTCACACATGAAGTTTCGTGTATGTATTCAGAAAGATTTTGTTGGAATGAAAAAGTCACAGCTACGATCATCACGCTTCGACATGTAATAACTCCACTGCCTCTTGTAGATACTTCTATTGTTACAATTGTTTCTCACAAAAAAAAAAACGTGCATAAATTTGAATTATCCCCGATTTATTTCTTCTTCCTCCAACTATTGAGATGAAATACTGAAATACTCTTTCAAGTAGATCAACATACTTTTAGTGAAGACTTTGACAATAATGAACTGCTAGAAAGATGAATATCGTAACGAATATAAAATACTTCGAGGACAGCAGGAATTTATGTTAAAGGCATGAATGATGATTTTTATCAAAAACACTTTGAAATACGAATAATCAATATGTTTCCATTCAGTATAAATGTGGCTATGGTACTAACTACGACGAGAGGAACGGAAAAATTTCCATCAAATTTACACTCAATTGAATTTCACCATAAAAACAAATACGTTATTCAAAGAAATGTTACTTGAATCTTTCTCCAACTCGTTTTGTTGGAATATACCAGATCAAGTTAAGATTAACTGAACTGCATTTTCTTTGAAAGCTTGACAAGAACAGAAGACACATACAATTCGAACCATTCTCATCACCATGAATTCATTACTCATGACATCATGTATGTTGGTATAAACTAAAGAAACAGTATGATGATGACGATTAAACAATTGAACATTTCTATGAGTTATAAACAATTGCGATTAATGTTAGTATAGTAAGAAAATTTAGTTTGTCAACAGTTGGAGAAGGTGACGGATATGCAAAATGTGTACGCGTTTGTCTCGTTCATAGGATCATCGTCATCGCTATTTCATATACACACGCATAGTTATGAAACAATACGCGAATGCTTATTATACAGGCTATAGCAAATGTGAATATATATATATATATATATATATACATGTGGAGCGCGTACGCGTAGATATACAAGGAAGATGAAGAAGCAATTATTCTAATGGAGGCTCTCTTTGGTATACCAGAGAAAGAGCGGATCGAGAGACAACTGAGACAAGTGAGGTAATCCATGAATAATGCTCCTCTACCCAGCTTTGTTACCCTCATTCTGTTTTGTCGTATGTCTCGTCCTATACACTCGTTAATATTATGTTAAACTCAGTAATCCTTAAATGCTACGGCACCACCCACTCGGGCATTGCAGTTTGCAACCTCCGCGCTCGTATGTGCATATATATACACATACATACATGCATACATACATGCATACATACATGCATACATACATATATACAAAAACTATATCGTATATCAAACTTTCAGCAAAGACGCCTGAATATGTTATGTGAATGCAAATAAATTTACTTGTTTGTGATTATTTCTGGACAATTATTCTTCTACTCTTAGCTGTATTGGAAAAATTAATGGTTGTCATTATTTATATTCATGTGTATGGGATATCAAACACTTGAGAATATTTTCATTCTGTTCATCACGTAATTTACCATTATTACGACATATAATTGAACAAGTTTGGAGATTCGACGGAGACAATTTTTATCTAAGAATAACGAACATTTATGTGATTCTTTGAAAAACTGTTTTTCATATCCTACTTATTTATAGTTGGATATATGAAAATTACAAAATGTTTCATGAGTCCGTGGGAGAAAAAAAAAATCTCGTATTTTTCGTTTCTATTTTTTTTTAGACGGCCATTGCATATGTGTTTCACAAGACACTCACATAAACTTTTTTTTTCACTCAGGTATTTTCAGGCGGCTTTCGTAATTTTTACGCCGTTGAGAAAGGACATTGAAAAGAAAAGAGAAATAAAAAAAAAAAGAAGAAGGAGGAAAAAAAAGCGTAGTACACAAGAAGTAATCACAATGACAAGAAGTTGGTGGTCGAAGCAAAACCAGAAGGAAAAGTAAGAGCGAGAGAAAGCAAGGTTGGTTGCTGGGATGAAGAAAATTGAAGAGGCAAGCTGGATGTATCGCATGATGCGCGGTGTGCCAAGCGGCTGACGATGCACTTAGCAATATTAGAAAAGCCACCAAACCCTGCACTGGTGTAGCAGCTACTAACTGCGACCACGACTATAAAGATGACGATATGCCTTCCAGGTTTTATACTCATCATGAAACGACGAAACTGTCGTTCATGTCACCGTCTTTGTAATCACTCTATTGACAACCAATATTTACACGTATAATATAATATAATGTTGCACTTTACTCTATCGATTCATTTCATTTTTCTCATTTGCTTTTTTACATTTTTCTATATTTTTCAGCCTCTCGAAATGGAGAAGATGGAAGAGACGTTTGATAAACTTTATTTGTAATTGATGAACATAACACTACAACCACCATAGTGGAAGCGCAACAGGATCCACCTCAATGCTTTGTGTATGATGTCAGTGAGTGACGATGGGCGTTGGTATAATATGACAAACTAACAATCACATTTGATATTTGACAAGGACATGATATTACAAGCGAGGGCCATTATTATATTCTCGATGTATGTATTGATTTAAATATATTATGTATTGGCCGCGTCAGAGATTGGGTCAAGGGAAAATTTCAAAGTGAAATTAGAGAAATTATGCCTTCTCTTGCATTTTTTTCATGAATGAATGATGTCAAATTTTCAGAGTTGCCTCTATTTCAATTGCAATGATTAATGCTTTTTAATATATGCCTAATTAATATAAATTTATTCAAGAACAATTTTCAACAAAGTATAACAACAAATAAAATGCAAAAAGAGTTTATTGAACCAACATATTTTTAACAAAAATATCAAACTGATGGATCATATTGAGAATTTACTTAATTTTTCATCACGATAATTTTATAACTATCTAAATCTCAATAAATTGAAGCACTATAGTGACATCTATCAAATGAAATCTAACATTTATTCGGATGCATAGTCAATCAGAATAAGGTAATCAGAATGTTTTAATCAATTAAACGACTTTTACATTTATAATAAATGACACAATTTATATGACTTCAGTGGAGAATCATCTCACGAGATCATCAACAATATACACTTGAGCATACATTAATTCACTTGACATCGCGTGAAGCAATAAAACGGTGAAGAATATCCAGAATCT
Source organism: Meteorus colon (assembly GCA_030523085.1). Taxonomy (NCBI): domain Eukaryota; kingdom Metazoa; phylum Arthropoda; class Insecta; order Hymenoptera; family Braconidae; genus Meteorus; species Meteorus colon. The sequence continues at coordinate 171,695 of JAPYZH010000335.1, forward strand.
TGATAAGTTCAAGATTGTGTAATCAATATCTGAGTTACTTATTCTCACATACCCTGTAAAAACATATTTATAGAAATAAGTGCAAATGAAGTAACAATAATGATAACAATGAAAAAATGTTCATTCACAGGAGAAAATTTGTTCCAACCAGAAAAAATAATAATTGTCCTCTTGCATCTAGTCACTTGGTCAGTGAGTCTGGAAGGAATCACATTGTGAATGAAAAAATACAGGAACAGGAGGCAAAGAAACGAGACGATGAAGAAGAAGATAGAAGAGAAAGATGAAACGAGAATGAGCCAAGCGAGTCGCGGCCGTTTGTCATGCAAATATGCCCTGACCTGGTCAGAAAAAAGAAATGAAATGAAAAACTCAAATGGTAATTTGAAGGATGAATTGAAAAAAAAAAAGAGATACATGCATGAAGCAAAAGAAAAAAGAATAAAAATCCCAATTCAAGATTACATTATCCTTTTTTATACTCTTTCCACTGCACTGGAAATTATCAGAGGCTAGGAATTGGAATTTAAATTTAACAAGTTACGATGAGTAAAAATTAGCATATTAGTATATGAATGGGATGTATGAGTTTGAAGTTGCCCGAGGGTGTTTCGAATTGGTCCAGCGTGCGCGGGTAAGAGTGAGAGGATATATAAAGGCCGTCCCCTTTCATGTACTGAAGTCGCATCGTCGTCTACATTCGCAAGAGATTCGCATATACGAGCACATGAGGGGTACTTGCAAGCTTCATATATATATATACATACAGGCATATATAAGTTGAAAATGGCGTAATAGTATAGCTCGGGCAGTTGCCTCCTCCGTGTCGACTTCACATTTCTGACCCCGTTCCATGAATCGTCTGCGTTGCCGTTTTTATTATTCTCTCTCCGTCCACGATTTCTGTCCATCTTTATTTCCTCCTTCACTTAATCACCTCTTTCACTCTTCGTCATGCCGACAAGTCACAATGTGTTTGTGGTAAAGTTTGTAAAGCATTTGGTTTATTGGGCAGTCCAGTGAATTATTCGACATTAAGATAAAAAGAAGATGAAAAATTAAAATAAATTAATGTGAAAACGGGAAAATGACCAAACTATGTACAGTATAAGGATGTATATAATGTAGAAGATTGTAAACAAGGGCGGCTGTATGATTGCGTATCATTGCACGGGATTTTATTTCATAGCAACCTTCAGACGGGAAACATTGATAGCCTGAGGAAAGACGGGTAGCATAGATTGAATCGCACCTTGGGGACGTGCGGAGGATGTAGTGCGGGAGGGCATGTGAACGACAAAGGATATCAATATGGATGTGTAGCGTGTAGGGATGTATAGGTGTGTGTACGTACGTAGGATCAAGTGGGATGTGAAGTCTATGAAGGATGAGATTTTTGAGCAAGCAACTGCCTGCCACATCTCTATTTGATATCCACTTCCTCTTTGAGTCAAAATCTACTCCCGTCTCATATTTGCTCAATAATACAACATAGTGATAATTAACAAAAATTTCATTTGCGTTTTTATGCTGATGATTGGACAGAAAAGATATTGAATTTGTGTGAGGTAGAAAATTTATTTTTCATCATAATATGTTGGAATATGAAAATATTAAATTTGTTTGTTTTTTTTTTGTTTGTGTTATCAATTTTATGTATATTTATGAATATACATTTCTGTTTTCAATCTATCTTTTATTATGAATTTTTATATCAATCATGCAAAAATACAAATTCAGTTACACTCAATTGTCAGTAAAATGAATGTGGATGAAAAAATTTGCTCGTCAACATTGTCAATTTGTCGAAGAATGATAGAGATTGAAGAAGATGTACGTGACAGGGACGTGAGGATTGTACTTTGAAGACGATTGACGGAAAAGAGATATAGGAACAACGACTATGACAGATATAAGAGAAAAATAAAATAAATAAATGAGTAAATGAAAAAGAAAAATGCGAAGAACGAAAAGTGGTATTTGGTTTTGGAGCAATAAGAAGAGAAAAAAAAAAAAATGATGAAAAAAGGATTTGGTGTTGGGTATGTGAAGAGAAGTGTATAACTGGGCGGATAACGGATCGGAGTGTCGCGCGGAATCGATTGACACGGCAAAGGCAGTTTGAGAAACTGGAAGGACATAAAGGAGATTGGACGAGGGTGCTCGGGGTGAGCGCGTGTAAACCCCCATGGGTTTGCTATACTGTATTTCGCTGCTTGCGCTACGTCGCCTAACTTTCATCTGAGCTATAACATCACTGACAACTTTCTCTCTTGCTCTTTCTTTCATTCTTCTCATCTGTCTTATATCTTGTCTAAATTCAGGTACTTTAACCATCATCCCAACCTAGAGTCGTTCTTGAGTCTCCTTCATTTGTAATGTAACTATCTTTCTCTTTCCCTCTTTTCAATCTTAACTCTAAACAACCAATTGTGAATTTCACTCCATGCAATCGATGCTTCAAATGTAATGTGCAAAAAGATATGCAAATTTCTACCTACTTATCTCACACGATAATTCGTGGAACAGTGGAAAATAGAAGCTTTCATATTATCAATATTGGCTATTGATAATTGATAAATAAATGGTGACTATTAAATCTGAACATATTAGAATCATGAAATCTAATGAATTGCATTTGTCACAACGGAAATGAATAAAATCCTACGCATATTCCGGGTAAAACAAAATGATGCGGCATTTAATTATTCATTTCATTATCAACATTATTCTTGTTCACTTTTATTTTTTTTTATTTTTTTTTTTTTTTTCGTTGCTCTTTACCGCATCAATTATTATATGAACAAAAATATTTCTATTCAATTTCCAGCATTGTCTGTGGAATTAATTTCCATTTAGTGATAAATCAAGAGGTATTCAAACAAACCATTCAACTTCGGGACATTAGTAATGAAAGTTTCGAATATCAACGATGTCTTCGACAATTGTGACTGAAAATTGTTTGTCAAATATAACTCAGCGTTGAAATATTCATATTATATTTAAATTCTTATCTATTCACTTTCATCAATATGAAATAATCTTCTCGATATGTTTGACTAATTATCTACATTTTGTTGGTGAAATTTTTGGATGATTGTTACTTTTTACGTTTTATTCATCCTTGTTGGCGTTAGTCGTTTCAGTAATTTTTTTTCCATTTTTCCCCATTTCTTTTTTTTCTTTTTTTTTCTTTTTTCTTCTTTTTTCTTCTTTTTTCTTCTTTTTTTTCAGAATGCTAGAGAACCACGTAGATTTTCATTAATTTGATTTTAAACTGGTTTCCGCCAGTGCGTTGATATATATTGAAATACATATATGTAGAAAGAAAAGCTACCTTCGTGCACACGGTAAACGATATAAATATTCCCTCTCGTTTTATAGCGCGAGTGCGGGAGAAAAACGGGATGTGCACAATAACGAATGAGTTCAGTATTCGGTGTTTCAATTGCACATGTGTGTGCGACGTCAATTGAAACACAATACATTAATGTGTATATATGTATAAAATGTATATATTGTTGGAGATTGTAACATTGTGCAAGTGATACTGCTTTGTCCAGCCATGATTATCAAGAGTATTTCTATTTGTATTTGTATTTGTTACGAAACATAATTTTTCTTTACGAAAAGTAGATTTTTTCTTGAGTGAATAAATAATTACAAAGGTTGTTGTTATTGAATAGTTTTGTTCATGCATGTGAGAATATCTATTTGATATACGAGTGAATGTTCCCTGAAAAATTTCAAATACGATTAACTTGAGGTTCATTTTCTTTCTAACTGGCTGACGTGATAACTTGGAATTGAATATAACAATTGGACTAACAGAAACCTCATTTGAATGACGAATAAATTTCCTATCGTCTTTTTTATCCTTTTTTCATTATGATATTTGTTGATGATTCTTGTAAGGACATGAAGCATTCAAATTAATAACTTTCACTATAATTCAAGCGATTTATATAAATAAAGTATTTTGGTGCTCGGAAAAAATTAATAACCCCTTAACAGAGTTTTCAAATTTTCATATTTTATACAACGTACAGTAGTCGCTGACAGATATGATATCAAATGGGAAACAAAGCTGGTGTGACATAGTGAACAATTCATGCGTGTGTAGTATCGAATGAAAAATGCGATATGGATATAACTGAATACATATGTACAAATGTTTATGTCTGCATATATGTATAGAGAAATAATGTAATATATGTATGTATATTATATACAATTGTAAATTATGCATGTTGGTATGGTATGTTGCTATGGATAGCGAACGCGACACGCGCACGTACTCATTCACCACTCCCCTTTGGCCCTTTGGCCCTTTGGCCAGACAACACGAATAATCGGCCGGATGTACTCCGTAAATCGTACCACTTGCTCGTAAGAAACGTGATTTACAATGTCCGGTTTGTTATGCACATATACGTATACTTGTACATATATACAAATTCAGTGAGCTTTCGTTTTCTATGTATGTGTCGACTCAAATGAAATTTTTTGTGTTTTTTTAAAATTTATTTGGTATAATCGATGAATCAGACATTTATCCGCGAAATATTCAGTGTGTATAATTCAATATACATATGATCTTGTTTTGATACACATATAAATAATATTTTAATGTACACAGATAAAAAGTATAGAAAAAAAAATGAGAAACGTGAAAATGAAATAAGTATAAAAATACTTTCTCTCAAACACACAATCAACGAAGTCCTATTACAGAATTAATTTTACCAAGCATCAAATTAACATCCAAACTTCAACAGAGATGGAGAAAAAAAAGAGAAAAACTTAAGTCACTGTCGATTGCGTTCTGTGACGGGCAAAACTCGCGCGTACCACTCCCCCCCTACAAATCCTCCATTCCTCCATCCCTTCATCCTTCCATCCTTTCATCCCTCTATCTTTCGTTTGCCATAGCCACCAGCATCTCCTACGCGAGTAGGTCAAGTTGTCGATGGCAATTTTCTCCACGCGCTATCCCTCTTTCTCTCTGCCAAAGCTCTTACCCTTTCCATATCTCTGACTAACCCCCAACCAAGTACATACATAACTTCATATATATATATATATATATATATATACATTCACTTAGTTTTCCTTTAGCTCAGTAACGTAGAGGATGAGACGCCACGGACAACGATCTATGAACGTGAGCCCGCGGAATTTCATTAGCATCGAACGAAACCCTGGTGAACTGTAAGGATGGTGAGCGGTGAGAGGTAGCAAACTGTCCAACTCTGCGAGCTTCGCTTGCTTGTGTGCCACCCGCTTCTTTTGCAAAAGAGCAATCACGAGGGAGAGAATGACGATGAAAAAAACGAGGAAGAGCTGTAGTATATGGATAGATAACCGTTTACACATTCATTCAAGTTAATAGCAAGCGAATCTTGAGTGATAATTACGGTGACATCTGTATATGAAATGCATATGTATGGATGAATGTTTAAGTGTGTGTATGAAAATGTTGAGAGAAATAGACAAGATCAACGTTCACTAATTTAATTTAATTACGTTCTATGATGCTGCTTGATAATTTATTCGATTAGATAATTAACATAGCGTGTGGATTTAAACCAAATTTCAAAGCATAATTCTACTAGCGATATAGATGTCCATGTGCAGATGTTTAAGTATTCGTCCAACTATATATAATATGCTTATTAATAGCATCGCAATCAAATAGTTGAGTGGATGTTTATTATATTATTGCGGTAATGTTGTTATTGTGGTATTACTAATAAGCTGTGTTAATAGTATGTCGGATGGACAAAGGACAATGTAGCAATCGCGTAGAAAGGCTAGTTATATCTGTGTGCCTCGTGAGTAATTCGATATTCGTCAATGTATAACAAATTATTTCAAGGTTTATCGAATATTCTGGCTTTATGATGCATAATGTTGATTAATTATAATTAGAATAATTATTTATGGTTAATTAATTTTTTGTATTGTTTGTGGTAGGTCCGTGAATTGAATTATTCACATGGAATGTAATACGTGGCATAAACACGAATTTTATACAGTGTTTTTTTTTTCGATTTTTCGATTTTTCGATTTTTCGATTTTTCGATTTTTATACTTCAAATTGTTGATAGAACGGATTGATTTGTTGATTGTTGAGTTTCTTTTATTCGGGGAATAATTCATTATGTATTAATGATATGGGGATATCAAGAGATGATACACTGTTAGAATATCTGGATGATGATTTAAATAAGTTTCATGTCGACTTCGTGAGAAATTATTCATTCATAAATTGTTCAAGAAGTGAAAATGATGTTTCCGCAAATAGGGATAGCTGATTTTTCTTACAAAGAGTAATAGAACTTTTAGCATCTGCATTTCTTTTTTCATATTTTAGGGTTTTTTTCTTCTATAAAATTTTATGGGAATAATCAAATTTCACTCAAATTACATTCCACTAATTCGGATAAAAATACTCATAAGTTAACTCCAAACTTTCCTTGACGCATCGAAATAAAAAATTTTAATCATATATGAGTGTCAAATGATATCAACTCACGAAAAATAATACATCGGGTTTCAATATTGTACATTCAAATATGTACAATTTGATCAAGAAATATCTTTTGACCAAAAATTAAGTTATTTATCACCCTCAAGCATATAAATATTTGGATATTAGGAAAAAATAAATCATAAATACCCAGGAAAATATATACCATTACTTGAAAGAATCAACTGAAAGAAAAGTGAACAGTTTTGCTCAAAGATTCGGCAAGCAGAAAAATGTGAAAGCAACAACCAAATGAAATAAAGACGGTAAATAATGTAACATTTTATCCGGGTGTTTGTTTGATGCGTAAAGGAGTTTATTGGTTGCTCGTCGATTCCTTAAAGTTTATTCAACGAGCGCGCGCATCTTTACTAGAGTCATCTTCTACTTCTTTCTCTTTCTACTACCACTGTTGCTGCCTCCTTCTCAATCTTCTTTTACATTCATCCACCTCAGTACATTCTCGCATCCTCATGGATACCCCATCGACCTTTACCCCCCTCATCCAACCCTCATCCAACCCTCATCCAATCCTCATCCCCCCTTCTATTCTCATACCATGTTTATGTAGATCTCCCACTCCACCGCCCTCTATCAGCCAACCCCTATCCAACTCGTATATATCCGCCCGAGGAATTCTCTTGCAGAACTTTCCGATATTCATATCTGCTTGCTAGTACATCGAAAATTCCAAGCTCGCCTCTTGCCATGCTCCTTCTTCACCCTTTATCTAATTTTTTTCTTCCCCACATCTATAAAGAATTCGCAGCCACTTACAATATCAACGACCCCCATTTCATACTATCCCTTGCATTTTTCCTTCAGGCGTCCCTCTTCCACCACCATCTCACAAGGCAGCCAGAGGCTATCTTATTTCGTCGTTTTACATCTTTGCATCCCTGCTCTCACTCTCTCTTTTCATTCACTTTCTTTCTGGTTCTACTTCCATTTCTTCCTTCCGTCCTACCACAATAACAAGAAATGAAAGATGCCACTGGCAGGCAGTAGCAATACTATATCTATCATCAAGCGCAAAAAGGCAGTGTACCAAAGAAAAATCAAAACATTTCATCGATATGCTGCTGTGTATTCATCAATTTATTTCAATCAATGATCAGATACTCTTTTTTATCTCTCTTTTATTTGAAGATTCATATGATAAATCGAGTTTCACAGTTATCGATTTCTAGCTCTTTGTAATATTCATGATGTGAGGTCACGTAATTCAATATCCATATATTCATTTATTATGTACGTATGCCTATGAATTTCACAGATTGATGTATTACCGATGTGCTGAGAATTATTCATCATTTGTTCATCTGTTTTCATTTGTACATTTGTCGTTATTGGCTTTTTTTTTTCTTTCAGTGATGCTGATGAATTATTTGAATTGAATATATCTAATGGATCAGTGAATTGGCTAATTATGGGGAGTCTATTGGTTTCTTTAAATAACTGTCTAAGTTCCACTTGGGGAGGATTGAGTTAATGTGAAGTATTGTCTCATCCTATATATTCTCCGCTCACTCATCTCAACTCAACGACGCTAGAAATTTGACGCATTGATGGTGGCAAATTGCTTGTGGCTAGAACATCACGTTTCATACAATACATCTATCTCATATAAACTTGATGCTGAGTTGTTATAGTACTCAGAATGATCGCGATAGACACAATCATGAAGTTGCAAATCCATAATTTTGTATCTTTATGATATTTTATAAGTTTTGTCAGATTGCTTTGAATAATTGTGAGAATAGTGATAGTAATATGGTATGATTTGAATAGGGTGAAGAAAAAATCGTTAAATTGTCGTGATTTTAATGGAGAATATGAGTATTTACTTGTCGAATTTTTCATAGAAAAAAAAAATTGTATGGGGAGTTGTCGGTTGGAGTGAAACTATGCAACGTGATAAGCTATTTCCGCCCAAACACTAGATGGAAATTTTTAAAAGTAAATTAAACAAAGTAATTGAAATGTGATAATTTTCAGCTATTTTATCTTTATTGAGATATGTATAATATATATCCGTTGTTGATTTTTGTCAATGTTTTATCCCCCCCCCCCCCCCCATGTTTTATTCTCCAATACATGTGTAATTCAATATTCATGAGTGTATTTTTATTTTTGTTATTTTCATTTATTTTTTTTGCTGGTTTCCTATTACAATGGCGACAAGAGGATTTATACATTCGATGGGGAATTCCAAATGATTTGTATTGGCGACCCACCTATACACGCATATAAACTCGTATCAATTGACATGATTTTATATATTTTTATATATCGATATATGAATATGTGTACAGTTATCTGATTATTATTTTACAATGCGTCGTATCATTTATTGACAATGGCAGCAGATATTTTTACTATATCTGTAATGCATGTATATTTTTATTTTCCATTATTGGATACAATTCTCGTGTGACATTGAAGTTGCATTGCAAATCACGTCATTCTCTCTTCAATATTTACGTTTGTGATTCCACTGATTATTGTCATTATTCAAATGATGGTTTATTTATCGGTGGATTATACAAGCAGCAGGGGAAAAAAAGTGCCCGTAAATGTTTTGCAAAAAAATTTACGAGATTATACACGATTATTCGATATCAAATTACAGTGATGGAATTTTCATACAACCAATCGTTCGATGTTGAATTTTCTTGCCATTCATTCATTCATCGCTCTCGGCAATTCCAAAACTACTTTTTTAGTATCGCAATTTCGATGTTTTCATTGATAATAATAATATTAATAATAATGATGAATGGTTTTCGAAATTATTTCTTTTATCCAACTGGCCTCACAGACAATTACAAACTCATCACGATGCAGTCACTTTTCTATCAACAGTTCAATAACTTAGATAACTTTTCCAACACTCTTGACTTTTTACATTACATATGATCTACATGTTAATTTTTATTTATATATGAATATAAAGATATATTCATTTGCAATCGGATTTATTTGTAAGTGATTTTCTCTCATACGGTTCAACACTGCAGTTATTTCTGATGCCATATTTTCATGACACTTATCCCGAATAAATGTTGAAGATATAATGATTGTTAAAAAATATTCCGCAATGAAAACTTTGCCTTTTTCATATTTTTCAAATTTTTTTTTTTATCATTATATTTTCCTATCTTCATCGCGAATGAATTTCAATCTGGATGGAGCATCAGTAATCAATTATACATTTCATTTCAGTGTATAGACAATGGATGTGATGAACATGATGACGATATGCTATGATAGATGTTTGAGTGTATCCGTATGTCTATAGTAATTCATTCATTTAGCTATCCATCGAGCTATACATACTGGTCGTTGACAAAATAAATAAATACCGTGGCTAAGAAGTTTGGATACAAATTGAGAAATTGTGAATAACATCGCATAGATATATGTATATATGTGTTTATGTATATAAATATATACTGGAAACAAAAATATTCTTCAATGGTGACAAAGTTTTTTTTATTATAATCACAATTTCATCATTGCTTCAAGAAAATAATATTCTCAAAGCTATAGACTGAATGTATACATTCCATTTAACTTTTCAAGTTTGTGTTTTCGTATTATAAACAAAGCAACAGTCCAGATTAAACATTTTAACGCTTGTAAATTATTCACTGAAGAGATCCGAAGTTAGAATATTCTTATCTTGGTCAAGTTCTTGAAATCTGTACTTTAATTAACAATAACATTTGACATTAGTCTAAAAGTTAAAATAAGTTATTCAATGAAGAATATTTTCCACCGTCAGTGCAATCATAGTGCGAAATTTAAAAATATATTTATTGGGTTCATCGCAAATTTTATGAAGACTTGTACACTTTTGAAGATCGTTCTCGGTGTTTTTTGTTTCCTTTATGGAATGGACACTTCAAGTTTTCTTTTAATATATCCACACGAATTTATAATTTCTGCATCATGATGACATTATATATACATATATTCATCCAATCATCTATTTATTCATCCATGAATCTATATCTCAAAGTCATTATATCCATCGGCACACTCCTCAAAACTTGAATTAATTATTTCCGCGGTGGATAATGAGCGAATATTGTAACAAGAAAAAGTATGAAATGAAATTCAACTTCATTACAATTTCTATTGCAACTTCGTATTTATATAACGAGCAATTAATTTTATCACAACTGTGAAGATACATCTGTTTATGACGGAATTAATAATTCACATTGTTTTGGCACAATATTATTCACTTGCAATATTTCATAATGGAGATGAAGAATGATTTATAACGAGCGAAAACAATTTTCATTCATCCAGTGAAATATTTTTGATTTTTTTCTTCTTCATCTTTCACTCTATTTTCTCTTTTTCTCCATCTTAATCACGTATATCCCAATGTTTTCCGAATTTTCACGGATATGAAATCTTACAACGTCACGATTAACACAATAAAAAATTTATTTACATAAAGCATTATCATTCATATGCTTGCACGCTCGGGCGTTTATTAACGATTATATTCTTCGTTTAGTAAACCGACACCTCAAAAGCTACTAATATTTCTCTTTTTTCATGTTTTATTTTTCACTTAATATTTTTCATTCTCTTCATTCAGGCGCTCACATTTGTTTGTTTGTTTGTTTGTTTTTTTTCTTTTTTTTCCTTCCATCCGAGATTATAAAGCAACTTGTGAGAGACATAGGTACGAAGCATGCTAATCAAAAGACTATTTACAATATTCTCATGTTGCGATTTACAATGAAAACCTTTTGGAATTTAGATGTGAAGTACTTATATATGTTCGACTGCGGGAAAAAAAATTATTTTTCACCCGGGCGATAATGAAAAACGAAATTATAGTAGAAGATAGTGGAAACGTATGCAGATACACGGTATAGATGATATGCAATCATGTGTCATCCATTGTTTGGAATAATTTTCGTATCCTATGCGAGCTTAAATAAATATTGTATTATATACAGCCGTGACAAAGCATAATAAAAAAAAAGCCAGGAAGTAAAAATAAGAAAAAGAAATGCGTTCAAGTGAGATATTACCGCAATATACCATAGTGTATATAGTCAGCCGATTCTTAAGCCGATAAACTTGACGTATATGAATATTGAAAAATAACATTATGCGCTGTTAAACATTTCCAATTTTTCAATATCGATCGGACAATTTTATCCCTTTTTATTATTCCTTTGGCACTCATTTTGAACAAATGAATTAAATAATCTTCTGATCTTTATCATTTCACTCAAGTCTCTTATATTTTTCTTCATTTATTTCACTCTTCGCCAATGTATTTATACTCATTACTAATATAACATAGCAGAAATCAACAGATCGAGTCTGTGAAAAATGTTAACGCTTCATATTTATATCCATGGAGAAATAAATAATTTTTCTTATGTGACTTTAATCTCGATTTTTCATTTTTTCAATTTTCTTTTAATTACAAGACGTACAAACTTTTAATGGCGCACCACTTCCATTTGCTTTTATTCTTATTCAAATTGGCTTACGTTGTGATTAATGAGGCAATGAAAATAACGCAAATGGTTGTTAATGAAACTGGCCATCTTGAGCATGCATCAGTAATGCTGGTTGTAGCTGTTGCTGCTGACGATGACGCTGACGCGCCATTCATGTCGACAGGCGTCTGCGATGTGTAACCACTTTCTCTCAACGAACCTTGATAAACGCGATTTAGCCGGTGTCCATGATGCTCGCGTGTCTCATTCATATCCTCGCCGTCTGACACCTCGCTGTTCTTCCTCGAATGTTCTGGCAGACGCATGTCTTCAATGAAACAAGTTCAAATTCAATTTATAAATAACTATTCGGAAGCGATTTCACAGTGGTGATCAGGAAGATAACTATTTTTATGTCTGCAATGATCTCCACGAATTTGTCTGGGTATATAATTATTAAGACATGATTTTCTGATGATGAACCGTGATATGAAAATATTCATTACTTTGCCTCTTTTGTATGGATTAACATTTAGATAATAACATGAAAATGTCCCTGAATATATATTCTCAATGTTCAGCCACTTTCTTCACATTATTTTTTGTTTAATAATAATTAAAATCACAACCGAAATGAATAAATCCAATTACATTTCTCTCCGAATAGTACATATTGCATTGACAATTCATACAATATTTTATTTTATTTGATTAATCTTTTTTCCCTTTTCATTTTTTGTTGTCTCACGTTTTGATGTGAAGCTTCATTTGGGATATCCAATTTATCTTGTAGCCCACAAAATCGAACGATATTGGGTGACAAGGGGACGCGAGAGACTCGAGTGAGTAACGCACTGGTGGAAGGGCGGGTGAACAAAAAAAAAACAATACAAAGAGAAAGAACAGAATAGTAGTTCAACACTGATAACACTTGGTGGACTTTTATCGATCATGTTTGGCAACAGATGGCTTACCCAATTCCCGTCCAGTTTTAGCTTTCATCTGCTGTATTGTGTGAACGTGTATATGTACCTGTGTGCATATAGATATATATATATATATATATATATACGCCTCTGTGTGGGTGTGTGTTTGTGTGTGTGTGTGTGTGCGAGAGTGGGGGTGGGGGCAGTATAGTGAAACTGTTGACTGATAAATGATAACTAATACGCCTAAAGGATATTGTTTCTATTGCCAACTTTTGACCCCAGATGAACGCGTCGACGTGATTTCTCGATTCTTGTCTTGTGAAACACTTCCCTTCTTATTTTTCAGATTCATCTTTTTAAATCAGAAAAAAAGAGCTATTTTTGATATAGACAACGATACATGCACCCAATCGAAAACAAATTTGGTTCCCGATTTAAATATTAATTGAGAATGGGTCAGAATTGGAGATGATATTTAACGTCAACAGTGTTTATAATATGACAGTTGTATTAGTAAAGAAAACTCTTATAAAAGAACTTTTGAAAAACTTGATAAACGTAAAGGAATAACAAAATGATGATATAGATGAGCCCTGACTCGCGTTGTTCTTTTCTATTATTCTCCTATCCTTTTCTTCTCATTCCTCTTTCGAGTTGGTTTACTTGATCATGACTCCCATTTTTTATTCCTCACTAATTTTGTAAATATCCTTTTTTACTTTCTCCCTCGTTCTCCATTTCGCCTCCTTGGTCTCTTGTTTTCAAGGGGCTTAGCACTTTCGTACTTCAAGGTTCAACGGTTAATCTACCGAGCTTAACTGATCGCGTGACTGTATGTGGGAGCAAAGCGAAACGAACGCATCCTTGGATAAACGAGATATGCTCGAAGTACACCCCGAGTATATACAGAGCTCCAGTTGTTGGGTAATGTTTACACCAGGAAAATTGGTGGGATAAAACGAAAGGGATTGTTCTATGATAGTGTAGAATGAAAATATCGATCGTTTGAAGTGCTTAGATAAAATTTATTCATTTTTATTTCCCTCGTGCTCCATTCAATCGTTTATTTTTTTTTATTCCCTTTTCCAATCTATGGTTCATCAAGTATGTATAGATAAGGGATGTGAGTTTGAATAAACGTGATTCTTCAAAGACAAATTGTAAAAAAGAAAGTTCATTTAGAAACAAATGAATTTCAGGTAGTTCGACAGTTTAATGAGCGGCTGTTTCCAATTCTTCATAAATTTTATATAACAAATTGGAAAAAAAAAGATAATAGCAACTAACGTTGATCGAATTACCCGCTTCATTATAAATTCTTTTGTTCATAATTCATTAAATCAAACATGAGACCTTGTTAATTCATTTAATATTCATTATTCCGCAAAACACTTCATTAACACTAACTTTGTTTTATTAATAATTTAATTGCTACTTCTTCACAATCTCAAGTTTTATGCTTTAAAGGAAAATTAAAAGTGTTAAAAGTCGGTTACATGACTAAATATCCACGACAAAAAATCCGCGACAAAATATCCACAGCCAAAATTTCCATAGTCAAAATGTCAACGGTGACACAATGATCATGATCAAAAAAATTGGAAAAGTTATTGTTATTTTTGTCTGAGATATTTTTCTATACATAAATACAACCTATATTATATATTGAAAACCTCACAATTGCGTTATTAATAAATTAATTAAATGGGTGTATTTTTTCTTTCTACAATAATACATACCATATAGGCGTATACTACTCTCTGCCTCGCCAATCGAATTCTTCGAAATACATTTATATCCACCCAAGTCAATTTTATGTAAATTACGAATTATCAATCGCATTTGTATGCTGTAATCTGACAATTTTTCTTCTGCCATCGAATATTTGTGATTTGTTATTATCATTTCGCCTGACGCTCTCGTCCAATAATTGATAGCTTTTGGTGATGCTTCAACTTGACACACCAATGTGACATTTGTGCCTGTTGGTGCACCAACCAATTGATTTGGTACTTGTATCATTGGATGAACTGAAAGCAAAATTAAATTCATGAAATATATAAAAAAAAAAAAAACGGTATACATGAATATAATTAACGTTGTTGAAGAAAGTTGATGCTGTATTTAACTGAAGATGCTGGTAATCGAGCGAAAGGTACTTGGCAGCGAGCAGCGAGCAAAGAGATGAAAATGGTATAAGCTACTTATATCCTTTATGGATCGAAGAAATATATATATTTCAAGGCAAGAGTGAATATTTACACAAATATATAAATAAGTAAATATTTATACAATCTATACGAGTTAGGGTACGATATTAAATATATTATTGAAACTCACAGCATCATACTGAGAAAAATATAATTTTCCTATCATGAATCATTTTGACTGAAATACAATTAAAGCCTCAGTATTTATCATGATAATATTTATTATTGCAATGTAAATTATTATTATTATTATCATTATCATTATTATCAATATCATCATATTGAAGTGAGATACAATCACGAACAAAACCAGTTGTGGAAGTAAATCTGGCTGAAATTATTTATTGCATCCGTCAGCATTTCACATTTGATCATTGAACAGATCAAACAATTTATACTTCTTTCGGGCGAATCCGAACAAATATTGGTTCGAAGGAATATATATTGAATTACATCTATTAATACTTTGTTGCTACATTTTTCAGAAATATTCTGAATAATCTAAATCAAAGTTGAACCATCACATATTCCACCAGAAAATACGAAATTAATAAGGGCTATTATGTTTTATTAAATAAATCGGTATATTGATAGAACTGGTGCATCACTTTTCCATGAAATCAATTCATCAGTCCCAATGTTAATATAAAGCGACGGAAGAGATAAACAATAATACGGTGCAGGATTAAATAACATTCTACAATAAGATTCACAACTTTCATACAGTGAAATACTCCTTAAATTCATTGATCATGCAGTTCAAAATAACAATAAACAATAAATTGAAACAATTGGAATTAACTAAGATAAAAATAAAAATAAAAATATTTCAATCTCAGTCTCTGAAAAAATTCCGGATCATTGTATAGAAAAAAAAAGTACAATTGTGTCTAAAACGTGTGGCATTTCGTTCTGAAATTGTCATATTCATTCAGGTATTCATCGAGGAACATGGGACCACTTTCATGGCCACTATATGCATAACAAGAATTAATATATGCACCAACACTGCCATATATATATATATATATATCTATAAATTCCTCAGCAATTAAAACTTTCTCGTGGCTGTGGGTTTTTTTTAAGGTTCGAAAAGCACCAGACACATACAAGCATCCACATATACAAACATCCAATGCTATAAATCAATCTCATCGTTTTGCATCGCCAATATCCGCCTGCACGCGAAACGATCGTTCCAAATATATACCAATGATATGAACTTATACATACACACACACGCGAAAACACTTTTATATATTTATGTATAGATAGAGAGAGAGATGAAGCGAGAATGAGGGGGGGGGGGGGGGGGGGGGGGGGGGAGAAAAAAAAAAAAAAGAACATTAAACTAAACTTGTTGTGGAGCATTCAACGGCTAATTAATCGGGTGCATATACCTGCATGCATTGTATGTTTATATGCATATGTATTGGGGCACTCGTTCGTGTCGATGGTTCGATGAGTCGAAATAGTGAACAACTGCCGAAGTACATAGAGGTGTAATAGAGAGGGCGGACGGGAGGATACAACAGGAAAAAAAAAGTGGATGAAAATAAAATAAAAAATCGACTGAGAGAGTGGATCAGTTACGTGAGATAAATCACTCTAATTGGAGAAATAACATTTCCTCTTGCCGACTAATAGTAACAGTGGGATTGATATGTATATATATGCGCGCGTGCGCGTGTGTGTGTAATCAAAGGGTGAGATGGCTTGAGAGTGGGTGGAAGAGGAAGCAATGTGGAGGTTCATGCGATTGCGGCATGAAATAATCCCGCAAAGCGAAACATCGAGAACGTAATAGGTTTCCGGGTTCTGGCCAAGTGCAGACTGTGCTGTGGTTGTACTTATATATATAAACCCTAAAGGGGAAGTGAATAGACACAACACACACCGTGAATTTCAAGGCAAGGCTTTAGCCTGGGTTACACGTCGTTTCACTCTTCGGAAAGAGACCATGCGAAGATATATTTAGGATGATGATAGCAGTTTCGTTCGCGAGTTTTGGGGATATTTGACGGATGAAAAAAGGTCGAATTGGGTTGGTGCGTTGAAAATTGGTTGTACACATGGACAGTGTATTAGTAAAGATTTATTCGATGTTTTTTCAGGATTTGTATGGATATGGTAATTATTATTCCCTCTGTAAGAGATCTAGCGGTGGTGTTATTAGAAAGATTTCTGTGATTTGGATTGGTCGGGGATAAAAAATTATATTCGACAGGTGTGAAGAAAACTCGTGTGAATTCTAGTTGAAATTTTATACCGCAAGTTATTTCGTCCAACTACATTCTATTTGATGCATATGAAATACAAAAGAATTATTCTTCATGAATCATCTTACATGTCTCGAAATATTCATACATTCAATTACACGTTGAGACTTTGCTCGAATAAATATTTTTTTATTACAATAATACAGCTATGTTCCTACCTCACTCTGTCAGTTGGTACACCATTGGAAGTATGAGTTCAAAATACCCCAAGTCTGTGAGACGAAAGGAGTATAGAGAAATGCGGAGCAAAGAGCAAGCAGATATAGAGCGCTTGGGGTGATAAGATAACGCGCGATTCTCTGCTACATTAGCACCTACTCTACGAGATGGGGTCGTATAGTTATGATGGCATTCAAGAATAGAGCGGAGAGGAGGATGAAGACGGAGAAGATGTGGGAATAACGGAGGTTTGTGGCATAAAGTTTTTAGCGTTACGCCTCCTTCACACGCGTTGTATACCAATATAAAAATTTATAATGCACATCGCATATATAATAAGTATGCAAAGATGAAAACAATGATGGTTTCTGTTGATGTGGTTTAATATATGAATTTACGTATATATTTTCATGTATTTTTAATCAAGGAAATAAAATTAATTTTGCTCGTACGGATGTGTTTATTCATGCTCCTTAAATCCATTGTGGCGATTTTATGAGTTTATATTCGAAGTAATACACAACTAAACGCGTTACACAACGAGGATAAGATGATATACCAGTGATCCATAGAAATTTTGAATTTGGAGAGTATTCAATTCATAATGGAGTTGTGGAAAACAGTATGAAAGTAGAAAGTATTAATTGAGTTGAGTATTAAAGTATAAAATATTGAAAGTTTCATAAGCTGTGGGAACATGATTTATTAAATGATTCAAGCGATGATGTAATAGACACAGTTATCTGCAATGAATATGAAGAAACTTGATCGGACACTGAATAGATATTTGGTTTTAATCATGTGATTTCTGCTCTACTTCGTTTTCAGCATTATTATATTGTAGAATTATTATTCCAAGTGAGCAACGCAAATAATAGATAATCTTCAACGCCCTTCAACATTGATCTTAAAACTAGCCTCGTGTTATAATATGTAGGGAAAGTGAGAGGAGAGATGGAAAAAGCTGACGAATGTGAGTCTTGAGTGTGACTCAAAGCCACTCTCACATGGCATTCTAAAACCCATCTCCCCCTTCTGTTTCTCTTCCTGTTTTTGTATGTCCCTTAACATTTGGTTCTTTCTTATCCTTGGAACATATATAGACTGGCATACTATTTCACCCCAGTCCTTCATGCGTATCGTCTCAGATGTAATGTTATTAACTTTCACACTATTTTTGCTCTTGGCTCATCCGAAATTAAAAATCTCCCTGTTGTAATATGGTTAGAATGAAAATGGAAACTTAGAAATCATTGTGATGAATCAATTTTCATCTCCTAGCATCAGATAGTGAATACTTCAACATATATGAGGTGATAGATTGCAACATCATTGAATCATTAGAATTAGATTAATTGAATAACGTCATCAAGTATCAATTCATAATTGGTAAATAACAGGACTAAGAACGTCAATGAAGAGCACTAGTGAGAACAGAAATGAGTAGAGATCGAAATGTCTTCATTCATTCATTTGATAAAAATACGTCCACGAAACCTGGTTATAATACACACAGTTAGTTCCATAAGAGTTTATCATTCAGAATAGAGTTCTAAAAATACAACAGCGACTTCTCATTTTTATCTATCACAC
This sequence comes from Meteorus colon, assembly GCA_030523085.1. Lineage (NCBI taxonomy): Eukaryota > Metazoa > Arthropoda > Insecta > Hymenoptera > Braconidae > Meteorus > Meteorus colon. Next base: position 190,877 of record JAPYZH010000335.1, read on the forward strand.
TCTATACTCGTACGTTCATTCATTTCGTATATCCACTTGAGTTATATTTTACTTTAATTCTATCTCTTGCACTATCTCTTTTATTTCATATTATTTTCGCCGTTTCTTCTTATTTCATCACTTTTTTTTTATTTCAACTTTAAACTGACTAGCCAACGAGCATAAGTATATACGTGAGGGAATGAGCTGCGGCAGCTTTTCTTTTGCTACTGCAAAATTATGCAAAGCGCAAGACGATGACTATCTCCAATGGTTACCTCATCGTCTTCGTCGTTGTCTCATGACCGCCTGTGCTTTTTGCACTGAACGTAAATGAGAATATACACAACTACATCTTAATATATATTTATATTTTATGTATACAACAACTACACACGTTCTTGAAATTTATGTAGTTGTCATTTTACATGAATATGTATACTTGCGTTGCTGTGTATATGGTGAAAACTCAAACTTTCAGCCCATTATCGTGTGTATGGGATAAATGTTTAGTCAGTTCCACTTACAGTTAACGTGCAACATCATCTGTTTGCTCACTGAGGGCGGTACACCGTTGCTTGCTATGCACATGTAAGTTCCCATTTCACTTCTCGTCACCTTTGTCAATACAAGCGTCTCCCCCTGGACCGATGATTCTGTTGAGTTTATGTTAGATGAATTAGAAAATAATAGTATATTTATTCAACAGAATATTCTCTAGACATATAAAAAAATAGAATGAAATCATTGTGATGGGTATAATATCGAGAGAAAAATCAATATTATACGTTTAATAAACTTTTTGAACCTAGTTACTTCATATTTATTTCATTATTCATCACGCATTTTGAATTTTAATGCTCAAAATTATACGAAACTTAATATATTCTCAAACTATTTGATAGCTCGTAATTAGATATTAACACTGAATTTGAATGGAATAATTTATATTGTCGTAGAAACAAAAGAATATCAGTAGAAGGATTAATTTTCAAGTTATTCTGACGTTAATTATTTAACATGAAGGGATCGCAACCACTGACACTATAAAGTTGGTTTTTTAACAGCGTATATGAGAAAAATTTCATAAATATTCATGGGAAACCCCACGGGAATTCTCGCAAAGAGTAGATCTCTCCAAATATGTAATAAAAAAGACATTTTGGTTTTTGTTTTAGACGACGTTTTGAAAATGCAAAAATTCATTTTTACGTTTATCAGTAAAAAAAATTCGAAATAAATTATACTTCTTTCGGCATTAACGGCAGCCTTCTATTCTAATAATATCCAGTAAGATCATTTACGTCTTGTCTTGGTGCCGCCATTTGCATCGCGTACAATTATGTCACCACGATCCTCTCGGCGCCATAGAATATCGGGTTTTGGATAACCACGCGCTTTACACGTTAATTTTGCAGAGCTACCTTCTGGTACCATTAAATCACCCGACGTCTCCTCGGATATGATGTCCGGTGGTATAACCACTTCGAGGAATGCGCTCTGCATATGTTCCATGATCACCAAAAGCCAAAATAAAGATGAAAAACACATGAATAAATCAGTGAATTAGATTAATTTCAGCAGAAAATAAAAGTAGCATTATCAGTCTTACGAGTGCAAATAAATCAAGTACATTTTCAAATAATTGATAAATCAATGTTGAAAGATGTGCAGCCGAAGAGAAAACCTAGAGCCAATAAAATGGACTCAATAATTAAGTATTCATTTACTTTTCTCAATTTTATCATCCATTTTTTGCGCACGTATATTTCCTAACATACTCATCCTTCAACGAATTTTTTCAACACCCATGTGTAACTCTAAGGATAAAATTGATGAAATAAAACAATGAAATTATTCACCTGACTCTTCATCGGATCAGTATTCACTTGGCACATGTACAGTCCCCGATCATCACGTTTAGCATTTTTGATATTCAATGTCCAAGTGTTGTAATCATTATGAGTAACCGATAATCTCGCATTATTTGTAATAACATGTTCATGTATCGCCAATATTGCTTTTGTATCCGCCTTGATCCAAGCCACCTGTCCTCAATGAAAGAAATACATGGTTAACATTCAACTATAAGATAAATCTGCAAAATGGTATACGTAACCACTTTACTCTTAACCACATTTTATTTAATTTCACATATTAATATGGATAAATATATATTATGTACATACGTAGAAGGATAGGCATATACATATACATATAGATATTCAAATAAAAAGTTCAGTGAATTTGAACGATTGAATGTGTGTTTTCTGATTTTCATCTAATATTGGCAGCTGGTATTGAATCTAGCCAAGAATGCAAACTCCACGAGTCTACCTACGAACAAAAGCAACCCTCCAAGAGAAAGAAGTGCGCGGAGGGTTATTCCTTCTTCCGTCGATATCATCTTTACTCAGAGAAGCAGGGGGAAAGAGAGTGTGAGTGAGAGAGTAAGAGAGACAGAGAGAGACAGAAAGATATTGGCACGACAAGCCAGTTGGCGAGTGATGTAGTACTCTTTAACCTTGAGGGCTTTGCCACTTGTAAATATAAAGCGTATTATTCGTATACCCTGTTCTTATGTTTTTTTATTCTTTTCCACATTTTTTTCCTCTCTCTCTCTCTCTCTCTCTCTCTCTCTCTCTCTCTCTCTCTCTCTCTCTCTCTCTCTCTCTCCCTCTCTCTCTCTCTCTTCCCCTACCATCCTACTTTTATTTTACTCGTTCTCTTGCAGCCACTCTTTGATGCACGTCGTAGATTTTTTTCCACTCTCCCTTTTAATCTTTTTTTTTCTCATCGCCCTTAAGATCCTTTGACACGTTGCGGTGAGTGTATAAGTGAATCCCACGCCATCAAATGGTTTCAACTCATCTATATACCAGTGTGCTTCGGTGTGGCGCGCGTATTTCGAGAGAGTTTTGAAGACATTACTTTTTCATCTTTCCATTTTTCTGTCTTTTCTTTCAAAATTTCAATTGCGAAACGATAAGTCGGTTAATCATATAGTTTCATCAGTGATGAAGTGAGTCATTGCGGACAACTTTGAACGAGCGAGTTGTAGCATGAAATTTTCGTTATGTTTTATGTGTATAGATATGTATATTTTTTTATTGTGGTTGTGTATTGAGGGTGAAAAATTGGGCGAGATTGATGAATAATGGCTAAATATGACTATATTTCTTTCTCTGTCTCTATACGTGTTGTCTTTACACCACATCACCGTGAAATTTATATTAGAAATTCACAGGCACTCTATGACGCTCTGAAAAGCTTGTCACATACACACATACCCGTATGTACATGTACCTATGTTTATTATCATTATTACTATATTTATTATATTTATTATTATCATCATTATTTTTATGGGTATATACGCATAAGCTATCGTACTCTCTATTCTCGTAGCTCTTTCATATGCAAAGTAACTTGGTGTGCTCTATTGTGCTGCATTGTAGGATCAGGCGTGCCTTCGTCCAGTCTACCACACCTCGTTTATTTCCCTTCCCAACGTATACGTATATTCATAAATATATCTACACATACGACTTTTATATAGTATTGCCTTTTTTTCATTTCTGCCCCTTCGGTTATTCATTTTACCTCATGTTGTTTTTTTTTTCTACATCAGGGAATGGAGATTAAGATAAAAGAAATGAGGGGTTAATTAATAAATGAACGAAAATATAGAAAAAAATGGAAAGAAATTTATCACGTCTCCTGTGTGCCGTTTTTATTTATTTATTTATTTAATTCAATATTTTTTTTTGTGTTACTTTTTTTTAGGCCGCGTTTCTCTTAGTGTGGCAGGATGAATGGGATAAACTCGCTAATTAAAAGTTTTTCGGTGCTGCTGACCCGTACACAATGCATATGTATATATACAGTGTGGACAATCCACTATGGACCCTCACGACTGCCGTTGCCGGGTCCAAGTGTGTTGACAACAACCCTTGCTATTTGCCACTTGCACTATATAACTCCCCCTCATTTTCCATCAGCGTCCACGATTCCCGGGTTACATGTATTTCTGTCAATACTCTGATGGGATTACGAAAATTGAAATACATCTACGTTTATATTTTTTTTCAACATTAAATTTCATTTTAGTTTCATTTTTGTTGTTGTTATCTTTTTTCCCAAATATTCCGCCGCGTTAAATTACAGGATTTTTGGTGTTTTTACTACTGCATTGCTTCCCTTCTTTGTTTTATTCCAAAAGTGAACTCTAATATAACAAGGATATGCACTTTTCCAATAGAGTCATGTGGGGCAAACGTGCGCAGTGGGTAAGAGTGCGCAATTCCATGTATTTGGGGCTCAAATGAATGGGTTTGCGCACTCTTACCCACTGCGACATGACCCTATATGATGGAATTATTTCCGGTATCACCAGCTTTATGTTTCACACATGAGTCAACAAGCGTTGATGGAATTTTCTTTTTTATTAAAAAACATGTACTTATGTTTTTTGTTGTTGAATTTTTTTTGTTTTGTTTTTTGTTTGTTTTTTTTTTATTCGTTATTTTTCGTTATTTTTCCATTATTGTACTGAAAGAAGGAGATTTGACAATAATTCCACGTATTAAAAAGTTATGTGAATGAATGGAAATAAAGGATGAACATAAATTAATGGACGGATGAATAATCGAATGAGAAAATAAAAGGTTATCTAAGTATTTAATTAATAATTAAAATGCAGTTTTTGCTGGTTTCAGTCATCTCTCAAACCATTGGGTGCTCAGATATATTTTGTGTACGATTTGTGTTCGATAAACAGAAACATGCGCATGCAATTTTAAACGCAATTATTATATTTATATATTCACCAAATCAAAATTTCATGCAAATATATTTATATATTTATAAATAATGTTAATATAAACACATACAATATCATATTGTGAATTTACTGTCTCGTATACAAATATAATTATTAGAGGAGAAAGAATATTGAAACGAATGTTTAAAGGACAGTTCAATATTGTATTATAAAATACGATCAATAAAACTAACAAAAGTTCTCCCCATGTTTGTTTCTCAATTCTCATACTCAAATAACTCAATTAAAAATCTCACGAGGCAATTTTTAGACAACATAAATATTTCCCAGCCTCAACAAACCAATAGATATTTGAATTATCACATTCTTTGTTTGTTTCATAATAAAATCAACCGTTCACCATAAATAAATCTGGATGATTATTACGAGATGAACAATGGCGAAATGAATAAGTCAAGAATGACAATGATAATGAAATAGAATAGTAAATGAACAGGTGAAAATCAATGAGGAATAAATGGAGTAAATTATCGATGAAAATTGATTATTCACATATGCACGAAGGATGTGCGATTAGGATATGTATATATATATATATATATATATATGATAATATATATGCATATTTAACCACATTTTGCGTATATAGAGTCAGTAAATGTGAAAATGGAAAAGTCCGGGGTAGCTTTTACTTTTTCGATATAACTATACGTATATATACAACGTTGAAGAAAATTTCATCAACTTTTTTAACTTTATATATATATATATATATACGATAAACACGTTTATATATATCTGTGTGTACAGCACAGATGCGTGACGCCGCACATTCTCAATAGAATACTTAAAAAGGTTTCATCGATGTCGTCACGGGAGGAAACGTGTCTGCAACGTCGCGTTTAAAACTTTTTCACCAACTGATGCTGGGAAGAATATTTATGTATATATAGATATATGTTTATATACGTCCAAGATAAATGAAAGAGGTGTTGGTGAGTGAAAAATAAAAAAGAATGAAAGAAGTCTAGAGGTGCGCTTGGTTTGGTGGAAACTTTAAAATTCGACTATACTCGTTTTTATATAATACCAAAATAGTTGCATTTTTATTCAATAGCATTGGCAACATTTTGGAAGCATCATTGCCATTTGAATATAAAGGTGAGAAGCATTATTCATAATCAGGTGCGACCATGTGTTTATATATAATGGGGTATTTTACGACGAAAAGTTTTGTTCGAACTCTGGTAAAGTTATTGAAATATTTCTTTCTTAATTCTATGATATATAATTCGAATGGGAAAAATAAATTGAGTATATTCTCTTTTATCCACCCCGATATATCATTATTGATGGTGGTTAGTACAGAATGATGAAGATGTTGAATTTAAATTTTCGAAATCAATTTCAGGTAATAATTCCAGTAGAAATATTATTATTATTAAATATTTTCACGTATCTTCATTATTCCATTATATATCATTAACGATAATGAAATCCTGAAATTACAGAATACAAATATAGACAATGATTTTTCGTGACACAGATAGTAATGAAAAGTAGGAGAAACAATGAAATATTAGACGACCAGAGAGGAGTGTAAAATCTGATCACAAAATACCCCAAATATATATTGATGTGTAATGCATGAAGTTGCATCAAGATCCGAGCGAAGCGCGAGCGTTGCACTTTCTCCAATATTTATTCCATCTTACTTATTACTTCATTAGTACAAATTTATTCATATATAAAACAAAGACTTGAGATTGATAAACGATACTCATGTTTGCATATATTAACTTCAATTATTGATAATGCATTAACACCCGCAATTTGTGCTTTATGGGTATAAGTATCGGGTCGTGAAACTGAAAAATAATAATAATATCAATGGAGGCTTTACAGGCATCGCAGGCAGCCACTGTATTAGAGCTTCTCATATGTATATAATGTTACTTTATGATTAATTTCATATTATAACATATTTGCGTGCGTCGTGCTATCGGATTAATGTCAGCTGCTATATATATCTAATAATAATTTTTTTTTCCTTCAAACTCATATTTATGCATATGAGAATATAAATATTTTTGAATAAGTCCATGTTTGAATTGTCGTGCGTTTGACTTCTCTGTACTTGTAATTCTTTTTTTTTTTTTTTTTTTTTTTTTTTTTTTTTTTTTTTTTTTTTTTTTTTTTTTTTTTTTTTTTTTTTTTTTTTTCTTTTTTTTTTTTTTTTTTTATTCTTTTTTTTTTTTTTTTTTTTTTTTTTTAGAGGTGCAGTTATTCAATATTATATCATGTGTATATAATCCATTGCGGGTGCATCTTCGGGCAGGCATCTCTCACGATTTTAGTTATTATAGTTACCCGGGGGTTGGTGCCACCGTGATCTGCACTCGCGTATGAGGAAGGACTCACCCGGTATCCACCTAGATTGTTCACCACGCAGGTAAATGTTGCGTCGCGACCCTGTGGGATCGTAAGGTTTTCCAGAGGATAAAGGAAATCTGGCTCCAGGCCCTTCACTGCAATAACAGAAATAAATTTTGAATACATCAAATAAATCTCGAAAAATCTTCAATATACAATTTTTTTAAATATTTTTATTTCGAGTATTTTTTCGCTCCAATTAACCCTTTCACTTCTCTATGTAAAAAAATACACATCGATGCTAAAGATGATAATTTTCATATATGTACAAGATCCCTTCTCATAGTTAAAAATAATTATTATTATTCCACTTTTCTAATGTCCAAATAATTATGCATCATGCTCGTTTATAAATTTTACTTTACAATCTAATTGCGAAACATCCACTTTAAATGTTCGAATATCATCAAAATGCCATTTTTATCCTCCAGATATTGAATTCATCATGTAACATGAGTAAAGACGAAAGAAATGTGTAATCATGAGGCGGAGAAAATTCGTATTAGATACAAAAATACACAACATAAGAAGGTGATATGTCATACATAAACTCACGCATACTGTATAGAAAAATGCTACACGGCATGTTAAAGGCAACATTGCATTCTATTTTACGATCGTATTTACATGAAATTCATATTTTATAGGCTACTTAATGCGAAATCACGTTTCAACGTTACACACACACGCACACACACACACACACACACATGCATGCATAATATATTCATATATACATACATAATCAATATAGATCGTAATGTTCTTGAAACTTGTCGAACCAATGAATCAAAAGTGTTTGGATTGCCCTTATACCGATGAAAAAAACGCAAACAAAAAAAAGCAAAACCAAAAACAATCAATCCCATTTTTCTTTTCCACCGTCTTCCTTTTCACCATAATAAAACAAACTACATTATCTATATTTTCATTCTACATTTGGTTGATACATAAACTCAGAATCGATGAATAAATATCCATGATGGAGACATAAATGATAAAACATCACAATATTCAATTCATTGGTATTGAAACAAATTATACTTCAGTCGCATACAATATTTACATTAAAGTGTTATTGTAAATAATTGGAAAACCAAATAATTTGTATTATGTTGATTGATAAAGCCACGGTCGGATAGAGAGCGCGGTTATCTTCACCGCCATCTAATCTATTGTATACGTTCGGGAATACGAATATATTGGACGATTTGTGAGGGAAAATAAGGGATGAGAAAAAAGCGAGGATACAAGATAAAAAATCATCCTCGTGTTTCAGCTAAATGTCCATGGAGACTAATAGTTCTCGCTCAGGGTGCGCTTTACTTGGTTGGCGCATCGAATTAGCGGTGAGTGCGACGGATGTTCATTAAAATTGCCCATACGTCCGTTTCACTCTCTTGACACACTGTGTGTACATGTTCATGTAGATGTATATGTACATAAAAGATATATAGATAATGTTGCAAAAGCGAAAGAGAAAAAAATGGGAGGATGGAAGGAGAATAGAAGGAGAATGGAAGGAGAATGGAAGGAGAATGGTGGCCCGCCGGGGAATCAGACTTGACAGCTAGAATTTCTACGAAAAACTAACTCCCTTGGATCCTTGTGGTAGTCAATGCTATAACGTCCACCAAACATCGTCCGTTGGTCATGTGAGAGGGATGAGAGAAAACGAAAATGGTGGAATAAAATAGAGGTGGTTGTTACGTAACTGTGGTTGTGTACAGTCGTTACTCTCAACTATCCTTTGTCCGTATACAGTATTACAAAACATTTTCCGTTGTATTTGCAAACAAAGACCGACTGCTGGAGACAGTTTACAGGGTGAATGAGATAATGAATTGCGTGACCTACTCGGAAAAACAATTCGAGTGATGGTATTATTATGTGTTTGTGGATAGGTGGATAGATTTATGTCGATATTCGTATGTGTGCATGCCGACATCATTTATTGTTTCATTGTCAAGATAGTTATGCCATGCAAAAATCTAGGATTGTTGCTAATATAAACATGAGTGTGAATGTTTTTCAATAATTCGAATTGTATGTTGATGGTTTGGAGGATATACATAATTTTCTTGTCAAATGTTAAATCAATAGTCAGAATTTGATTCAATCCCTTCCAATTATTCTTCAGACAATAAAATTATGTCAAATTAAAGTGAACAATGTTTCGGGGGTTCGGAATAACTAACGGCGAATTTATGTGCCACCGTAAAAATAAATAAATAAATAAGAAATGGAGTTGATGGAGAAAATGATTCGTACATTGTTCTATTATTATTTTTCCCTCCTAGTTATATTATTTTTTTCTTTTTTTTTTTTTCTTTTTTTCGTTTCGTCTCATTTGACCCTAAGGAATATCCTCGTAGCTCACATATAACATTCCTCATTCTCACTCCACCTCAATTACATTTCTGTTTCCCAAAATACTCCCTTGATATTTTCGTTATATCGTTTATATACATGTGCCTTCACTTTTAGTTTTCTCTCTTCCTAACAATCTTCTCACACACTCGTGAGGTAATAACACCAATTATTCTAGGAAAACATTATCACCTATAATTTTCTCTACTCCCTTGAGACATTATTCTCACATTTGCTCGTCTCTATTTATTATTTATTTCCTAATAAAATTCATTGAAAATTCATTAAAAATAAGTGAATAAAAATACTGGTGATTTGTGATACATATATTTTCAGTAATTTGAGTGTGATAGTGTTTTCAACAAATAAGTAAATAAAATTGGGAAATAAATAATTTCGTTATATTCCCCGTTTGATATCAATGATAACGCTGATTAAATCAATTTCCAATCGCAAAATTATTCAACACATTGTGGTAGATTGAATTAAGTAGCGATGAATGATTATTTGATCTAAATGTACAAGACATGTCAACCTTGATGATGTAGGTTGTGAAGTTGGAAAGCGACAGGTATGCGGACATATAGGAGGGTATATCGAAAATTATGGTAGTAGTGGTGGCGATGGGCATTTCACCTTCACTATTTCCCTGATGCCCTCGTGGGATATCGTGTGCGCCATAATGTTTCGTCCCTAATTTGACGCGAAACACGCGACTCCCAACCGTATCACGGGTAAGGAGACGACAACACGGGACAGATACAGTGAAAGAGGAGAGGGTGAAGATGTGGGTGAAGAAAACGACGTAGGACGTCGAAGACGCTTGCGACACTTACTCAGGTTACCGGCTGGTGTTATCGTCTGGGGAATTTCATTGAACATTTCGACTAATACACAACGAATTTAGGCTTTATAACATTGACAATATGAGGTAAGAAAGAAAAATACATGGAGTGACAAATGTAATGAATGAGAGAGATAAAAATAAATAAATAAATAAATAAATAAATAAAATGAAAGTTTGGTGAGTTAGAGAGGTTTGTTTTTTTCTTTTTGTAGAAGATAAGTAAATTACAGTAATGCTGTATGAAATGATTTAGTATCAATATGAGGAAGGTTTGAAATAAAATGACAGGATAAACGTATTCCTCGACTTTAACAGCGTCGGTTGCACTAAAAAAAACGCCAAATATGAGAATACTTTGAAGATTTCACAACGACTTGTATAGCACTCGGTGATGCTGAAAAACCCAAATCAATTATTATCGATAGCCCATGTGTTTACAGTCTGTCAACGACTAATTGTAATAAAATTTTATTCAAAATCAATATGTTAATGGAGTAATATTTTGTAGTGTACACCTTTTTTTCTTCATTCGATAGAAAAATGTCCAAGAAGTTTTATCATTCAAAAATATTCACAGATAAATAAATAAATAAATAAATAAATAAATAAATAGATAGATAGATAGATAGATAGATGTTAAGTTCATTGACTTTTCGATGAAAAAAAAATGCATAAAAAAATGGGAAAAAGTATACACACGCCGTCACAATGTGGTCCGCTGGCAATATAAAGTAACGTGAAACATTCGTGCATTATTCACAGCATGAATTATTGATGAGTTGGGTGTAAAATATGAACGACGTCGAGTCGTTATCAACGAGTAGCAGCAGCAGCAGTAACTCGGTTCCTCCCGGGTCACCCTCTCATACCCATCCTCGACCAATGTTGCCGCGAACGAACAAATGGAATGGGCCAGACGACACCGCGCATATTGTATTTCTCTCTATCCGGCCGTTTTTTTGTTTTTTTTGTTTTTTTGTCTATCTCATACTCGACCCTATCTATCTCATCGCAATGCCTTCCTTTTTTTTTCCTTTCCTGCAACCGAATACCTTATTGAATCTCAGTGACGATTGCGCCCGTTCCACATAAAAACTCGGCATCTGTATTGTCAATGAATTGTTTTTGTTGGGGATGTATCTGCGCAAAGCGTTGGGCTGTATGTTTATTGGATTTATTTGAAAAACTAAATAAATTGTTCAAATTTTATGTGAAAATGTCGGCGAAAGAGTTTGTTCTTCCCGAAAATAAGATAGACAAAATGGTGAAAGCCTAAGTTTTACTTTTTTCTCTGTACTATATTGATGCATATTTAATGTAGGTATTTGCTTTTACTTATTGAAAAAACGAGTGTTTTATTCAATAAAACTTGGTTAGTTTTCAGACACGAGTCCATTGTCTATTAAAACATATAGAATCTCAGAATGAATGAGATGCGATCAATGAAAATGTCAATTTTCAACATTACATGAATGAAAGTCGGGAAATGTAAATGCAAAAACAAAGCGTGCATTAAAATTAAAAACATGACATTCGTTCATTCATTTATCATCAAGACAAAACATCCAGACATTCATCACAAAAATGTTAATAAAAATGTCTATACAAAATATTTAACATTGTAAGTTTAACCATATTTTAATCGGAAAAAAATTTCAATTAAAGTATCATTTATATAGATCAAATAAAATTCATATATTTATAAACAAAGTAATTAATTCGGTTGCACTTTTGGATTGCACACTTGAAAACGACGCGAGGAAGAAGGCACAATGTCAGCAATCGCGAACAGTGGACACTTGTACTTCCACAGAATTAATTCAAATGACAACTCCAGAGTTATATTGGCGAATAAACATCAGACGCAGAAGTTGAGTGGACGCTCTATACATAGATCTTTATATATACGAAAACAATATATATATATATGTATATATGTTTGTGTATGGTTTCGGGACCAGTCACTCTCTACAGGGCTGGCTCCGGTGTGCTATCGCGCGAGCGGGCGCGACCTCGCAAATGTCACTAGCTGCGAGTGACACCGCCAGCCAGTCAGCTAACAGCTGTCGTCGTGCGCTCTCACAACCGATTTCCCATTTATACGATTGCGACCGTTGACCTGATGAATTGATTGGTCCCAAACCACAGCCATATTGTACACTAAATATGTTTCATCATATATATACAGACATATATGTATGCATTTATAGTAGTTCATTGGTATCATCGAATCAAATTAAAAATAGAAACAGATTGAACAAGCAGAACAAAGTATTCATCAATCGAGGAATATTGATCTTTGGAGAATCAACTTTGTACGGTGATTCAACATGAATTGTGCCTCTCGCTATGATTATAGTTTCGTCTTATCAAGTGCTGAAATAGTATTGAAATAGTTGGAGTGCCTTGAATGAGTGACGATGAATTATTGATGAAATATCCATTCATGTATTATAATTTTTTGTCATTGAAATAAATTTTTGACTCACCAATAGGTATACTAAGAATGGTCAGCAGGGCGATGTGATTGGTCCAATGATAGAGCATGTTGCAACGGGGCAAGTTGGTGCGTCTGGCGCATCCGGCATGAGACCAAAACTCAAATGATGATTTTGATGACGATAACAAAGAAGAATTTTAGTTCACCAGACTGTCGTACTTTGGGTCAATCGTTTCTCTATATTTCGCCACGTTACACACACCATTCCTAAATGAATACCAACATAAAGAGAAGCATAAATCGTCAATAATATTCATATTAAGAAACGAAAAAAATATGAATTATAATAAAAGTATTGACGATTTCGATCGAATTGTTCGAATACTCCATGTGACAATCACAACATGTGAATTACTTATATAGATCAAATTCAAAATGTTTCGATTCTCTAATTCTAATCCTCATTCCTCATTTATTTCCCACTTAATGCAACTGACCAATTATACAGACACATAATTGAATATTCTAAATTCATCAGTATCAGTATTAGTATTGATTTGATTTGATATTTTTGTCACAAGCATTCCAGGCATACAAAAATTTTCCAGAAGCTTATTCTACCTCAATTATATTTTTGTATAGATCCACTTGAATTGTTATTGTAACCGAATATAATTATAGCAGAGAATACATGAGAATAGATATCCTTTCATTGTCAGAGTATTAATGCTTTCAACGTTACCGCATTTGCAGATAAAGTCTCTTTTGATTGTGGTAGAACACACAAACCAGAGTAGCAAGTGATACAACCAACGTATTCGTCCGGCGCGAGAACAAAAACGTTGGTACAGTTGAGATTGGGTTAGGTTGTGGCAATTTGCATTTGCGTATATGTGCACGTTATCTTGTCGTCGCTTCCATCGTCCAAGCCCAACCGATATCAAATTGCACAACGCTCTACTTGTCTCCGTTTGTGATCCCGACAATTCGCATCCTGTGCAAAGCCGTACGTATAGGTGCCATCTGCACAAATCTATATATATATTGTTCATATATACATTCATGCATTTGTGTTGCATTTATACGCGTTGCATGAAGACAAATGACGAAATAAATGATGAAAGAAGTAAAAAAGATAAAACATGTTATGCTATATTCTATGTGGGTGAATTGAGTATTCGAAAACATTCATGTGACGATTCCAATCTCTGTATTTTATATTTCCTTCCTCTTATTATCAACGAATGAAAGATTTAAGAGAATTTTGTAAATTGAGATCATTTGGATTTGTTTGACTGAAATATTGTTATTTCTTGTTATATTGTTTGGTATATCATCGGCGAACGAATAAACACAAGATTACTGTTTTTTAATGAATACATTTGACTGATTGTTTCGCATGATTCTGAACGATGGAATTAATTATTTGTGATTTAGTTTTTATTCCCAAATGGAGAAGAATAAATTATCATATCATGATATTTAATGAAAAATATAAAATTAAAAATAATGAATCTACTAAATTTATTCCTGATTAATAATGAATCAGTGGGGCAATTTGTATATAACATGTGTAGTCAATTGTCACAAATGAAGAAAATTGAAATATGTCCAATACTGAAGATACACAGTTTATTCATATTTCATTAAATTGCGCACTTGCGTCACTCCTATTTTTTCATTACAATCTTTCAAAGGAATACCTCTGCGAATATTTATAAATATTCATGCATGTATATTGATTACTGCTTTTCCTTTTTATTCTCATTACAGTTTGTCAATTTTTTGTTTTTAATTTTGCACGCACACACAGAGATACACGCGCGCACCCACACAGAGTGGGAAATATTGGAAAAATACGCGTAAATGGTATGGCAGGAAAATATTGGAAGAGATAAAGGAAATAAGGTGAAGGGGTAAATATAGTAGAATGTGTATATGGCAATTGTTTGGCATGCGAAACGCGTTTGCCGTTTCTCTTGCTTGTACTCATGCGTCACGTAAATGTATATACGCCCACGTAATGTATAAGCTTAGATGTACCAATGACACAGCTAAAATTTCGATACATCCATACGTCTTGTAAATGTCTGCTTGTGAATATATATCCCTGCCTCTGTATATGAATAAATTTATATTGTTTGGCTGAGAGTGAGTAATTTTAATATAATGTGTATATATGTTTGTGTACAGCCCGTATGGCATATTGTATATATATCAATGGCTATAATATAACGGTCATCAATGGACGCGCGAATACCCTTAACGTTTATATTGGATGGTGCGAACGCGTTGCGCGTGTCGCAATATTGTTACGACACATTGGCCAGCTACTATACCATCAACCATGATTAATAACTCGTTTTGCGTTATTCAAATCGTCCTTGTTTCGAGATTGTCACACGAAAGCATATATCATTTGCCATATTACCTGTAAAAATATATATATATATATACATATACATATTTTTCATTATTTTGTTGATATTAAAATAATTTCGTCTTTATCTCTATTCATTATTTGTCTACTCTCTGTGTAATGTAATAAAAATAGTTGCAGATTGCAGTACGTGCGATTTCAAGTTGACAGGATAGTCACATGATGATCTTCGGAACAAGTTGAAATTATAATGAAAAATATGGAGTAAAAAGTCAAGAAATAACTTATAGTTTTCATGAGTGTACCAGTTTGAGTGAATATAGTTCCTCAATTCAAACGACATGATATATTTACATAATTTTATTGTTGTAAAATATGAAAGGTGCGAATCGAGATACGTAGGATACTCAAGGTATTTACATATGTGGATAGGGACCAAGTCATATGATTTGTAATAATCCCAAATAGTCACGCTAGATAAGAACAAAGGAGTTACACAATGACTTTTGCGTACAGATTATCGCACCTCTCCTAATCACTAATCTCTGATCAAGTCCGTGAAAGTGATTTCCGATTATACTCCGAGCGATTTTCAATAAAACGATAATTGACATATTGAAATTCCGTAGGAAAGAAAACCGTTGAAAAAAAATGGTTGCAATTGAAAAGTGAACAGTAAAAAAAAATTTTCTTACCTGCTAATTTTTCCTTCGCATAAGTTTAAGTGAATACATCAATTTAAATGATTGCAGGTAGTAGCTGTTGAGGGAATTTGAACGACGCAATATATTTACATAATGTCATTGTCACAAAAGATGAAAGGCGCGCGCAACGATACGCGTGAAAACGAGTGGAGTATACATATAGATGAGTATCACAGCACATCAAGCGCGGTCACGTAAAATTGTCATGCAACGTAGAGCAACAGAGAATAGAAGAAGAGTGAAGGGAAGCTCATTTGGTATAGTAAGCTTCCCCTTTTGACATAAAATTGATTGTTCCGCGCGCGTAGTCTCCTTTTTTTGGTTTCGCTGTGTATGGCAGTCAGAAACGAGTTCTGTGCTTGCGTGTTAGACGATAAAATCGATTACAGTGACAGAGATGGTGGTAAGTGAGAGAAAGAAAGACGAAGGAGCGTGTGAAAGCGAGTCAAAAGGCTCAGTTTGAATTGAGAAGATGGAACTCCCTCGGATGGTATACAAGAGAGAAAGTAGCTTGAAGAAGAAGAATTTGGATTGTGGGTATGGGAATGACGGCAGAGCAAGTTGACTGAACGACACTAGAGAAACCTGTCGATATCGCGTCATAGGGTTGGAAAAAAAAGGAGATGAGAAAGAAGTAAAAGAAGAAGTAAAAGAAGAAGGAAGAGAAGAACGAGGAGAAGAAGAAGAAGAAGAAGAAGAAGAAACGATGGAGGCGACAGGGGTTGAGATGAAAGGGGGATGGTGGTGGATAGGGCAAAGACATCCTTGCTTTTTTTTCTACCTCCTACTCCATTAACATCTCATTATGAACAGCTCGCTGGCTGCCCATCTCTCGTCGTTGCCGTCTTCGCCTTCACCGGAAACACCCTCGCCATCACACAATCTTCTGCCCCCCCCCTCCCCCCACCCCTCCACCCTCCTAAATTTTTTGTTTTTATCCAACTTCTACACCCCCATCTATACTGACAGCCAAACCCTCGCGTTTTACAACATCATGCTTTGTACCACGAAACAACCCAAGTCCAAACTTCCATTAAAATATCCACCAAGCGGAACTTGCTTTTGCTTCTAGTGCAGCGTCATTCTCATGTTTTCGTTGCCTTCTTTTTCCTTCCTTTTTCTATATTTTTTTCCTCAGCACCTCTTGTTCATTTTCTCCTATCATGCCTTTTATTTATTGTATTTCAATTACTTGCTCAAATTCACTTCCAACAATATAATAAACGACAATATTGGATAGAAATAAACAAATATGAAAACTAATATCGTGTGAAAAAAATAAGACATTATCGACAGAAAGAAAAAAAAGTCTTTATCGATGATCCGGGTCATCTTGTAATTTCGTGATTTAAAATATAAAACAATGAAAAAGGGAAGGAACGCGCGTTAACTCAGTAAATAACATTCAATATCTAATTCTTTTCTATTGACCGGTAAATTCCTTGGCATCAAAGCTAATAATTCTCCATTAGCCTCACATTCTACTTCCACTAAGCGCCCACAATCAATTATTCTTAAAATATTTCACTGTCATTCATTAAATTCAAACGCTAAATCTTATCTCTTAATACAATTAAATAAATAATCTGAAAACAATGACAAAACAATTCTTTTTCTTATTCAAACATGAACACACATCGATAATTCAAATCGACTAAGTGACATAGGTTGAGAATGATTAGCATCATTAAAAATGAGTTCAGAGCACGACATAAAATCAAGTAGCCGATAGAGCATAGGTGAGAGTAAAATAAAATAAATAGAAAGACAATGACGAAGTCGATGAAAAAAGACTAAAGTTTACGAGTCTGTGTGTTTCAGTACGTAAATCTCCTTGACTATATTGAGAAAGGAGTAGCAATAAGAGCGAAAGAAAAAACAACAGACAGTGAGTAGATTAAAAAAAAACCCCCGCGGGGAAAACATTGGAGTAAGTAGGTAAAGAAGCGCTGTACTATTTTCTTCGTGGTGTCACGGAGTTGTGATGAAAATAACTATGGGGTATACCAAGTGAAATAACAATTTCGTGAGCAAATTACACAATCGCGGTAAGTTGAGTTTCGAATATATGCGCATATATATATATATATATATATATATATATATATATATAGTTTTTTAAATTGAGATGAGAGCGTGCGCTCTTCCTTTTTGCCGATGCTATTTCTCTAGTATTTTTCTCTCTACTCAACTTCCACTCTTCTATAATCCATATCAATGAATTAGTCTGTCGTACCATCGTGTGGGTGGACTCTTTCACATCGTAAGGGATACGACACGCTCGCCGTATTGTATATTCGTACAGAATACATAATGTGTACAAAGCATGTATGAAATGGTATAGGTGTCTTCGCTTGCTCAATATTTGGCTGACATAACACTCTCATACCGTGACACTGCCTTTACCTTTACTGAAAATTGTCGCCCACTGTTCTTTTATATAAACACGTCAACATCAATTCCTATCATAGATATATTATAAAAATAACAATACTATGGTATATAAATTGTGTTTCAATGTTTTAGTCAATTTTATCAATTTAGAAAGTGTTTTTCGTTTTTCTTTTAGGGAAAGAAATGTTTTTTCTTCGCCGCTTTTTTTTTCATTAAATTATTAGAGTAGGTGGGATAATTTCTATGGGAAGTTGAGGAATTATGGTGGCTCTGGTATTTGTCGTCATAATGGTTTGGATTTCATTGTGATAATTGACAAAAGCCCTACTCAAATACAATATGTTTTTTTCTGTAGTTTAATGTCCATTGCTATAGAAAAAGGTAATGCATCAGATGAATTGCTGAGAAAGCACGCTGGTAGTTAGTATTCAGACATTAAAGATACTATTATGGTCCACACCAGGATCATGTGGGAACAAACTTTGTTCGAAAAGCACAAAATTCATAAAAATCATTTACTTTCACGATCGCTAAATGAAAATAATTCGTTAATCTATTTATCTAAAACGTCAAGGAGTTCATACATTAATACAGTTTGTGTGAAATGTTGCCTAGTGGGCTTGGGGTATTCCGTTATAGGATATTTAGAAAATACATAAAAAAAAATTGGATAATGAAATTTTGTTTTATCTGTCCGATCAATTCGTGGATCATTACATGTTAATAATGAGTTTTGTGTAGAATAAGATTAGTTTTGTGATGGGAATGTTAATTTCGCAATTTAAATGTACGGAAGTTGGGCAAATAATTGGATTGAAATTAAAAACGTTGCTTCCAGAGTGGTGAAACAATTCTTATCTTCGACTGTAACTTCTGTCTCCGGGGAATTGAAATTGTCCATGCTGGTTGGAAACTGTAGTGAGTAAAAAACGATTGAAAGTAACATCAGTTAGTGATAGATTCTTCCAAATGGTATGAATGTGTTGAAGATTAATTTTCAGTCGAATAAAAAGGGAGGAAAGCATTGCTTGTTTACTGATCCGGATGATTAGGAGTTTATACTGGAACAATTCTTTCTTGTATTTTCTTTTCAGCATATCCACAAACTTCACAAAGGTATAGAAAAAAACTCGATAAGGTGATACATAAAGCTATTTAATAGTCAGTGGAATGAACAATACGAAATAAATCTGAGACAAATTTCATCAAACTTTCATTACAATTGACCCTTTTTTTCATATTTTCATTTTTGTTTCGAAAAAATATATCTCCCCACTATGAATGAAAATTCCTCTCGCATTGTGTGCTTTGTGCATCCAGAATTAATTTGAAATGAATTCCCCGCAAAGCTTTCGTTAATAATATGATGTAGTTATGTTACGTATCTGTAGAAACTAATGTCAATTGAAATATCATGATGACAATGGCAATATGGGAAGTTGGACCAGAAAAATTCTCAAGTTATGACCGTTTAAACAAAAAAAAGAAACATAATAAAAAAGTTTCTTTCTCACATTTTGTCCTCGCTTTTCAAAAATGTCGCTTCGATAGAGGTAACACGAAGCTGCAATATCGATTCTCATTTTCACCACACAAGCTCTCTCACTCAGTTTATTGCATCATGAGACTTTACATGTACACACATGTGCTTGTATGTGATGAAGGCGATAAGGGGTTTGGAGGAAAGAGAAGCCACACGGCTCAGCAAATCGATTTCCGCAACGGAAATTCTTGACATCATCACGCACAGAGAGAAGCATCAACACAGTTGCAAACTCTGCCGTTCTCCTTTCTCTGTACACCATCAACTGAGAAATCGAAGAACTGTCATCTTTAAAATTGACGTATTTTTGGACGTCTCGCAGTTTAGAAATGATGTGCGCATCAGTTTTAAACACCAACAAAAAATATAAATGGATTATTTCAACACGTATTCTATAAGCAAATGTGTATGACAGATATACTAAATATCCAAATGTGATGTTTTATAAAATCGAAACAATAGAAAAAAATTACATAGGAAAATAAATTCGATTGCTATACATAATATAGATCCACACTTATTTTTATCTTCCAGAGTTTTCACCATTGAACTTCATTACCTTACTGGTTTTTTTGCACTCAATATTTTGTAATCTATTTTTGCTATTCACATACATGTTTATGAATTGATAAAGAATACAAATGTGAAATAATTCATGCGTGTACTGTATGAATGCAATACATCAAACCAATGCCTACGAACGACACATCAAAGCGATAAACGTTATTTCGAAACACCGATATTGAATATGGGTGGAAACAGCTATATATGGAGTGTGTAGCGTATGTCAAACGAATATAAAAGATCTAAAGTGTGCGCACCATTGACATATGTACCTCAACCTTATTCGAATTTATTCGATTATGAGAAAGATAAGAGAAGGAGTGACGCCACGGTTGAAGAATTTTCTCAATATATTATTCATATTGCATGTACAGTTGAAATAAAATGATGACTCGAATAAAGGGGTTGCGATATATGAGTTGTGATGTGCGTGTAAAAAAATGAGGAATTGGGTGTTGAGTGATTGACGAGGGATCAAGAAATCAAGTGTAAAGAGAGGGGCAAGCAGTTCATCATGAGCCCAAAAATAAATTTAAATAACAGCATTAAATAATCTGTATTCAGATGAAGAAGTCATTTTATGCTCGAAATGACAACAGCAATTTTAGGGGCTGTTCAATATTTCAGATGAAAAATAAGTGAAACTTCGTGCAACATTAAGATATTGAGATATTATTGTGCAAAATTGTTTGTTTTTTCGCAATGATGAAGCAACTGTAGAGAATTAAAGAAAGAGAGAAAGAATTTTATGATGAGAAAATGAACGTCACAATGTTTTACATACATTCAGAATTTCTTTTCTGTACCCAGAATTTTTCCACCAAATATATACATTTCTAGTCTCAATTAAAACCATATCACAATCATGGAGAACTGCGATAAATTTAAAAATTCTTTTTTTCTTGTAAAATCAAAATTTTTCCCTTCAAAACAACTCCACACATTCGTGCAAAGTTTTATGAGCCAATGATAAATCACAAATTTACAAATTTTACTTGCACTCCGACTTAAACGTGCAAAGAGTTGTTTCTCATTTGCGCATGTATGCGTGATGGAAATTGTCGTGGTAGAAACAGCAATAGCAGTAACAGTAGTAGTAGTGGTAGTTGTTGTAGTAGTAGTAGTAGTAGTAGTAGTAGTAGTAGTAGTAGTAGTAGTAGTAGTAGTAGTAGTAGTAGTAGTAGTAGTAGTAGTAGCAACGGTTTGCAGGCGAACCACGTACACTACCCAGTGTGAATCGGGCCGAGGATGAGACGCGCAGTGGTCAGCAGAATCAAAATGCTCGAAAGCTCATATAACAGCCACTCCACTAAGTTGAAAGTACCTTCAGTCCACCTGGAGCTTTCTTCATACTACATATATAGATACGTATGTATACCCACAGAAAAGATGCACCATCGTCATCATCAGGTGAACATGGACGTATGAGAAAGAATAAGTCGTACGAATAGTCGTATTATTCGGTTGACGTTAAGTGGAATCAGACATGAAAAATTTCACCGCCAGCGCATGAGTATCATTAAAAGTCACGAATTGCCATTTCGAACAAAAAACTCCAGAAATGACAACAATCACATGAATAAGTGACTAAGCAAATTAAAGATTATTATGTTCAGATGCCTGGTTAAACACAAGAATCAACAATTATCACTAAATTTATACTAAATTGGGAACTTTTTGTTTTTTTGTTTTCCGAAAAGATACTTGATGTGCTATATGGAGTAAATCTAAGTAATTTATCAAATTACTTAGATTCACTCCATTGGATATTGGACCATTCTATGTGTCGTAAAGCACCCATTCATATTAAACACCATCTCACCATCATCAATGGTGAATCTCACTTGAGAAGTTAAATCTATATGGTACGTGTCCATACTTTCAGATGTTAATTTCAACATTCCTATAATTGGCCAACCCTAGATTTACGATGAAATTTCTCTCATTTATATATCATATAGGACTGAAAATCGAATATTGAAAATTGAAAAAGCCGTCATGATGAAAGGATGTGAATGGAACTTGTCAATTCTGAAAGTATCACCATAAAAAATCGTAACCACTTTTTAGACTACGAATAAACGTTCAATCATTTGATTGACGAAGATATAATCGTTGACCCTTCTTCTATCCGAATATTCATCAATATTTTCTGAATTATGTAACAATTAAACAATGTCTTTTCATACTCTTGTTACAACTGCAAATATGAAAGTAACATTATCTCTATGTCATCAATAAGTTATGAATCATAACAAATATTCATCGTTGTGTTAATTCAATTGTGTCAAGAACTATTTTCAAATACAAACTAGAATCTCTACTCTGAAATGACAATAAAACAAAGAGAGTTAAAATTGTTCAACATTTTTTTTTTTCGTTTTCTTTTCTTATTTCATTAATTTGATATGATTCGAACAACAAATTTCAAACGATAATTATATATATTTCATGTTATGTGTGTATAGATGAGTATATATTTATGTTCACCAAGTCTCTTTGGTTAAAGTTCTTAGTGAAGTTCGTGCTTGGAAAATGTATCGCTCACTGAGTTGGGAATTCTTTGAACGAGAACGCTGCCTCTCACACACACTATGGATAATTAGAAACGTGACGTGGCGCACCAGTGTCTAGTGGTAAATGTGTCAATCATGACGAAATGGCTTTTACTTTTCTCTTTCATTCCCACATTTACCTATTGCTTTACCTCATCTCAACTCAGTCAAACTGGTATATAAATTATTATATTAGCACTTATAAGTATATTTACATACGTTCAACTGTGCACATCTCTTTAATTTGACTTGTTGAAATCAATTCAAATCAGATATTAAAGAATAATAATAACATCCCAACATAGAGGACTATGAATAATTCTTCATTTAATTTGATATATTTTACTGTTTTCTGTTGTTGAAAATATTTTCACGGAATTGAATAGTTATATGCTGACACTCTTTTCTCCACAAGCTTCGGTCGTATAAACATTAAAAAATGTGCATGTAATTCAAAAACAAGGCTTCCAATTATTCGCATGTGGAAAAAAAACCTTATGCTGCTTAAAACTTGTTACATCGACTAGTTTATTATCAATCAGTGAAATAATAATATTTTATCCCTAACAAGCCAAATCTATTTCCACATGAAAAATTATAAGGAATGAAAAGTGAATTATTTAAAAAAGAGAAAATAAGAGAGATAAAAGTTTTTTAAACAAAAAACAATCAACAAAGTTGCAGACAATTTTCCGCCTTTCAACAATTCATTAAAAATATTTTTATGAAATTGAATACCCATCCTAACACTAAGTTTCCCATACACCCCACTATTGTTAATATTCAAACCACCTTTTGCACCAACATGTAACTTATTAACATAGAGAAAAAATTTCCCCATTAGATTGTCATAATACAAGACAAGCAACAAACGACTTTAATGCATGAAATTAAAAAATTCACATGTTTCTACAAACGAGTATATATGTACGTCTACGTATACGAATACAAAACCCGATGCAATTAATTCTATGCTGGTTTGACACAAAAGAATGTAATAATATGAGTGCCTTTGTGAAAATGCTGACAAACGTATCTGTAGATACGGAGGCGGAATTCGCATTCGCACTCTCCATTTATATTTTTATGGACGTTTTTTTTTCTATTATCTACCAATGTATCGTTTGTATATGCCTATGTATATACATGAATGGATGGAAATACTGTGTGGCTATGTGGTGCAACGCGGGTGGCCACCGTCGCGGGATTTCAGGCGCGAGCGCACCAGAAGTAGTCGCGGTACAGTTTACACCAGACGGATGATGAAGCTGGCCAATGTTTTGCCATCGCGTGTATATACAAATATATACATACATATATATGTGTGTAGGGTGTGTCTGTATATAGGTATATTGACGTATTGAGAATTTGTTTATGTGGGTGGGTTTACATGTAGATCAGAACGTTAGCTCAGAGTGCAATAACCGTGTTGCCGTGACGAGGTGTACTTTGATGTTGATGCATTAACTCAACATCTACTGTATGTGTATATATTCATGTGAGTATCCATATATATATACGTGTGTGTGTGTGTGTAGCTAGTATGTGGCTAGTGGGTAGACAGACGGTCAACTAATGCTATAGAATGTTCTAGTGGAAGATCTCTCGTCTAAAGCTAATGCCGGAAAGAGCTTATACGATGAAGTATTCTGCTTCAAGCGCACATATCTTCTATATTGATGTATTTATTCACGAAATTTTTCATTTAGTCTTCATTTGTAAAGTTATTTTTTATTCACTTCTGTTATTGAACAAAGAGAAATAACTGGTGTGGAATTGTGAATGAAATTATGTTCAGTTCTTGAATATAAGTTGTCAGTAAACAGAATTTCTTTGCCATTGAATTCATTTATATTAATTCTGTTTCCACTACACTTTTTCAATTGCAATGAAAATACCTTTGACAAATACCTTTGGAAAAAAATACTGAGAATAGTTCCATGAGCGTTCAAAAATTAGATGCACAATAACAATGGAATTGTTGATCATGTGTTCATTTAATTCTGAGGCAAGTTTATGATTAATTATTGTATCCAATATGCTACAATTTTTATTCTAATTTTATCTCATTTCGCATTACAATATCGTTTTTGACGTTGGTTATGATATGTAATAAGGATTTAAATGGAGAACATGAAGGAAAGGAAAAAGAGGGGTTTTGTGTAAAGATGTTATAACGTGAGTTTATTTCGCAACTTTATGAATTCCCTGGCCATGTTTACCAAGACTGTAATATATATATATATATACACATATATATAATTATGCAACCATCTGAGCCATTATTTCTTGGAGAAAGTCCACTCTAAAGTTACTCGAGACTCACTCAACTTATATTTATTTTTTACAGCATATCGCTGTCTGACCTATAATCGATATTTCCACTATATTGTTGAAGATTATTTCTATGCCATATGAATTTCAAAACTACTTTCACATTTATTATTTCATCTGAAAAAGTTCTCTCCAACTTTTCAAATTAAATTTGTCATATTTAACTTGCGTATTGGCTCTATTGTTTTCCTTCTTTTTTCATTACTGTCGCAACATTAAATACGAAATATATTTCTACAGTTGAAGTTTAATGTGCAAAAGTAATGGAGTATATTCGGACATATATGAAAGCAGTGGCGCACGAGGACAGTGCGAGTTGATCAAGGTTTTGTTTTACCATACAAACCAAATTTGCTCTACTTGTTTTGAATCAAGTATTGATAAAATATTGTTGCAGAAACAAATAATCTCGGGAAAATCAGGTACTGAACTTCAAACGTGCGGCCACACGAAACAGATTATTTATATCGATTGAATAAATATGAATATGAAGTTGATAATCTTGAAGTTGGATGCATGTCAGCAGGTTTGAAAAATGATTGAATAGTCAACGGGAAATTTACAGTGGTGAAGTTTGGAGTATAGTTGCTGGTTGAACCATTTAGTGTGCCGAGATGATGTGATAGAGAGTTTAGATGGGTGGGAATCGACGTAGTAGTGGTGGATGATAGGGTTTGGTAATGGGGGAAGAAGAGAAAGTGGAGGCAGCGGAGAAAAGCAACTTGTTGCATCCACGGTGACATACAACGCCCTTCTACATAAAACACTTCCGTCTCTAGAATTCTCCCTCTCTTTCTCTCATCCTCTTTCTTATTCGCTCGCACTCTCAATCGTTCTCTGCCTCATACCCACTTTCGCGGCTTATCATGTTTTGATCGATTGAGCAAAACAATTTATATCGACAATCCGGAAAAATTCCTTCCGAATTGAAATATCATATCCACTCCTGATTCCCTCAGTTTCATTCATTCAACTTTATTATATGAATGTGATGTTTCATTTCATATATAGGTGTTGAACAGTCCTTATTTCATTTAATTCTCTCTCTTCTTGTTTGAACAAAAAAAAAATATTCATGCGAAAAAAAAATGAACACTAGAGGTTCGGAATTTTGTTGAAAAACAATTTTTTCATCGAACGAACAAATTTTTTGATTTGCCTTATTTTTATTCAAGGCTAAATAGTGCCATTCCAACTGGGAGACTTGAACAAACATCATTGCTAAATGAGAATGAAGGGAGGAGAGACAATGGCAAAAGTGCAAGTGGTATGAAGACCGCTTCTCATTGCTCAGTACAAGAGTTTGCAGTGAATCCCAGGCGAGATATATGTCAAGGGTAGAAGTGAGAAAAGACGAGAGCACAGGTGTGGTGAGTGGGAATAGCACAAATATCACTGTTTGTGTTTCAACTGTGTGTACACAGGCAATCGAGCATGCATCTAGTATAAAACCAGAGTGTGTAATCAATATACATTGAAGCACGATGTGTGAAAGCGCGCAACGCTGCCACAATCCATAAACATACCTTTCTCTGATACATCAAACGTATGACACTAACACTGAAAAAAATTAATGCGAAATTAATCAGCATAAATTTGAATAACAATAAACGTCATCCACTTCAAAAAGTATTCGAGGAATGTTACTTCAATATCGCACAAAGACCTGATTTTCTTCACGAGAATATTTAAAGAATTTATAATGAAAATTAAAATAAATTGAATTCATTTTTTATCTACTCAAACAGAAGAACATTATGAAATAACAAACAGGAATTTCCATTCTCCACTTATTAAAAAGGAGAAATCCAGCCACACAAGCCACAAACATCTCATCTTCCATAAAGTTGAACAATTTAGATTTTGTTATACTCGTGTAGATAATATAAACACACAATCGAATTAATTCTTACCTCGTACGCGCATAACCATTTAGAAGACCATTATAAAAAATTGTTATTGATTTTATAAAAAATTGGCGTTTTCGTCCATTTTTTTTCCTACACTCTGAAGAATCAACAGAATCTTTCATTCCCACTGTACAACAGCACAAACATATACTTATATACTACAGGCTCATTCCCTCAATCTATTTTCTCCGTTTTTAACTTTTTAAATTAATCGTAAAGTTGAAATTGATTAAACATTCGCACACCAGTAAATATTTGATGTTAATTAATGTTTTATTGAGCTCGTAATTATATACTCAACTCGATATGTATAAAAGAACATTACAGATGTGCATCGTCATCCGTTGACATATATATATATATATATATATATATATACATATTCGAGGCAGTGTCAGGGGGTAGATACGAAGCGAAACGGTCGGAGAGTTCAGGGGCGAGGGTAGTTGCAAGCGAATGAGACTGTTTCGCGCGCGTAGTCGTATCTAAATCTTGGCTAATAGCTCCGTCTTGCTGGTGCGGCATCACGTAATTTAGCTTCATAGTCTCATATACGCTGCCCCCCCCCCCCCCCCCCCCCCGCCCCCCCCACCCCCCCCCCCCCCCCCCCCCCCCCCCCCCCATTCGAGAATCTACGCCTTCAAAATACCGTGCATACCCTCTCGTCGCCCTTATACATTTCCCATCTCTTCTTCTTCCACCATATCCGACCTCCATTCCTTTCATCGTTTTCGTAACGCTCTCTGCCCCATCCTCTATATGTGTCTTAAGTATGAAGCAATATATATCTCAACTCCTATAACTCCCAACGGGAATGTTCATACTGTATATTAACACCTCCATCCAACCTTAATGAATCCCTCAGTCTCTGAACTCGTGCGCATCTTCCACTTCATCTTGACATCAGTTTTGAGACATAATCACACATGCACCTACCTCTTGATCTTTCATGTACTTCCATACCCCCTCTGCTCTCGTATACTCTCTAACCTCCTGTATATTTTCATTTACACACTTAACTACTTCCAGTTTTATAAAATCATTTAATACACACCGGTGAATGCAACCGAAATGGTTGGTTTGAGAAAATTGATCGTTTAAGAGCCGTCGTTTTTCCGTATTGATACGCAGCTTTTTCTCATTTTTATTTATTAAGATTATGGCGATGGGTGTGAATAGGTGTTTTACATTGTTTTTGTAATAGCATATTGAAGAAAGGAGAATTTTTTATCACATTGTTTGATTATTTGGATTCTCCGTTACATTGTCATTTTATATTCCACTAACTTCTAAATGCCGTGTTAATGCTCTCTATTCTGTTATTAAATTTTATTCTTCTTTATTTTAGTGTTTTTATTTCAACAATTTAAAATATTTGTGTGTAAATTTCTTCCTTTGTGAAGTATCAACTGAAAAACATGTGCAGCAGTTATAGCTGAATAAAAATTCGAAAAATTTTAAGGGAACATCAGTTGCCAACTCGTGAAATAGTAAAAAATCTCTTCATGTCGGGGGATTATTGCATTCATCCAATCGACAAAATATTCAACATGTCAAATTGGGCTGGAAAATGTACGTTCAATTGAAAATAAATTTTATTTTTCATTCAATGATCACAATAAATTGGAATTACTCTCTCATAATAATTTCAATCGAAACATTCATAATTATGAGCGATAATTGAGAATAAACAAAAACCGATAGTAAATGAAAAAAAAAACCACATGCCGAGAAAATTCAGTTTACATCTTCAATATTATATTTAACGTAGCACAAATAAATTCATCCCAAGCATAAAATTTTTTCATCAATCCAATGTCATGAATAAAAGAAAAAAATAATCCGCGTAATGTATATTAATATATATGCAGAAACCGCGAGTGTGGTTGGACAGTATGACAGTTGGGCAGTGGTTGTATAGTGAAAAATGAATAGTTTGAGAGTAAAATAAGTATATTCACGTCAAGAAACGCAGAATACCTAACGCACATACATATAATATATGGTAGAAAGACATATGGATAACTGCAATATCTATAACCTCGCATACTACTGAGAACGTTGGAGGTGGAATAGGTACGTGTATGGTGAGCCAGGACTTGAAACTCATTCGCGTGGCTGAGCGCACATCGTAGAAGGTATATTCCCACCCCATTTTAATCCTTCTTCTTTCCCTTCTCTCATCTCATACGGATTCTGGGGACAAATTATTTCCCCATTTTATGGGCCGCTAAAATATAAATCAAGTTCTAAATTAAATTCCTCTCACTCGCGCGGGGTGCACGATCCAGCGCCGCGTGCGCGTGTGCACTCACCGAATCTCCGGCCAACGTACACATACACATTCAAACACATAATACACATACAAACGTATACATAATGTCTTCGTATATGTATACATAACGAGCATTTCATTCTGTATATATTCATATGATCACGAAAAAAAAAAAGAAAGAAAAGAAAAGAGAAAAAATGAGAGAAAAGCTACAAGAAAAGCCTGCATACTCTATTTGCTTTCTCTGTCGTTCATGTTTATCAAACGCAATATAAATTTTTGCAGAATAAATTAATCATACCACTATTCAAATTATTTTAATTGAAACATTAATTGAAATAACACTTTCGCAAGGATATGTAATGGGAAACGAAGAAAGTTTAACTCAATCGATAATCTGTAATGATATATCTCAAAAAGAAATGACAATTCCTCAATGAATATGCATATTTACGGAGAAATAGAAGAAAAGAAAGGATTGATTTTGTCTAATTATTGAAATGGTTCAATTGTCGGACGCGCAATCGTAATGTCAACAAACGATGGAGTGAGGAAAAAAAATTGTGAGCTATATTAAACAAAAAAAGGAAATTGGTATAGAAATATATGGGAAAAAAAAAATAAAATGGGAGAAATTTTGGATGTGGCAAAGTGGCGCTGTAGTGAAGCCACCGCACCCCGTTCCCTCGCATTTTATATTTTGGGCCTATGGTGAATTTCATATAGAAAATTCAAGTAAAAAAGTAAGAAAGCACGAATAATGGGAATAAAAAACGAGGTTTGTGAGGAAGAGGGGAAAGCCCTCATGAACCGCGACCCTTTGCACCAACATTGGCGACCTACCCCTCGACCCCACCGGATAATTAAACGAAATTCATTTACATAGCTCGAGTAATACGGAACTTGCCGTGATGTCGTCGTCGTCGTTCGTACCCTCGAGGCCCTTTTGTCGTCTCATCCCTCGAGAGTTACATAGTCGGTGTTACCTACGAACGAGACGGAGTGTTGAGTTTATAGCAAAGGACCTTTAGCTGCTCGTGATATTCCCCTTTCACTCTTCTCATTTGCTCGTTCACATTTTCCTAGATCCTACTTTCACTCCATATCCCGCAAACTTTTCAAACTGTACATTCATGAATGTACATATGTTTATAAATGTGTAGGTATATATATATATATATATAAACTCATACTTGAGTTTGTTTCCACCCACTTTTGACTTTTGATTTCAAGTCGTTGATGGTTGAAAGTCAAAAGAGTTGAGCGAAACCCTTTTCTCCATTGCTTTTCACCCCGTCTCATTTTCGCTTTCAATTTCCACTCTTACTCGTACTCTGTTTCTATATTAGTCCAACGTTTTATATACTACTCGCCCTTCTCTTCCGTTCTCTTTTCTAGTTATTTTTATCATAGTGGTGGTGTACATACCCGTCGTGCATAACTGAACTGCTCGAGACGTTTAAACTTTTCTCTGTTCAATTTGACGTGGAGAGATAGATATGGGTAGGTCTGTTTTTTTTTTCTTTTTTCTTGGTCGGTACGAATTTTTTATTCAACTTTTGGTAAGGAGAAAGAAAGTACGATTTCTATTTTGTGATTGAATTTTTAAATAATATTCTTTTTCTTCGTGTTCAATTATATTTAATAATAACAAAAAAAATAAACAATTTCCCATCAGGAAATAATTTTCCAACGTCCCTACTACCACAAAATTTTCATTATTTTATGTTCAATGAAACAATTCAACAACACATCTTTATTTAAATTTAACAAAATGGACCTTATAATATTTTCGTGACGCTCACAGTTTTCCCAAATAAAAAACTACCTTCCAAATGATAGTTCCATTATGACAACTGAATTATTCATGATAAGTGTGACAATAAAGAACAACATAATCAAATGATCCAAGAAAAAGCGACACGATGAAAAAATTATGTGGAAAAACTCAAAGTGTTTGATCCAATCAAAAGTTAATTCCCCATGAAAATATCCAGCCATAAAAACCACAAATAACCTAGTTTGTATGAGTTTTCAATACTTCCAATAAGATGAAAGAGCCAATTGCACAATAATTTATCACTCGTCTCACAAATTCAATTTTCTTCATTAAATACTAACATTACACTAACATTACCTTACGAAAATAACGAAAATACGAAAATATATATATAATCTATCAATAAACATACACCGCTATATATATATATATATATATATGCAAGAATGAATTTTTCATAACGGCCGCATTTTCCATCGTTGAAAGGTTAGAAAATAGTATATAAAAAAAATGAATACGCGAGAGCTCGGTTCACTGACATGAGAGTCCGAATTACTCACAACGGCCCAGACTTGTCCAGACATATCTCTATATTAATACATATTTTTAAACATGTATATGTGGATGATGCGGCTATATTACATATATAATGCTTGCAGTATTTGGTTACGACCACGAAGCGCAACGCTCAAATGGATGAAACAGCAAACGGGATAGAGTAGCATATCACAGAACATATTATGATATGAAATGAGAGTAAAATACATTTGCGTCAGCCAACTCACGGCCTATTCAAGTCATAACATAACAACATGTTTTCAATATAAAAATATTTCGGCTGAATATAGATCGTAATAAATTTGATAATGGCTATAGCAGCAGATGATATGAACGAATGTCATCATCGCATGCGATATCAAATTTATTATTTTCGTGTTATTCAATAAATTGTCAAAATTCATATATCATTTTCAAACTATAAGAATAATTCAACACAGAGTTTCTCAGCATTCCCCGTAATTAAATTCTATTATTCTTTTTTCTCAACTCGCGTACAGTACGCATTGATTGAAATAATTAGATAATTATTTCCGTAACGAATTAATCAAAGAGAAATTGCTTCGTTCTAGTTAATATTGAACATTGAAATAAAGAGAATTGCACAATCATGAAATAGTCTCTAACGAAAATTAAGTATTGAAGGGGATGATTTTTATACAGAAAGAATGCGTGAAAAAGAATCATAATAATTTGTTGACATCTGATTTCGGTCAATAAAATAGTGAAAAAAATTTTGTCTACTTTTTTTGCAACATTAAACAGTGCCATGATTTTATTGAAACGTCTGGAAGAATTATTGCTACATCATCATAATCACGACAAATTCAACACAGATCTCTGCTGAAGCGGTGAACGAATCCGCCCGTGCAATTGCACCAATTCGATTGGTCATTATGCTGATTTACGATATTACAAATATATATATATATATATATATATATATGAAAAGATACGAACGGAGTAGACCCATTTGGGCTTGATGCTTGACGCGTTCATCCAAATAGACGCGCACGACGTTAAATGTCATCGAATAGTTTTGTGGTGGTAGACCAATTGATCCATGCGATTAACGTTCAGGATATAATCACCCGGACGTCCGAAATGAAAATGGTCTGGTTATAGTCAATATGTTGGACGAATACTTAAAGCTCATTGGTGCTTATAGACATGACATCTATCATAACTGCGTATATACTCCCGATTATTCATTCGCCCGCTCCAAATGAATTCATCGTTAAGAATAGTTGAGAATTATTGAACGCATGCAACAATCAATAACTGTCCCGAAACATTTTCATCGAAAAAGATTCATATGGTTTTTTTTTTTTTTTTTTTTATATATAATGCAAATTGGAATAACAGGAAAAAATAGTTTGTGTATTATTGGAATTTTTTGGAATGAAATTCATTCCGGCATTATAATATTTTTCTATGCTGCTGCATGTGGAATGACATGTTGAGAAAAAGCCATTGAAGAAATATGATGAGTAGAATCATCATTACTAGTGATGTGAATAATTTTATTTGAGATACTCTCAACAGTATCTATGATTGGGTTTTATTGTATTCAATCAAAATATGTTAGATATTTCGGCAAGTAATTTGATAAAGGGTTGACGTGATAGGAGAGAATGGAGCTTTTGCAATAATAAATCATATTTACTGGGTATAAAATAAGAGAATACGGAATGCAAAAAAACAAATAGAGTCATGTGGGGCAAATGTGCGCAGTGGGTAAGAGTGCGCAATTCCATGTATTTGGGGCTCAAATGAATGGGTTTGCGCACTCTTACCCACTGCCCCCACATGACCCTAATGGTACTTTTGCGCGTATGAACATCACACTTTAAAAAGATTTGAGCCGTTTTAGCTTGTAGGTTACAAAAGAATTGAATTGGAAGTTCGGGAATTCATTAAACGGAATGACAACTACTGATTCCCTCGAAAATGGCATCGTTCTGCCCATATGTTGTGCATCGGAAAAACATCCAGACATATTTAATCCTTTTACGAAATCCAAAAACAAAATTTGAAAACTTTTGGTACCGAGTCTGTCTGCTGACAATCATTGAATATAAATTTCAACATTAGCTCGGATGCATTATAAGAGATGAATATTTGGTAAATGTAATAGCTTTTTTTCATCAATTCTCTTATGATTAGTAGGGCAGGCAACCATGAATTTTTGCTTTCCCCACAGCAATCAATAGTTTGTAAGTATCAATAAATATTTTTTGATTTAGTAATCACCGCAAACTCTCGCCAAAATTTTACTCGTATGACAATCTATGTCAAATTTATCGTCAGACATTCTGTTTTCAATCTCACATTCATCAATATCACTATCATAATTATTATAACTTTAATATTATTCGGAATTATGCATAAGAAATAAACTAGATCTCTGCCACCACCCTTATCGTGCTCGAGACTCAAAACTTTGTGACAAAAAACGAATTTTACGATAAATTATTTCCTCGAATATGTCATAATCACCAGTAATATTGGGACTGTCGCACGAATATCGTATTCCTGACCCAGTAATTCTATATTATAATGCTCCGAAGTCATTCTCATCCCTCTACTGATTAATAATTCTACCACACATCTGTTTTCCGCGATCAATTTTTGTAATCGATGTAGCATAATGTTGATAGAAAAATAATTTATGTGTTTGCGTTTGGCATTAAATTCATTCCGACGACGTAGACACGTTAGCACATGAAACCAAACGAAAAATAAGGAGGAGCAAACTTGTCTCGATGCAATATAATAAAAATGAAGAGGGAAGTGACGGGAGTTGAAGCATCGAGCTCTCACTCCCCTACAGCTCCAATATCTCCTGATGTTGACTATCAGTGATGAATTTAGTTTTAAGAAAGGAAGTACAGAGGAGTAATGAGGTGCACGGAAGAAGGACAGGGAATGAAATAGCAGAGGAGGATACCACCAATGGTGGCATGTGCGGGGTACGAAAAAATTACGTAAATTAGTGTCAATTGCGGGTGACCCCTACCCTGGAGGCTGAGAGATGACATGGGCGGACTGCAGGATGAGAACGGTCTCACGCGCGTGGTTGCCCACCGCCAAAATGCGCCAAGAGCAAGTGAGAGGATATATGGGGAACGGCGAGAGTAGTGAATGAGAGGGGAACTGAAGGAAGAGGGTGAGAAGAGTACGGGAGAGCTGTGTGTGATTGATGAGCCAGTGATAGCGACGGGTCTGCACTCGACACCTCGCTACTGCCACCAAACAATGCATATTCATCGGAGGTATAAATAATGCCTGTTTAATACATAAATATAGGTCGGATGACGATGCACCAGCCTGGATTTCAACTTTTCCTTTGGTGTAAATATAAATATTGATACATACATGTTATGATATTTTTGGACTACGCCAAATGAATGAAACTGTATAAAGATATGGTGATTGTCATAAAATCGTATTGATTCTATTTCAATTTCACACGGATTCTGTAAAGTAATTGAATTTGTATGGTTTTTTATTATTATTATTATTTTTTTTTTTTTTAGTATAGAATTTTCTATTCAATTAGGGAAATTATAATTGAAGCATTTGGCGAATAATTTTTGACATCATTTCATAATGAAAATTTTATATTAAAATGCTAACGCGCGTTCTATTATCGCCTGTACTATAATCATGTATCAAGAAATTTTGTACTCATTATTTATTCATGTGCAATACACGTTTGTTACTGTTCATACTTGTACATAGATGAAGTTGCGGAAATGCTAACATTCATAACTTGAAACCCCACATGTACACTACTCGTACCTATGGAGGGATATGATGTACGTATGTTTATATAACTCCGACGCGGGCAAGTATAGTGAGCAAATTGTGAAGCCGAAAGCGTATTATATATATATACGCGCGGTGGTTATCGTGGGCCTGCGATCAAACTGGCATGCCGAGGCTAGAATTACGACAAGATCGCGTGTTAAACGATTTCACCTCGGTTGAGCCCCGTTCATCAGCGAAACACCACAAATCGCTGGCCATTGTACTTGCGCATTATCTTCCTCATTCATATGTTTCACAAAAGCTTCATTTCCACTCATTCTCTTGCTGGCGCCCCCCTTGAGGTAGAGAAAAATTTTTAAAAATGGTGGGCTTAATTGATTGAATAATTGGATGCTTGCTTGAGTACTTTGGGTGTATAGTTACAGAATTCTATTGCACGCTGGAGTTGACATAAATTCGAAGGGATTTCTGTATCAATAATCAATCGAGACTGCAAATTTTCATGAAAGGAAAATTGTAAGAACATTCTTCTCATGCTGATTAATCGAATTTTATCGATAAATGAATAATATTCGACAAGAACAAACGCAATCTATGCAGATGGAATTGGATATGAGTTCTAATTAATCAATCATGAAAACTGCGTGAGCTTACACATAAAATTACGAAAGATTCTTCGCAGTCAATAGAATAATTTTTCAGCCAAGAGCTCCCCAAACATAAGAACAAAAAATTTCAGATTCCGAAAACTCATTGAGAAAATGAATTATTAATAGTTCTGCACATTGACTCACCCATTCATTCATTCATTCATTCATTCATTTTCCTCACTCACCGTTCTTTTTTTTCTCGCTCTGGTTTATGCTATTCTGGAATTCCCAAGTCCCTGAGTGTATTGAATTCCTGAGTATACCACGCTGCAAACTACATAGCAGCGAGAAACCCGAGGAACAGCCAAAGAGAAATAGCCGAGTACGTAACTGGAATAGACAGAGGAAGAGAGAAGGTTGAAAACGATTCGCATTCGCTCTCGAACTGCAACTACTGCTGTTCCGCTCGCTTTCTCTTTTGGAAACGAAATGGGAACACATTCCTGCCTCTTTCGCGTAATAGTCAAATAGTCATATTGAAAGAAAAAAATAGAGAAATAGAAATAACGGATACCGAATATATATATATATATATAAAAGATACGATTGATTAATCGTTGATTCAACTGAATGTTCATAAATAATCGCGTGTCAATAATTTGAATAATAAACGAAACAAAATAAAAAGAGGAAACATTCAACAGATTAACATTTTGATATCTACTTTGAGAAAGAAATGTCATCCTGAATGTGCATCACACATTAGAAATATATGAAAATTAACTTCAATCTTCTACAAAATCCAAAAAGGAAATTTCGATTTTCCAATACATAATTTATATATCGAGAACTATCTTCTTGAAATTTACTAAACTCGTCATGTCTTGTTTTTATCTTAGAAAATTCATGATTTTCGATAAAACGATTGGAAGAATCAAAATTTTCCAATCACGTAGTCTATACTTCATCGTCGGAAATTCGATCCTTAATATTAAATTCATAGGTATCAACCAGCATAATTTCCACATCACTAATAACAATCTTTCATCATATTTAAAAATTGAACCAAAACACTGCGATCACTTCAGCCACAAACTTCTGAACTTTATTTCATCGGTTAGTTCGATGATTAATTGCATCAATCATGAATTTCTCCATTCCCACATTGCTATCGATCTTTCTCAAATATCAATATATGTATTTCCAAAATAAATATGAACATAAACTCTTGAATAAATTTACTGCAAACTCTGTCTACATTTCATCTTTCATTCTTTTCCCAACATTATATTCATCAGTTCCGCCATCATAATCTTTATAAAAGCATTAGAATAACATGATATCAATGATATAAATATACAAAAAAATATTGTAATCGATATAGTGAAAAAGTCGTTCTCAGGACCTCTGCCGCGCGAGACAAGTGAGGAATAACACCCGTGAGCTCATCTCGTAGTAGTAAATACCGCAAATATACGGTCACACTCACCAGCTCTATCCACTTGTGCGCACAGACGTGTATACACTAACACTCAAACATCTACACAAACACACATGTTTCACGTAATTGTAATACGTTACCATATATATCATGAATGACACAGAACGTTGAACATTACAGATGAAACTGAAGTGAAAAAAAATAGAAGGAATAAAAAAAACAACACGAAGAATCTACAAGACTCTAATTACCGTTTCACTTAGCAATAATTGTGGAACATCGAACCATTCATTACAACGTGAATCGAAACGGTGACTCGTTTCATGATCCCCTCCCCCATCTTTCTCATGGAAAACTTCAATATAACACCCAAAATTGAAATCATATCGAACGAAAATTGGTTTCATCGTCATGAAACCAATCAATTTAACTAAATTAAAGGAAAGTTATCTATATATCAATTTACCTTCATCAATTTAGGAGAATTTCAAATAATCCAGTGGACAAAAGGACGATCAGCAGATGCGATGATTGAACCAGAAAGAAAAAAAGATACTATATCCATTAATTCGAAAAATTCCCACTCGTCCAATAATTATCATATGATCACAAATACATCTCTATAACTACGAAAAAAAAAAAAGAAAACAATTACCAAACAATCAACTAATATCACTGGAAGACAAATTAGCATGAAAAAAAAAAAAAAAAAATAAATATCGGTTCAATATTGTCAATATTTTATTGAAGTAAAACAGCCACGTGGGATAAAAGTGTAGAAACAACACGCACACGTCTGAGTCGAACAATGCTCACTACCCTCTGGCATAAGCTCGTGCCGATGTTTCGACGGAAACTGCGATCACCGTTCGTCCCCACCATCACGGCCAACAGGGGGCAGGACGGTACAGTGGTGTCACGGGCGAAGGCATGACGCGCGACGTTGCTCCGCCTACGGAAGAGAAAAGCCATCCCTGGTGGCATATACCAAGTGTCTAGGGGGCACCTTTTAATACTATCCCTCAACACTTGTATCTATGTACCAGTAAATGCATGCCTCATTGTCCATATGTATATGTGTGTTATCAATGTTGATTGCTGTACCGATATCACGTCCTGCGGCACAACTGTTCATACACTTTACAACCCAAATGTATGATGAAACACCAGAGCAACCATCAATCATAGACAAATCTTGTTCACATAGAGTTTTCTTTCTTTTTCTCACTCATTAGTATAGAACTTCTCATTAAATTATTAATCGGATAAAACATTTAATCGAACTTTATGCTATACATCAACTGTTTGTGAGCCAATAGGTTTTTTTTTAATGATGTAATAACAATTAATGCAGAAAGTAGAATGAAAATAACAAAAAAGAATCATGCAAATCTTTCGAATTTCAAAATTGAAGATAAAGCGAAAATTTCTTGGGTGAGTGATAAGTGTGGGGAAAACAATTGTATTGTAAATCACAATGTTCGTCAATACATATTCACATCGGTTATTCTTAAGCGTAAACACCTGTTGCCGACATATGTATAGGTTGAGCGTATATGTTTGAATACACATGTATACCGAGCAAATATAATGTATGGTGAGGCTGTACGTGTTGAAGACATGTACAAATTGTATGTTCAATGCAATTGTATAATTGATAGCCATTAAGAGTAGTATCAGCTTTGAGAGTAGAGAGAAAAAAAAATGTGTGGAACGAATAGAAAATTTGAGTAAATTAGGTAACGTGAAGTTTTTTTTTTTTTTTTTTTTTTTCATACTTTACTTTCCTTACGGAGTTTTTTAACTTGTTTCTAGTCATTTTGAGACGTATTAGGCGACTCGAAAGAAAATGAATGTGACTTTAACGTGACACTTGAAGAACAAATGAGGAGACCACCACGCCAAATATAAATCGATTTCCTACTCAGAAACGATGTTATGATTTATATCATCTTTCAATACCACCA
Source organism: Meteorus colon (assembly GCA_030523085.1). NCBI lineage: Eukaryota > Metazoa > Arthropoda > Insecta > Hymenoptera > Braconidae > Meteorus > Meteorus colon. Next base: position 230,498 of record JAPYZH010000335.1, read on the forward strand.
TCTGATTGTATTATTCTCATGAAGTTATACACACAATAAGATAGAGCACTGTACTTTTTATAGATTTCACCACCCTTCGTCTATTTCTGAAAAAGAAATTAAGAACAGGATTCAAGATTACCATCATGAAATTCAACTAATAGCATAATTAATCGCTGCAACTGGATAATCAAATGAAAATGGAATAATTAATTTACATTTGATATCTACGAATAATTCTGGTAGAAATTCTCCACTGCGGTTTCATTTTTCATAATTGAATTTGACGTAGCACTTCATGTCTCAAAGTGTGGCATATTGCGATGAACTGTTCGCTTGTATATTATCCATGTCTTTGTAATATCGTACAGGCATGTACTTCACGCAGAGTTCCTATATCTAAAGATGGTTGGTTGAGGATCCTTATACCAGGCCTCTCCATCGGTGACATCGAGGTCGAGTGTTTTTATTCCATTACTCGGGCCACATGAACCTCTTAACCACTTACTTCATCCAGAACCTTCCCATCTCTTGTCTATATATATCGACTCTTCATTCCCCCCATCGTCTCACTCTTCCTCTCTGTTTCACCCGCCACCCTTGTCGCGCATGCAATCGCCTTCACATTCAATGACGCTCGACAACTTAAATATTATCGACGATCATATAGCGCACCTCCTCTTCGCATCTTCTCCAAACACTTCATCCATTATTTTCTTCTATATTTTCGTATGTTTATATTTATAGTGGTGTCGATTGAAACTATTATGTATATTGATCAAATTAATTGTTCAAGTGCATATCCCCAGCAAATTATTGTATGCATATGGAGTTTATCTAATCGAAATATTGGAAATTTTTTTGAGATGAAATAATATTTTTATCAATGATAAATAAATAAATATTATTATTTTTGTATGCGTACATTTTTAAGGAGAAAAATTTAGTGGCTCTCGCTAAAAAATTGAAATGATTAGTGCGGACTTTAGTAGCTTACTGACCTACAGTCTAAAAAATGCATCAGATAAAAGTATATTTCCGAGATTTCTGGACGAACATACAAAAACAATTCCTTGTTGTTCACAACTGGGGTGCGAAAACCATTTACATAGACGAAAGAACATCTCACAGTTAATTTCACGACGTTAATTCTCCAACAAAAAAAACTACCGCATAACAGTCAATTCACATGAAAGTGAATACAACATAGTGTGGAGTAAGATATCACTAATTATCTAATGCTAGCTAAATTCATAACAAACTCTTCTGAAAACAGAATGATACAAAATTACAGATATGATACACAAGTTACATCATTGCGTTTGAATCGCGGCAGATAACGTTGAATGAACGTTTTTTGGGGCAGGGCATTCGGTCACCCACACGTCCGAGTATAAAGACAGACAATGAGAACAAAACAGGAGCAACGAGAATGAATATATATAATATATACATGTGAATATAAGCGTGCGTGACCAAATATACTTTTGATGCATACACCGGTGATGACGCGCGCGCGCCCCAGTCGAGCGCCGTGTTTATGTTAATGTAATTTTGCTCAACGGCACGCGAGAGAGAAGCTGAAATAACGACTATCCTGGAGATAAATCGTTTCTGTATATATATATACGCGTGTGATATGGATAAATGTGTGCATATATCTGTGTTTAACATAGAGAACATATAGCATATACATATGAATCCCTCCCCTCCTACACACACACACACACACACACACGCACGCACGCACACACACACACACACACACACACACACACATGGCGTATGGAACGTGGAAATGGTCTTTTGACAAAATAAACGCCAGATGGAGAGTAGTTATAACAATTTTGGCGAAAACGAGAGATGCTACAGTTTGCTCCACCGGCCACAATTGGATCGTTCGCTTTTGCATACGACGAATTTTCAACCGAATGAGCCATCGTCTTTTTATACGCTACTACATCATACGCAATGCATACATGTGTACAGATGGAATATAAGAGAAAAAATTTTTTTGTTTATTATTTCTTGATCTCAATATAACATGCATATATGTGCATTCGTATATTATATACATATATATTATCCGAAGGGGTTATTTAGGTTGGCAGAACAAACTCCACACTGCAAGCAAAACGAACAGAGTTCTCTCCCGTCAATAGAAAAATAAAAATGCATTCAAACATTTTTCTCTCATAAATAAATATATGCATCGAGCACACAGATATGTATATATGTATTTTATTGTATACAAACTGGGAATACCTCGAATGCTACAGTAGACAAACACATAATACTATCACGCGACCCCCATTTATTTATGGCACATAAATTGATGACCGTATGATCAGATGTATATTTATATGTGATTCGGAAAAATATATGTATCAGAATTTTCAAAAAATAAAAAACGAAAGAATGTATTTATAAGTGATAGTTACCAACTCATGGAGACCTGCAGCAGATTTATTGTAGTCATGAGCCATCTTCTAGTGCATTACTTCGAAGTGGTGCAAACTTATTTGGAATTCATGAAAGGTCAAAAGTCAATCATATATCACTCGAAATCACTAATCACTTCTTTCATTCACACATAATTGAAACCATCATCAATTGATCGGGAATCGGATTTCAAACATTTAGAAACACTTTTGAATCACTTGGTAACCATAAAAATACATGAAACAGTTGTGAAATTTAGAAATAAATTGGAATTGTTAAGAATTAAATTGAATATTGAAATAAATTTAATTTTTACTACACTCCAAAAAAAAAGTATGAAAAGAAAGGTTCAACACTTTCTTTTCGCAATTGAAATAATTTCCCCAGCATTATACACTTATTCTACTCATTCGCAATATACTTCTTCCATCATCACATGATGAAATATAAAAAAACACATACAAATATATATCATCTAAAAAAAAAAATTAAGTGGAGAAAATTGTCAGCTAAGGATTTAATAAAGACGTTATATATAAAGTATATAAGTAAAAGTGTGAAAAGACGTGTCGAATTACCAGTGGCATGGATGCTATATAACATTTTTTATCGTCGCTTCTGATTCCATGTGTGTGCATGTGAGTATATAAGTATAGTTGGTGAGCCACCATACATGTATATACGTATATAGATCTATACCTCTGGCTATTTCTTTGCCGTACCAACTGCTATAAAGCAAAAGTATATATCTCTTTCACATACATGTATAAATGTGTATAACACACGTGTGGTAGAACAAGTTAGCGAGTGTTTGCGTGAACCAATATCGGTTGGCAAGTGAAGGATGCCGCACACACTGTGCGTTCAACTATGGGGTAAAGTCTGGCGAACCATATAGAAATAGTTGTGAGCGGTGTAAAGCGCTCTTATCTCTCGTATCAGACTCTTGGACGCAAGAAGCGTACGAGGATCCAGTCTGGCCCTCACCCACTACTTGTTTTTAGGGCTCTGTGAAGCCTTATATATAGGAAACTCGACTATCTGCCTGCGTGTGTGTCTGTTATGCAGTTTTAGCTTTTCTCTTTTTTTTCTTTCTTTTCCTTTTTTTTTTCAAAGAAGCAGTTTGACCTATCGTTCCTGAATTTCGCATATATATCCAACCTTTGAGGAAAGATCATACAAATATTTATACGATAATAATTTTCTATAGCTGTTCATCTCATTTCAACTATTGAACAAATTGACACCAACAATTTAATATTAATCTCTTCAATGACACACAGAAAAAAAATGGATTTCCGTAGCTCTGATCGTCTAAATTTCCCAATTCAATTCACCAATTTCAACCGTCAACTGAAGATTTTTTTCAGGAAATCGACGATTTATCGAAATGAAATGGCTGTGAAAAAAGATCGACAACATTATGCCATTGAAAAATCAAATGAAAAAATGACATGGTGCATTTTTTTGGACCACGAAAACTCGATCATTCAAAACCGCCAAGTACAACTATCAGAACTTTATACCTGTATATATTTTTACCTGTATATATCTATACTTATATATATATTCGTACATATATTTGTGCTGGGACGGTAAAAGTTTGTCGAATGAAAAATATTGGGTCGATCGATCGAAATTATACGCACGAAAGAATTCTTATAGTCGCCTTGGGTATGCTGTGAGATTCATCTGTCGTTTCGACTTACGAATAGGTACACTTAAATAACCATTAATATATGTCATACACATATATTTACATATGATATCAACAAAAGAAATTAAATAATCAATGAAAATTCTTGTTCAACAGTTAACAATGCCAAATACAATAATAATAAAAAGAATAGAAGAAAAATAATATAGCAGTTCATTCATTGAGATGATTGTGTATATAGAAAGTGATAAATATCCTCTGGGAGAGTTGAAAATAGTATATAAAATGTAGTAGCATCGCAAGGCTAATGGGGTTGGGGACAGAAAGATTATGGGTACAGCGACTACCGGACGTTACTATATGTACTGAATGAAGTTTGCGTGAATTTGTGTGTATGAGTGTGTACGCGCGTGTGTGCGTGTGTGTGTGTGTGTAGTATGGGTCAACTATCCCTCGAGGCCAAAACCAATCACGTTCGAGGCAACATCTCCTGGGTCTGGTTGTAACTGTCTTCTGGACAGCCATAGTGTGAACTATGCACACACATAAGCATGCACACACAAGCATACACACAATTTGCCAAAGAAATGGTGTCGTGTCGTTCAGAGTTATATCGCAGAATTGCTCAACTCGAGTTTTGACATGAAGTTATATTATAGATAACCCCCGAAGCATTATAGTGGAACGCCATAGGGGTAACTGGTTGGATTTGAGAACGAATCCAAGTGCAAATTTTACGTTTAAATTCAATATTCGAGAATAGATAAATAGATGAAATTATGTAGATATATATTCGGGGTGGAATGCCGCGTAGATGGATTTATACATACGGTAGGTAAATTTAAAAAGTTTGCAGAGATACGTACGTTGAAAAACTGGGATTGTATTCTCAACGCGAATGGAGAAAACGTCGCCCATGGGAGCCAAAAGGTCCAAGCACGATCTTTTTTTTTTTCTTACCTTTTTTTTGTCTTGATTTTATGACAGTAAGTTTTTGAAGGATGTTCAAGAGTGAAAGATGAGTCGATTGTACGGATAAAAGTCAAGTGAATAAGGTGACTAAACAATGAATCTATGTACGAGTATTTACATAATATATATACTTGCGGTTATAGTACGAAGGATATTGAATATACTTCCTCAATATTGTGTTGATACATATACATAAGCGCAATTTTTTCCTATGATTGATTATTTCAACTTGAAGGTTTGTTGGAATTTTTATGACGGAATCATATCGACCCAAAATAGAACATCAGTGAAATTGAACGGAGAATTCCTTTCATGAAAGAATATAATAATATGGCGAGCGTGTGAAAACCGGCCAATAATAAAATCCATGTTATCGAATGTACAGGGGGTAACAGATGTTCGCTGATAGGTTTACGATTGGCTTCTAACTATAGAGTATGGGTGGCCAATAACGGAAATCATTAAATAATTCAGCACCAGCAGTGCCAAGCTATTAACTACCCGTTCTAATTTAATTATTAAGCGTTCAAAGTAAAAATTACGTGTGAATGCTTCAACCCCACCATTGCCATCCCTCCACTCTTATTTCTCTACAGAACGTTGCATACATATATAGAATTGCAACAACCCCATTCTTACAATAGGGGAATTAAAAGTTGGCCCGTTCGAACTTTCTAACATTAAGGAGAGAATAAAAAAAAAACCATGTATAAAGTAAAACGTGAATAAATAATATTTTACTCAAGGGGATGAAAGTAACGAATGAAAAAAAAAATGTTAACGAGTTTGAACTTTAATTCACGGCTAAATTTAAATAGGTGAGTATACAGACAAATTCATTTTGGAAAGGGATGTAGTAATAGAAATCGGTAAACGTGGCGGAATGACGACAAGCTTGTGAGGGTTTGTGTGTGTGTGTGTGTGTGTGTGTGTGTGTGTGTGTGTGTGTGTGTGTGTGTGTGTGTGTGTGAAAACGGTCTGAACAATCTCCATCGAATTCTTGTAATCCATTCGTTGGGATACCGACAGTCCTTCACCCTTCTCTTACTTTCGCTCTTCGTCTATTCCACCAACGCATATTCGAATTGTACTCACTACCATAACGTAGCTCGTCACGTAACAGCGCAACACGAATTCGAATCAAGAGCACCCGGACCATTCGGGGCCTGGAGCATCAGTCAGTCTCTTTCGTCTTCGCTTGTCTGGAGCCAGATTTTCCGTAGAAATTCCGTGCTCGATTCGCCAGCCCAGTACAAATACGATGCAATTCCTCTCTTTCTATCTGCCTTACTCTATCACGCTCCCATCTCCTCTCTCTCTCTTTTTTTTTTTTTCTTTCTTTTTTTTTGGCTTATTGTCTTCTCCTTTTTCCGAACAAGTCGGTAACATGGAATCCACGAAATCCAAATATCTTTCTAGGAAAATACACGTAAAAGCGTAAAGGGAAATGAAAGAACGACAAATGGATGTATAGTCTAACCAAAGGAAAACAAATAGACACACAATGTGCATATCTTTTATTTCCATCGCGTCTTGCCTTTTATCAAATCGCAAATTGTTCTGCTTCAATAATACTAACCAATCTTGAAAGTATTTCTCTATTGGCGGTGTTTTTGGTTTTTTCGTTTAGGTGTTAGAAAAATGTTGACGACATTCGAAGAAATCAAAAGAGGACCATAAAATAAAATGGAGTAAGATGATGGTGAAACCAACTTGTGAAATTTTTTTATTAACTTTCTGTCGATATAATCACCTGTAATATATTGAATCGAAAGACATTGACAATGTTTATTTCTTTGTCTTTCAAATCCCTAATCGCGATAGCCGCGATAGTCGTGAACAGTATTATAGAATTTTACATCGTTCTTCCACTCTAAACATTAATTATACTGAGTTATATCCTTTTATTCCTATATCGCGTTTCACAGTATTGATTTATACAAAGCATTATCACGGAGTGTCCATCACAACTGGTAAGTACCATTAATTACAATTTTACTCATAATTCATCCTCAACTTCTGTATGATATCTAAAATAAAAACATTTGAATATCGAGTATACCATCCGTCGTTTCACACTGACTATTCTAATGTTGAGTGAATATCGACGGTACGCCTAACATCATACAGATTACAACACCTTTTGTGGGGCAGTAATTTTCATTACATGAGTAGTAAGTCCTCTAGCGAAAAAAACGACGCTACCTAGTACGGAAAAGAGCAAAAGTATTCATGGAAGTGAGAATTTCAAATATGAAGTACGAAAGAAAAGAGGAAAATAAGGAAAGTGTGAAAGGTTCAAGAGGAAATGACTAAAACAGAGAGAGAGAAATCGTTTGAAAAAGAACAAACCCATGTCCAATGCGTGGCTTTTATACAACATCAGTTCACAAATTTGTCGAAAAATGAAAAATGAAAAATAACAGTGGGAGAAAAAAAATGAGAATTTAAAATGGTACATAGACTGAGAGAGTGTTGAAAAGCAGAAAGAATGTAAGTAGAAAGGAGCGTTGGAAAGGGCAAATGTGGAACTGCTACATCTGTCAAGAGGTGACCATGGTTGGGAAGATGTTAGAAGTGGTCCTCATAGGTTCTTGCGTGTGCGGGCTTTTTCTGTTAAAAAAGTGAGAAATACGACTCAGTGTACATGACGAAGATGAAACGAAGGAGAATATATATACGAGAGATGGAGGGTAAAATGAGGCAAAGAGGGTTGCGCATCGACAAAAGACGTAGAGAGAAGGTACAACGGGAGACGAGGGAGGTTAGTGGAAACGAAGCAAGAACCGACTCGCATTCCAAACAGAGCCCCGGTAAACCGGGTTCATTATTTTCTCGTTATAAGTTTCTACAACTCGGCGGGCTTGTTGTCGTAACGCTGTTAGCGGGACGCGCCGCGAATTGTTGAACGACAACGAAGTATATATAACCATAACGAACGCGCAGCCTTTTCAATGACAGCGTAGAAGTTCCACATATAAATGTTTGTCACTTAGTTAGCTTAAAGAATAATAATTTCGAACGGCATCAAGATGATAATTGAAAAACACTCTCTTTTTTTTTTTAAAGTTAAGCAGCATGTATATATATATATATATATATATATAATATAGATATGTAATATGCGTAGTTCAAAGCCACATAAAAAAAAATTCCCATCATTTTCCGAGTGCATACATTTTATCCCGTCGGCCATTCTATTTATGAACCATACATCGACCCATTTTTTTTCTCGGTTTTTTCATTCTAAACTGCATTCTAAACAGACTACCTTACCAAATTTTAGTTCATGACTTTTTGATGCAATTTAAGTTTGATAACAAACGTGATATGTGCCCGACACTTTTGAACGACAAATGAAAAAAATAGGGAGAAAATATGGCACATAATTTTCTGCGCATGTTTTTTTTGTTTATATACTCATGTATTTTTTCATTGTATATGTTATACTTCAAAAGAACAGCATTGCGTTGACCTTTTTTTCCAATTTTTCATTCCTTAAACGATTAAAGCCGCGATCTAACAATTTTCTTCACAATGTTATGGGGTCAGTGGAGATCAGTGGTGTTAGTAGTGTGAGCGATTACAAGTGTAGAAACCCGGTAAGTAAACGCTAATCATTCGTTTTGAAAATTCGTTTAATAGTGATAAAATTGATTATTCACATTGTTTGTCTTCCTAATCGCGTTCATTATTGTTAGTTATCATCGTTGAAAGCACATAATAACTTGAGCAAATATATTTTAATTCAATTCCAACTTGATATTACCCGATTACTCATCAATGACTATTCCGATTAAGATTAAATTGTCCTATGAACAATTTGCATCAGGATCAAATTCACCAAAATCAAATCAACTATTTCCAATCGGCATATCACCCTAATTTATTGAAAACAAAGCGATGGAGCGAACTGAGTACAATAGCCATAAAGAATCCTTAATTTATTTGCACGTTATGTTTCTTCGCTCACCAAATCTAATACACCACGTAGAATATTTCCTATTGGAATTAGTTTTTTCACACATAAAACCTCTATCATCATGATAAATCAATGACCTTTGATGAATTCATGAAGAAAGAAAAGACCAGTCAATTTCAATCTTCAAACAATTACGTTTTTACATTAACTCCGAATATGATGGAATTTTCCGAAACCCTTAAACATCACCTAATCCCTAATCAAACTACGTCGAAATCATAATTGTGAATATATTAATAGCATTCTGGAAAGAAGTGTGAAACATCCACAAAACACACCCACACACACACACACACACACAGAACTTGGCCCATTAATTCATTTTACAATAGAATCGCTTATACTATATTAACTTTTAATTTGGTAAACGCCTCCACCGTACCCACAAATATTGCTATGTAGCATACCACCTCCGTATATACATTGACATTAACCTTGATAGTTCAAGTTAAGTAATGGATAGTCCCGGGGCAACGGTTGTTTGTCCCTGACGGCAGCCTTATTGCCTCTCTATACTAGTCTTACCCGTTTATTTTTTCCATTATTTTCTTTATTTCGCGTGTTCGCTCCTTTGCTTTTTTCCTTTTCATTTTCCTTCTTTTTCATCGTGATGTTTCTCAGAACCACAGAGATTCACTTCGTTCTCCTTCCGTGCATCGCTGCAAAGGACAGTAGTTGGAGAACAGTTTACTCGTCGGCTGGGAGCCAAACAAACATCCAACTACTCCATAAGAAAGACCAATTTGTCCTATACACGACCTCAAGACGAACGTTTTATGACCCTGTTTCAATAGCTCCACTGAGAGGTATCCAACGTATAGTTTCGTTGCTAATACCGTTCCATCTGATCAGCGAAACAATATTTTTAAAACAATATAAACGTTTCATATCTAACCTGAATAAACCAACGTCAGTCGGAAGAATTTATATTTGATCTGCAGAAGCGTGTGCCAATATTCGGTGAGCCAAACCAACAATAACAACCCGAGATGTGCATAAAAGACGCATAAGAATGTGTCTCGGTAATAAGATCACTTGTTGGATTTTCTATATACTCGTGATATACATTTTTGGCATGTACTCGCGCTGTTTCCTTTCTCAGTTTAATCTATATGCCGGATGACATAGCAAGCATTGTACAAAGATTGCTCTCTCACTTTATCGTCAATTCTTCGTGCTTACAGTCGCACAATATTTTGTCTACCAATGAATTGGGTGGTTGAGAGTAGAATAGTTTAGCTCCCACTGCCACGATTCATTCCATATCTCTTGAATTCCAAGTTGATCGTCTTCAAAACTGAACCCCCCTGCCATATTTCACACTAATTCAACACTATTACAACCTGTAATCTGAAGAAAACACTTGACAATCCGCACTTTCATACTTTCATTCCTCACATTTTATTATTTAATTCATTCCACAATGTTGTTTTTTTTTTCTCATCTCATGTTACTTAACATTTTCCAGATTATACAGAAAAAGGAATTATACTTGTACTAGAACTATTGAATTTGGATCAGGACAAGAATTTTATATTCGCGTAAACTTTCACATTTGATCTATGAAAATATTTCGAATCTGGACAAATAAATAATTACTCTGATGTCTATTAATGATAAATCTGTCCTATAACAATCATCGCTTGCATAACATCATCGTTATCGACGTGAGAATGAAGAAGAGGCGAAAATGCGATAATAACATGTATACACTACTCCATGACCAATACTGCACCACCAAACGGTCAAACAGTTAATTAATACACAATATAACCTTCCCAAATACTATAACTATGATACATCCTCGCAAATTAGAATAATTAAGTCATGACAAAATACTGATCCTCCAAAATGATGAAAATATCAATATGATTAGATTGAGAATCAATAAGATCCAGGAAAATTTTCACCACGAAATTCATTGCGCAATTGTTTCACTGTTTCATTAATTTGAACATTCACCAACAGATCGCTATAACCGGGACTGCTACATCGGCCGTGTTCGTGCGCTCGATAATATCTGTATGTGAGCGAATAATTGAAAAAAAAACTCGAATTGAAGAAGTAACATACAACAGCGAAGAAAAAAAGAAAAAAACAAACAAAAAATTGTCACGAAGCAAAAAATTATTCAACTTATGCAACGGCCAAGGCGATACGCTTCGCTTCGCATAGCAGCGTCAGCGGTGCGCCTTCGCGTCCCGAGAAACGAACTACTGGTGGCTTCTTCTCCTCTGCGCCCTTTTGCCGTTGGCACGCCGTAATAATACGTAATATCTTTACTGTTTTAGGCAGCCGCTCGCATTATTCGAATACCGAGCATGCCACGGAAGTTTAATTTCGAATTGTATTATATCTCAGAAGAGAGAGCGTGCGCAAAAGTATAAGGGCAAGAGTGGAAACTGAAGGAGATGAGTGTAGAGGCAAAACACAAATAGTGGAACGGGAAGTCTGGGCTTCTGTTGAGCTCTCTCGAATTTCAGGCACACGGCAGAGGTAGGACGCGAAACAGAGGGAAAAACCACTACGATGTGGGACGCCACGTTTGTGGATGAGTTAACGAAAGTGAAAGCGAATAACATCATGACATGACATAACAACCAAAATCGTGAGATATATTTGTGTATCCAGCTCTTTCATTGCTGTATATTGTAGTTATCAAGTGGTAAGATGAAAGTTTACATGTCCCTTTCACTTCATTATTCATTGATATTATGTGTCAAATGAACATATACATTTGAATGGAAATAAAACAAGTTTGAATTTACTGGTCATAAATTTCTCCCTACAATTCCGTCATACTATCATCATATTTTTCGATGAAAAAGATGTTTACAAAGGAAACAGTGGATTCTATTCTCTATTAAAAAGTGCGAGGAAAAAAGTGCGTTCTATAATTGAGATATTATCTCAAAAGCTCAAAAATTCCCCGAAATTGTATAATAGAAAATGAAAGTAATTGCAATAGCTGGAATGATTAACATTCGTTATCTCGTTACATTGTCACATATCTCATATCTTTACATTTTTATATACGAAGATATTTATATATCATTCTTCTTTTTTGCACTACTGTAAAAAAGTTGAGGCCCTTCATCATTCCCTTGAAGCGCTTTACGGCGAATGGGGCGTTTGGTAATCCACTCAACTTACGTGAGTACAGAAAAAAATAAGTTTCTTCCCTATCTCATTTTATTATTTTTCCCTTCATTTCTTCTTCTTTCTATTTTCTTCTTTTCCGTAGCAAAGATTGACGATCGCGTGTTCGTCCCATAAAAATCACTGAGTAAAGAGGAGTTGAGATATGGTTGGTTGCGTTATATAACTAAAGTATATACAACCTCAAAGAGTGACTGTCGAGTGTCCGTGAGGATACATGAACTCCGGATATGGCGAATGAGAACGCAAGAGAGTGTGTTATCCCGGTGAAATGCATGCGCACACACTCGCCATCTCGCGGATATGGTACACGAAGGTATACGGAAGTCTTTGGGTGAACGCTAAGTGTATAACTTCCGTTGCTATTAAACGATTTCAGCATAAAGGAGATAGGAAAGAAGTAAAATAGAAGTTGAAAGCAGAATTCTCAAATTGTCTCGAATCACGTTCGACCACAATTCATCTTTCACATGTTCCATATATCTATTTTTCTAATAAAATTATTCCCAGTTTTATTACCATTTGTTAACTCACAATAAATTGTAATCATTATGGATTGAAATGAAAACAAGAGTAAATATTTCTACAGACACAACCAAATGAATTACTTATAACAATCATGAAAATCCTGATATTTTATCATTTAATGAAACAAAAATTAGATTATAAGAATAAATTAAAAGGAATTTATCGATAAAAATGATGCGACTCAGTAATTATTCTTATGAATATCCAAATAATTCTTACTTGTTAAATGTAATGAGAATCAACGTTTAAACCCAATGAATTCAACTAAATTCGTGAACATATAGCAGATAAATCTGCCAAGGTCGATGAAATATAAAAAAAGTGATGAAAGTGAAGAGAATAGAAAAGACACAGTGTAAAATACTGTTAAAATACAGCAGCAAATATATATTGTCGTTGTTGTTGATTATATTCGATTAGCCAAATAGACGGAATGAAATGAGGAAGAGGACAACAAAAAGGGAAAAAGGGAGCGACGAAGAACGTGATGCCGATTTATTTTATTTTCCACTACACGTATGTATTACCTTCTTGTTTTGAATTTTCTATTTTTCTTTCTGTCATTCTTTCTATCCCTTTTTTTCTTCTTTATTTTCTCTCTCAGCGTCCACTCATTTATTTGTCTGACATCATATCTGGATGGAAGGCGAATAATTTTGTTTGACATTTATCCAAATGCATTTCAAACATGAATTAAGTGGATCAAAAAAATTTATGAACACATGAATAAATAATAAATAAATGTGTAAAAAATGAAATTGAAATAAGGGAGAAACAGAGAAATTGGTGGGATTGTTTGCAAATATTCATGTTTCCGACAGATGACCCTTTGCTATATGTATTTATGCATGTATATCTATATAAATAAATATACATATATATTTACAGATTAAGATCACTTGCATGGCCTAATTTACACCTATCTGAATTTTCAGTCAGACCTCACCAAATACGACTTGCTAACGACGCTGCTTCATTTCTGATTCACTCTCATTTCGCTTTAGAATTAAGAGCACTAGTACTGGACTCACCACAAGTCATTCATTATATATGTATATAACTCTACGTCATGATACAGCAGAAGCAAGTAAAATGCTTTCACCAACCCTCGTGTTACACTCATACACACGTGAATATTGTGTGCGTTACTGGATGAAAATGCATGAATATACAGATTACTGAAATATATCGAAGCGTCAGGTGAATTCAATTTCCAATAAAATATATCTGTATGTTGAATATATAAATCAATGAATGAATAATATCGTGTATATAAAAAATTTTACCACTACCGTAAACTCTATGAAATTTCTTCTATAGTATGAAATAAAATATTGATATCTTAGAGCATCCTCTCAATTGTCCTCTTCATTGTTGGATACTATAAACAGAATGGAATAAATAGTGTCTGAAAAAAAAGAGTATTTTTTTTTTGGTTTCTTCTATATTTTCTGAATGAAAAATAGGAATTCTCTACAAATCGTTATAATTTTCATTGAGACTAATAAAAAACAATTGGTTAGTTAATTTTTTGTTCATCAAACACGGCTGTATTGAAAAGTAACTTCGATAAAACGATTTTCGGATTTTTCAATCGAAAACTTTCAAACTTTATTACAAGTTCCCATTCCCTTCTCATCTTTTCCGAGAAAATTTATTCATGTGCTTGCTCGACACAAATCATGAAATAACCACATGTGAATAAAAATCAATTTTGTTGACCCAAAACATGGGAATTCCCCTCGTAATTGAACCGCAAACTCTAATTATCCTATACATTAACCAAGAAATCACATCGGACAATGCATATAGAAAATATATAAATCAGTTATTATATACTATGTATTTTGACATTATATTGATTCAACTTGATGACCAGTGTAATCAATGAATAATCCATTTACATTACCCTTTCATTAATTTATGTGTAGTGAGTTTCAATAATTCTGCTGTAGAATATATATGTGGATGATTTCGACAAAAACCGATGCAATCCACCGTATCACAGATACGCATATCCGTCAGTGTGTCATTGTGTTATGTAACACAGACTCTCTCCGATAATCTCTTGCACAATAACTTTATCGCCATCTTCTGACTAATTATTTATCTGTCGCATAGTTTGCAGAGGATATGATTTTAAGTTTGCACAATTCACTTTTTTTTTTTTTTTTCCTGAGTTATTATACAAAAAAAGAACTATCAATACATTGATTCCTTTTATTGGTCTAACAAACAAATTCTTCTCTAAGGAAAAAATAAGAGTAAATAAACAAATGAATACATGTCATTCGCACGAAAATAGTAGTGCTTCAGTGCTTCAGTTTTCCACTCGTACTTACATACGTATCGACACTACTCTTGCTCACTTCTTTATAACTCGTCCCTTTCATTTCTCACACTCATTCCCTCCAACTCGCACCACTCGCGCTTGATGCTTATATCCGATTCTCTGTGTGAAGACTATTTGGGATTCCACTCACCGGCTTACCGACAACGACGTATCACGTACACACCCGCGACAGAGCTCTACACCCCGAAAACTATCTAGCAGAACTATACTCAGATGGACCAAAATCATGAAGGAAGAAAAAAGAAAAAAAAAAACACACTAAAGAAGAAAATATAATATGTAAGTGTCTAGCGTGCTCGCGAACGATAACGGTCCACGTCGCACTTTTTCCCATTTTCATATACGTCCTTGTTCCATGACTCCATTTTATATTTTGTTTTTATTTTTATTGGAATATTTTCTGTCATGCAGTGTACGATACACCGGGCAATAAACTATTCGTATAAATACTCATACCTAGGAAATAAAATTTCATTTCATATTTCTACTAGTAGTTTGTTTTCTCCTCTTTTCCTGTTGTCTTATCAGTTTTTCACTGTACTTTGTATTTATAGAACAACGATGTGTGTTGATGTAAATAGCATTGTAATATAATGGTATACCTAGTCAACCACACTCCGTGAATATTCACATTATCGCAGTAAAACAGTTAATATGGTAAGCAATAACTGGAGCCACGGGATTATGGAGATATATGACGACGGGGGCAGTTTATAACTCTGTGTGTATATGTACATGTATATTGTTGAATGCATAAACCTATCTACTATGCCCGCACTCATGGCAATTTATATTTTCAAATAACAAATTATGCATTTCATGCGTCCAATAATTTATATATAATTATTTGTCGTCCTTTACGAATTTATTATTATTATTATTATTATTATTTCTATGTTTCAAATTTTTTTTCCCTACTTACTCTGAGAATCAATTTTCCATTCAGTCGAGTTGATATTCAGGAATAAATGTTTATTTAAAATTTATCAACTTGGTATTGATTTTCTGACATTTGTTTATTTATTCATTAACTACGGAGAAGCAAATGTTCCAGAAATGATGGATTCATATTGATATTTTTGTTTTGAGAAAATATTGACGACAGTGTATGAGGAGAAATTTTGCTGTTTAATTTTTAAGAGCCCATCATAACTTCACGATAATATTTCATGTAATAATGAATGATTATTAATTCACTGGACGATGAAATTGTGGTGGTATCCATTAATTCATAGTATGATAAATATTTTGGAGGGATTAGAATTGATGTTTGGATTTATATCAGGGGAATCCCCACACCACAATGTAGAAGAGAATGCAACTATTAATTCCTCTTTGATATATATGACATCAGGATTGTACTCAGAAGTTCAAAATGTATGAAATTATCAACAGTTTGATAAAAGTAAAGCTGATTGTGCCATTTATCGATGCATAGTATAGATATTTTTATACCTAATTATTTGACAATCACGAATCATTAACCATTGAGACATACTGGAAATGTAATTAAATATTCTCTTTCTTTTCTAAAATACAAATATACTATATAAATTGTTTTCATATATTTCGATTACGAAAATTGTAGAGTGCATATCTTTTAGCGTGTTGAAAAAATCATACGAGCCCACGATTTATATGTACATCCATCATATAAATAAATGAATGAATTGGTAATCAGGTAAATATTCGAAAATATTATCGATGAGCTCTCGATCATTATCCAAATTTTCAACAATAAGTTATTATTTTCTTTGCCAACAACTGAATACATGGAAATCTACATATATGTGAGTTTCTGTCTATTCGTATAACAGCGGAGGGTAATACTTGTTTCATATGTATATATATATTTATATATATATATATATATATACATATATATATACATATATAAACAACACATACGCCATCTCTATTGTCATTTGCATGGGACAGGTGGTGTAAAGACGCCAAAACAAACTCTGTCATATTGTATATTTTAATTAGGTATTGTAAATCAAAATTAAAATGTATTAAATACAAATAGAAATCAATGGAAGAACAGATTATTTTCGGTTATGGCCGAACTTCATGTTTTTGGGCACATTGATTCCGCGGTAAAGTTCAAACAATCAGCATTATTCTGCAAATGGAGTTTCTACGCGGGTAAAGACTTATTTCAATATGATATTCTTTAGAATGATGCATTTAAATCAATATTAATAATATTAGTAATAATAACAATAATTCTAGTGAGAATAATGCAGATCATAGTTATGATCATCAGTCTTTTTCATTATTGTTTAATCAGGAAATGGATGGAAACTAATCAATGGTAATAACGACGGCCAAACGCAGGAATGCCGTGATTTTTACAGCAATAAAAGTACGTGGAATCATCCCATTGATTTACATTACACGACACAAACACTTCAAGGTTCACCGAAATTGTTATTACAAATTTTTTGTCGTGACAATCACGGCCGAGTGTTGTTCATTGCATACGGTACATGTTCAGTGCCATTGATTCCTGGTGCACATGAAATCAAATGTCATACATGGAAGCCCATAGGTATATTTGTACATTTCATTTTTTGCTATTTTTTTAATATTTAAGAGAAAATTCTTCTCAAATTTTTGTCAAATACTCGTGATAATTAATTCAGTAATAGTATAATTTTTTTTACAAATTTTCAGGTAATTGGGTTGATAAATTGCGAGACAAATTTTTAGGAATGACATTGCAACTGAAGATCCCATGTCTTTTAGCTAATAGCAATGATCGATTTGAACTGCTCACAGAAACAGTTGGAGTAGTCAACATTAAACTGCAAATTGTTGAGAAAAATTTCTCAAAGTTCGGTTGTCTTTTGTGAAGCTTCTTTTTTAAAATTTTCATACTGATTACCAATATTCCGTTCACTCTCGTACTTGATACACAAAAATGGAAATCTCAATAGTTTTATTCATAATAATATGTGGAAATGCAATAATTCATCAAACGTTTAGTGTAAGTACGGAAAATTACATCGCTGTCACCTGCTCAGATGAGAATGATTGCGAGAATTCAACCCATAATGTAATCACTCCCTTGGGCAGCAGTGAAAATATAAACGATGCATTTGAAATTGATAATATCAACGAATGGGAATCAAATATTGATAATCATCATACGAACGTTATCAAAACTACAATAACAACAATATCTACGACAACGTTGCCAATAGTGGCCCCGACATCATCTGCAACAACAATGTTGAACAATATCGAAGAAACGATCATCACAAACCTCACATCAAAATCGAATTCGATCCGAAAAAGTAGTGCAGAACTTTGCACGTGTGATATGACCATTTCAGAATGTGATATTAATTGTTGTTGCGACAATGATTGCACAGAGTTTCACTTAGCAATATTTTCACATTGCACCGATCGACGAACAAAAAAATACGACAGTCGTTATTGCTACACGAAAAATTTTTTCCAACGAAACAATACGGTTTTTATATTGGAAAAATTGACCGAAAATCTTTTTTGCATTACTTACGATAATTTACCACCAATTTACAGTAAAAGTAATTCTATCAAAATTGAAAACCGAAAGAAATTCGATGAAATAATGATGAGAAATGTGAAACAAAAATTCACATGGGAGCAAAATAAATCATTCGTCACTTTAAACTTCAATAATTCAATTCCGTACAGAGTCGCCGATAATATTTGGCAACTACAATCAAAATCTCTGAAACCCATCAAAATTCCAACGAGTGGTTTCACAAGTGAATGCTCATTCCAAAGGAATATTCAATACCTAAAAGATTTCAAATCACACTGTCTACAAAAAAAATTGTCCAATGATAATAGCGAATTATTCACTGGTATGTATCACAACTTCACAGTAATATCATCACCAATATTTTTCAACAGCACCTACATATCATCATTGAATAGAAACTGTCCGAAAAACGTTTGCATACCAATTGAAAGTAAATATTGTACAGAATCATATTCATTGTGCGACATAGAGAAGCCACTTACATCTTCATGTGCCAATGGCAGTTGTAAAAATATCGTTAGGAGAGTTCATTACATAATAACTCACAACGGCACGATGGGAATACAAGGAATACGAGTTAATATTGTATTGGCTAATGTGTCTAGAAGTTTTTATCAACATTATGATGTTCAATATAGATGGGCTCATGTATTTGAACAAAAAATTCACCATCGAAGTGGTAATCCTGGATATTTGATCGGTAAACCCATAATAATCGGAACGTTGAAACCTAACACCACCGATGATATAGCCATTGGAAAGGACAATTCAAATACAATAAACTACTATCTAACTGTACCATCGGCAAAAGAAGATGGAAAATGTGATGAAAATAATCGACACATTGTCAGTCTTGGTGAAGATATTAAATTGAAATGTCGTATGGCACTAGAAACAATTAATTTTACAATTGATTCCTGTGTTCAGCTTCACGATAAAATTTTGACAACTTTTCTCGAAAAGTCTCACGTGAATTTCACCAACATTGAGCATTATGGAATTTATGTATCCAAATTGGGTTACATAACTGATGAAAACCGTGATAATGTGTCGAATTGGGATCAAATATTATTCAGCAAATTGCCCAACAGAGCTCTTAAAAGTAAAAAAACTGATGAACAAATACATTGTTCTGGATTGCAAACTATATTAATGATAAATGTTTTATATTCGCTTCTACCAAATCCAGATATGATCGATAGTTATAGAATAATTGGAGTAGGGATAACATTATCGGAAGAACGAAATTTTAACTGGCCGAAATGTGTAACTCCTAATTGTACGGATACTCTCGACTTAGATCTAGTCACTCATGTTAAATTTCATGATATATCAACACCTGAGACTTATTATTATGCAGGTGGCCCTAATTTGGATATAAGTTTGCCTTACGATTTTTTTTATCCCTTCCTAAGTGGGAAGAGTGTGCGTCTCGAATCAACATTAATCATATTCATCAATACAATCATTATTATCCTCCTGTATATTTGAGTGTAGAAATTAACTCGGCACGTGAGAGACCTAAGTTCATTTCCAGCTCACTGGTAACTTTTGTCAATTTATACATATGCAATTTATATGATGATGTATGATTTAAACACGCTTGTGCTGTTCTGATAATTATATACAAACTTCAAAGTTGCATTACGTTAAGCATGTGAATGTATCCATTGGACCATTTCCAACAAACATAAAAATGTTACATGATTTGTATACTTTTCTTTGGGACTCTCTTAAATATGCGACTAATATTCTTCCGTTACTAATTTGAATGTTCATAATTTTGATCAATTTTCGGAGCCAAATTATAATATTATGCACACTCTGAACTACATTATCATCAATGTGCTAATGTAAATCGACGCTACCGCTTCGGAGTATTCACAATATTCATCAATTAAACACCGCAGATTTCAAACAATCTATTTCTCAGAAACCAGATGCTAGGAACTTTCTTCATAATCCTCATCAGAAACCAACACAAAATCAAGAAAATAAAGCTATAGAAATTATAGGAAAAAAAAATGAAAAAATCATCGCCATAACCTTAACGCTTCTTTCTCGGTTTCCAAGTAACTGCTTCTGCCAATTTCTCGTATCCTCTCTGTTAACTGTTATCAAATATCAACTCAATAATATAACGAACAACAGCCATAAGCTGTATTAACGCGATATCATCCGAAGTGAGGTTATGTTAGCAGCTTCATCAAACCTCCGCTCGCGGCGCATCATATCCGCACATATCTATCCATATATACACAATTTCTATTTTCAACCCATGCACACAAAACAATGTACATACAGTTGTGTCATCCATATTGTGTGTGTGGTGTGCGCGCACGCGCGTGTCGTGTGTGTGTGTGTTTGCATTTGTCTGTTACAGACATAGTATAGACGACGACGCCGATGCGCAAGAATGGCTTCTGTTGTGTTCTTAGTGCGCCGGTACTTGCGCTTCTCTCCCTCTTTCTCGCTCTCTCCCTCTCGGAATCTACCAAAACGCTTCGAAACAAGATGGCTGTCACTTGTTGGTAGTCACACCGTGTATTTTCCATTATATATAAATCGATATATATACATTAATCTCAATGTGCATTTATACTGTGAATTACAATTAAATGCCTCGGTAAAGTATCGGTATATATTGACTACAACTCAAATAACTACTAAGCAAACAAATCAACAATAAATTGCACTATCAATAATCAATCAACGCAATCAACTTATTTCATAGTATATATACATATATTATATACATATGGACATACACATACACATACATATAAATTATGATAGCGCGTCATCGCAATGTGTGCTGGAAAAGTGGAAAAGACAAAATAATACATTTGATTTACAGTAATGTCCTATTGTGTGCAACAATATTATTGCAACAGTTGTTTTCCAAAAAAAATTTTACAATTTTTTATTGAATATTTTAAGTGTGTGTGAATTAAATTTGCATTGGGTTTTGTGCTCAAGTAATCAATTGAATGATATTTGATCTACCTGGAGTCGTCTACCAGCCGTTTAAATGAAAGGTAGGCGTTTCATAGGGAGTCTCATATTCTCTATGTTCCAGCAACTTATCGTATGTCTAAGCTACAATTTTCTCATCCTTTATTCATCCAATATATATATATAATATATATAGCAATGCTAGTAGTAGAAATGATGAGGATGATGATAACGATGATAATCAGATGGTTATTCTTAGTTTGTTCATCTTTGTGACATTGTGCTATGCACAACTGTATTCATTTCGATCTCTAATATATCTCGTATGACCTCGCAACATCAATTAACATGATAACGGAACTCACCAAAGTCGCGAGCTGTCACCAAGGTGAGCGTTCGTTCGTTCAGTTTTTCGTCTCTGTTGACTGTCGAACATTTTTCTTGGTCTATAACATGGAATTTTTGATGCGTGTGAGTCTGTATATATAACAACCGGGACGAAGTACACACACTCTTGTCATGCATATTTTTCATTCAATTTGATGAGTTATTTTCATATTTATGTCTACAAGTTTGCGCGTCGCGAAGTGTGATGCAAAATTTCGTTTTATTGTGGTGAATTATCCGATCATGTGCGTGATTTGAATGCTAGGTTTTTTAATTAATTTCCCGGCATTCTTCTATAATAGAATTGTGGTGTTCTGCAGTCATTGTACAATATATTTTCATGGTGAAATATCTATTCAGACTATCCTAATTTCCCATAAGAGATTATAAACAACGAAGCTACTATAGAGATACTTTCTACCTGATGATAAATTCAATTGGAATTCATTTTAATCAGTTTATCTGAGATTATTATATTTATTCCTTCCTGGGATTGCTGGCGATGAATTCTAAAATAGAATGGATTGAAGAGTATATAGAAAATGTAATGTGAAGAATTGGTATTGGCGAAATGAGTTGAGGATTCCAGAATATAATTAAATTAGCCTGAGAATTTCAAACACAAGCATGTTCATTTCTATCAATCATTAATTATAATCCCAAAACAGATCCATATTTCGGAACACAGTGAAAACAGAAATTCTATCTCACGTTGAGTGAGAAAACGAAAAATTATTCTAGCAAACACTAATAATATACAACACCAATAATGAAGATTGTTGGTTTCTTTCCTTCTCTACAATAAGTATGTCTATATATCTGGATTCCAAATCTAGACATATTTTTCGACACGTTTATTTAAGACAACAAGTTACATGGTGTTTTTTTTTATCGATCATTCATTTTTTTTCTCCGTTATTCCCGGATAAAGCCACCTGCGGCAATGGAAAACGTGTGACCTGATTGTTCAATTAACGACGTTCAAAGTTTTTTTCTCCTTTCATTCACTTCAACGATGTCTCTAGCTCACCCTTATTCATACCAAAAGCGTGTCTTGGCAGATTAGATTAATCCAGCATATACATATCCCCCTGTATATGACAATGTTTATTATTGCATAAATTCATTTCATCTGTCAATCAAAAAAATGTAAAGTGTGTATTAATGTCATCCCATAATGTTTTTCACATGAAAAGATTTCATTATTCATACTTCACCACTCCAATTATCTCCGCTTCAACTTCATATGCTTCGATTACTATAGTTCAGCCTTGTAAATAGTCGCAACGAGCAGCCACTTCTTTGATAATTTGACTATTGATGAAATAGATCATTTTTCTATCCTGAAACTGGAATAATTATGAATCAATACAATAAGGCTTTTTTAACCATATATATATGATTTAAAAATATAGGGAGATTGTTGTATTGGAGGCAAACGAGGAGGTGAGAACCGGCGTGAAGGTGTGTCGGATATTGAAGGGATGAATGGAACAACGGCGTTGCGCCGTGTTGTCGGAGGGGCTGGTGGTGGTGGGGCCGGAATACAAGAACCACCACCCATTGCCACTCTTGTCGTATACAAAGACGACGCTGGTTACGGGATGAAAGTGTCCGGTGATAACCCTGTTTTCGTCCAATCAGTCAAAGAAGGTAAATTGAGAATCGTAAATAGCGAACAATAGAATTTTTGAGAGCCGAGAATTGACACGAGAAATAAAATAAAAATATTTGTTCATGCCATTTTTATTGTTGATTGATGAGATATATAATGTGTATCAGGTGGTGCCGCAGCAAGAGCTGGATTGCACTCGGGTGATAAGATAATAAAGGTAAAGAAAATGCCAAATATTTATAAAAATTAATTTTTGAAACAGTTTTTTTCGTCGTATTTCTCAATGTCAATTATTCATTTTCAGGTGAATGGCGTTAATGTTATGCAGTCAACGCATACGGAGGTCGTGCAGCTAATAAAATGTAAGTCGTAAGCAAAGCAGAAATGAATATTAGTATAAAAAGCATCAATGAAAAAAAATTAGAACTAAGAAACGAATCCATTTAGATTAATATGCCAAATATCAATTGACAAATTTATTTTATGTGATTCGGTGGAGGTAGATGATATTTATTTATAAGTGATTTTTTTCCATTTCCAAAATACGAATTTGGTGCGAACTAAACTGTCTAGCATATATGTTTACTCGTGTGCACACTAACGAACACACAAGCCCGCGGCATCGGTGATGTAAGCACGTGCGTTTATAGCGGTGACCATGTCACTGCTTTTATTCTCACATAATACATTTTCAGCTTTATATACGTTTATATTTATATATAAATACAGTCTTACTCATTCCGGTAACAATCAAGCAAACATTTCCAACCATATTATTCCTCAAATCTTGTTTCGGATTGCTTTTACAATTATTTCAACAACTGAGTTGCTGGTCCATGTTTAATTGCAGAAAAAATAGTTCGTTAGAGAGATAAGATTTTCGTCTTGAAAAATAATATTGACTGATAATTATTCTGCGAACGCCTCGAAAAATTCGAAATTTCAATCATTATTCATTACTCATTTCTGATTGTTTCGAATAGTAGTATTGAAGAGAAAAAAAGTTTTGTAAGCAATTAATTGCTTACAAACAAAACCAATGTGTGACGCCATGTGGCGGATATTTCCATCTGCGCACCTTACTGTATTATTACAAATATCCATCGACAATAACCTCGGAATCATTTCACAGGTACTCGCTTTACCAACCATTTTTTATTGACATTTAATTTTTGCCTTTTCATACAATCGGATGCGAACAATTTTGTAATTGTTCAATAGCAGTTCTACCACTTAGCGATTCATTATTGCATAAATTTTAGACAGTCGAATTTGACAGTTCCGTAGCAATGAAAATAAAGCAAAAAAAGAAGGAAAAAATGGAAAAGAGGGACAATAAAATAAGAGCTAGCTGAAGAATAATAGTTTGAAATGACTGCATTGAAGCTCAGTCAGCTGTAATCCTCCTCTCTTCGTCGTGTCTTATTGGATTTTTACTTTTACGTCTGAATATTTATTTGTTTTTATTTTTTCATTATATTACTTTTTTTTAAAATTACGTAGCTGTGTAACGAATTACTTTATATAAATTTCACACATTTCAAACGAATGTATCATTAATCAATGTATCAAGACAGTATGTCACAATCAATTATTCGCCGCGTGTTTGGTCGTGCATTGTAAACTCACTTGCGCGCATGATTCTTTGCCTCGACATCATTTTCACTTCATATTATAATGGTTGATCCATCAAGAATTATATCTATTTAGTTTGAATATCGAATTCTAGTACACGTGATAAAATGTTGAAAGTCGTTGGACTATATCGACAATTCACAATTGATTTATATGTGGCGATACAGCAACTATATCTTGATGACAATGTATATAAACAGAAAGGGTACGTTCGTCATTCATATTAATATACACACCTGCGAAGATTTGTGCTTGATGTGAAACCTTTACCCATATATTATTTTTTATTTTCACGCCACACGCACATCACCACTGATACGTCAGTTTTGCCAACGACAGCATCAACAACAGATCATTTCATCATAGACAAATGCATTATCGCTTAACTAATTGATCACGTCCAGGATTTTGTGTGATTTATTTCCGTAAAATCAAAACAGAAAATTCGCATTCTTCCATTCCACATGAGAGAACCACGGGCGTCCGATCTGTGAAATATCTAGAAAGTTGTTGGCCTGTTGGATATCTATTTTGGTAAAAATAAAAAGAGAATGACGGAACAATCGAAAAGAAAATGTTGAAGAATATATGATAATACGAACATTCCTTACATCGGAGAAAAGTCGAGAACCGCACAGTGATATTTTTATTTCTTCAATAGAAGCAATTAAATCGTTATCAGTTGGTAATCACTCAAAAAGTCTATATCAATTCCAAAGTACTATCCCACACGACATTGACCGAAATTGATTTTATGATTCGGGGAATTATCGAAATAATATTTTCAATTTTTATGAATTCAAAAACCAGTTCAACTTTCGTAAATCCGAGTTAAAAATATCTGATGACTAATATTCAAACTCGCCTTGAACTTTGTGTGTGTTCATACATAGATTTTTACGTTTGTGTGTGTGTGTGTGAATTGGTTTTCAGCATCAACGCAGGTGGTTTTGACAGTGCAACAGAAGCCAGTAGGTGCAAATCTCGCGGGTTTACAAGTGGGTAATTCTACGCCAACGAATACTACTGCTACACAGCAACATCCACGACCCGCGAGTTTGTCAGCTGGTACAACGATGGTGTCTCCTTCGTCCCAACCTACCACGTCGTTACATCGTGCATCAACAGCGCCAGCCGGCAGTTCGCCGTGCACAGCACGGATTACTGGACCTCAGCCAGTTGACGTAAGTCCGAGTATGGACTGTAAAAATGAACAACCGCTTTGCAACTCTGTTAACTCTGCTGTTGCACGCATTCTCGATTATTCTTCTACATTTGTGCCTAATCCTAATACATACGAACTTGCTACCCCATTTTTAATGCAGAGTACGTCGGCAATTTCCAATTATGAATTGACTTCATCGAAACAAAACGTAAGAGTTGATTGATTTTTAATTTAATTATTCATTTTTCATTTTATTTATCATCCAAACAAATATTCATTTGTTCTTTTTTATTCCTTCTTCGTCTATTTATATGATGCCGTTCTTTTCTCTTTTCTGCTTTCAACGCGATAATTTTTACATGTGCATCTTTGATTGGTATTAATTAATTTGAACTCGAATTTTGTCTGAATAAATGTGCGCATGGTTCACTCCTTTTTTTATCTCATGATAAATTGTGTCATGTAAAAAATAAATCATCAACAGCACGAGAAGAAACGTCAATTGGAGACACAACGTGTACACACGTTTCAGCTGATGTTGGAGAAGGAGCAAAGTTATGTGGATAAATTACGAAGTGAATTGGCTAAGGCGTCAGGCAGTGGATCAGGAAATACGACGAATATTGTAACATTGCAGTCAGAATTAGCGGGAGCTGAACGACGTGTTCGTACATTGTTGGAACAACTCGCAGCAATCACCACGAACGATCAGGTAGACAAATTTTTATGGTATACCAACAGACAGAACAGTAAACCGACACTAAGACAATTTTTCAACTATTCATCCAGAATCCCAATCAAAAATTGTCTTGTTCCACATTTTGTTTTGTGTTTTTTGTTTTTTTATTTTTCATCATTTTGTTGACATGAAGTAGTTGCAGCAGGACAAAGTAGTTTTCAAATAACTGAGCAATGACTTATCAGTGTTGTAGAAATAGTGATAATGACAATGATAGGGAAAACATTAATAGCGAATGATGTAGTCGATAAAGTATGAATTGTTACATTTGCATTAAAACTTTACAATTTTGCGCCGCATATTTAGAAATGTTGAAAATATCTCATGATGCATGGAATCAAACCTGACGGTGTGTTCGCACTGTTTTTCACTCCAATTCCACCGTGATATTTCTAATAAAACTGATTTATATTGTTTACAAAATACGTTGTGAAGAGCAACAAGTCAATTCAACTCAATTAATTATCCATGAAACAATTTTATTTATTATTAGAATAATTAGCGTTAGGTGATGTATAATTAAATTCAAAAACTATGTTTATTACTTATGTCATATCCACATGAATCATAATATCTTAGTATAAATTCAGGAGAATGTAAGACATTAAGGTGAACAATAATCAAATGCAGATAGAATGGTCCTAAGATATCGACGTACGAAAACATCAATTGAGTATTTCATGGAAATAATGATTGTTATATCCGTTACATGGATTCTTATAAAAACTGCAACTACCTCGGGCTTTTTATGTGTTGTGGCATCAATCCTAAAATAAAACAGAAAATGAAAGATGAATACTGTAGAAATTCAAAAATGGATAACGAGGATAAAAATATTTAGAGGCTGTCTCGGCTAACAACCGGAAGTTTTTTTCAGCTAACCTGCTGTTATTATATTGCAGCTTTGCTCGTTGGTATCAAACGCCTCAGCTCCCTCTGGCCATTATTCCACTTGTGGTAATAGTAGTGGTGGTGGTGATGGTGGCAGTAGTAGTAACAATGATTTACCACCACCCCTGCCATCACGCAAATCCCTATCCATGCAAAGTTTATCACCACCACCGTTACCTCCACGACCACCTCCACCCACCTTAAACACGCACAACGTAGTACAGTCGGAGCTGGAGAGACAACTGCTGACTCATTTAACGCCCCAAACCACCAGTCATGGCATATCTAACTCTGTAAGTAGTGTCATCGACTCGTTACACACATTCTGGTTGGCAAAAAATTTTCCTCACACTGTCTGTTTCACTGTGCCTGAATGCGTCTGTGTGTCTGTGCCTATCTATTTATTCGTTTTCTTTTTTTCTATCCCTTCTGTTATTTTTTTTTTTTTATTTTGATTTCAATTTGTTAACACTGACTCACCTGTCAATCATACACATCTCGACACAAGAAGTGTCCTTTCGTTATTTCGAATGAATGGGGGACGCCATTATCACTGGTCTCTATCAAAATAAATTCCAAAAGTACTACTGAGGATATATAAAATCTCGTAATCATAACAAAATCTGCCGCTTGCGACATTATTCAGAGCGATGTTGAACGATCTCACAGAAATTCATTCTAATTGAGATAATTGATTCTACTATTCTACATATTTGTTTTACCATTGCGAAAGAAAAGCCATAAAATTTCAACATCATACCCAAAAACGCTTGACCTGCTGCACGAAAACCATCAACATAACTACAATTCTTTGAATCTCAACGTAAAAAATTTGGTACACATGCGCTCAAAAGTAAAAATTTTGGGATATAAAATAAGAAGTACATTTTTTTCGATTCAATAGTGGCGTTCCCCATTGACATGAAAAATAAAATTGATGAAATGAAAAAGCATGAAATAAGGTGAATCAATTCGAATTTATCGAAACAACTAACTCGAATTATAATTACTGTCTAAAATAAAATAAAGAAATGAAAAAATATCTTGAAATATTTCCGTACAGCGTCGTGGATTATGCCATTCATATTGACAGAAAATATGCTCTTCATATATATATATTTTTGCTGGTAAATTGTGTTGCAGTATTTGCATGGTACAAATTTGGGTTCATCAAATTCACTTAATAAACATCAACGTACAAAATCATCACCCGAACAATTGGGAACAGCAATTATGTCACCGTCCGAAGCAAGCAGACTGTTGATAGCGTCCGAATCGATGAATGATCTATCACCGCCGCGACACAGTGGCACTGATTTGGATGATCCTTCAGTTCATATCACACCACCAGGCACACCGCCCCCGCCTTATCCACAGCCGAGTCCCGGAATCGACATTTCCTCATCCACTTTAAATGAAGTAAGTTTATTTTGACTTATTCATATAATATAAAAAAATGTGATGCTCTACACGATTGAGAAGACTGTGAGATTCCTGTTCATAGAATCGTCCGAGGCATTTCCTCAATAAATTCATACAAATGTAATTTTTTACGTAAATTTCTCTTCATTTCAGAGTCTGATGGATAGTCTCATAACATTATCGCCTTCAAGACATACGTTGAATGATAGTAATGCAGGATTACCAACAATTCAACAGCCAATAATGTCAATGGAAGACGACGACATGAGCGACCAAGAAGTGGTATAGATGAAAATAATTTACTACGTATGAAATAGCTTTTAATTAAAATAGAGAATTGTTCTAATTTTGTGGATATATATACGTTTTGTATTATCTCCCAATGATCTGTGTGCAATTGATGAAATTAACGGACCCATCTGACGATTACTTTTGTGTATACCAGGGTCAACTAGAAGATCATGGCCCTTTTAAATCACTGTCAAGGCTATGGGAGCATCATGCACATCTTTCAGTTTTCATTAATTATGTTTTATCAAACAGTGATCCCTCCAGCCTGGTATGTGAAATCGTCGTATTGATTTATCACGTAACAATTCATAAAAATCTTCAATTAATTTTTTATTTTTATTTTTCATTCTCACCTTCAGTTATTTTATTTGGTAACGGATCTTTATAAAGAAGGCAACGCAAAGGAGATGAGAAAATGGGCTTATGAAATTCACTCTAGCTTTTTAGTACCGGGTGCTGTGAGTGTTAAAAAAATTTCTATTGGCATAAAAAATTTAAAAAGAAGGCAATCGAATTTAGGTTAATTAAATTATTTTAATTTCTGTTCCATTAGCCTCTGCGTCTACATAATGTAGACGAGAATGTTGCGCGGGAGATTGATGAGGTGCTTCAACGTGAATCGGACAAAGAAGAAATATTACGAAAAATATTTTGGAAAGCACGAACAAGAGCAAAGGAAGAATTAAACGAACAGCTCGCGGACTTTCAACAAAAACGTACTGCTGGTTTAGGAATGTTATTTGGCCCAAGTGACACGCAATTGGATGAAAGTGAATCGGATAAATCAAAAGAATCGAAAGTTATTGAGACTTATCTATTACCTAAAATGGATCCGATTCTGTGAGTAACAATACAGAGACGATTATTATGATAATTTGTATATATTCGGCCCACCCAAAGGTTTGATAACAAATTGAAATTATTTGATTTTGTTCAATAGCGAGGATATGGAGAAAGATCAACTTGACCTTCGCCAATTTACAACTGCAGCGGGTCTAGCAACAATATTAACAAAAATATTTCAAGTACGCACACCACCACTCGATCGTTGTCCAACATTTGTCGCCAAAGACAAATCGAATATTAAGACACGATTGCTCACAGGCAAACCAAGAAAAATGACAGTGAGAGGTCATCATTTTGGAGCTAATCAATATTTTACAGTTACATATTGCAATCATTGTCAACTTATTATTGGTGGAATTGGGCCTCAAGGCTATCAATGCAGTGGTATGACTCTATTTTTCCGACATATAACTGTTGTTCACGTAAAATATTCAATTTTTATCAATTGCTTTGGTGGAAGAGATTATAAAATTATCTATGTCTTTTATTGAATTTCTAGATTGCTCGCTCAGTGTTCATCGCCAATGTGTTCGTGTCGTCGAGGAAAATTGTCCAGGCCCTGTGAATCGTAAAGAACGTGGAAACGATCGAATAAGCAGAATAATGGAACGAATAAGACCAGAAAGAAAACCGCCCTCGTCACATCATCATCATCATCATCATCATCATCATCTGCAAAATCAACTTCATCTCAGTAAATACTTTATCCATATACATTTTTCTTGAATACGTCAATCCAAAATAATAGAAGAAAGGAAATCGCACTATATTAAAACATTTATTTCTCATGTTTAGTCGAGCGTGCGAAACGCGCTGAAGAGGAGGCTACACTGACAGACGGTGAAAACGGTGAGACATCAAAATTATTTTCCTTTATTTCATCAAAAATCTGTATCCACTTTTTTTTTTACTATTCCAAAAACTTACATATCCCACAATGAAAATGACTTCATTTCATCCACAATTAAGAATGTAATTTTCATCGAAAAACACGTGGCAAAATACTGTCATTTGTGTTAGTACCAGAGATTCATTGAATTATTGCCAAATGTGACTCACTACCCAAAGAAAAAAAGTGCCCAGCCACATGCAATTGTCGTCATATATTTCGGAAAAAAAAAAAAGAAAAATTCACATTTATGCTCTGAAAAATATGAGAAATGCAAAAAAACCCATGAAGAAATTAATTAATGTACATTCTTGATGTAAAATATGTGTATGAAATGAAAGGAATGGATATTGAATTGTAGACGCGCTGACAAATGAAGCATTATCTCACAATCATGGAAATATATACCTTTTACTATGTAAGGGACTAGTATATGTACAAGTGACGTTCTTCCTATTGTATCAATGAACATACATAATTAAATACTCCTTCAGGTCAATCGCAACGAAAATAACAGAAGTATTTGTTTTTAATTACGAAGCTGATAAACATGACGGTAACTTCAACATTTCAATAATAAACTGAATCAAGGAAGGAATTTTTGTATTCTGGGAAATACAAGAATATACAAGAATGTTAACAGTGTGAAATAGCTTTGGAGGAAAAAACACGAGCTCTATTCAATAAAATGATTGACATTTTCGAGTGTATGACACCAGTTAATATAATGGTGTAACTTTGCGTAAACGCTTTAATCACTACATATGCCCAGTATTGTTGAAAAAACTGGTGAAGTATCAACACGTCAGATATTCAGTTTCATTATTCAAATAATTCATCAGCTAAATCAAATATTTCTTTTGTTGTGATGAAAAGAAAAAGGAAATGAAGCAGTAAATGAAACCAGAATGAACAAAGATTATTAGTAATACAGAAACTTTGAATTATTTTCTGGATACATTTCGTTTTATCGTCAAAAGAAAAAGATAAATATTCCTGTAAATGTAATACATTGTAGTAGAGGACCTTGAGTGTCGGGGGATAAATTACTGATCGCGCATGTGACTGTGGTTATATATCCACCGAATGGCCATATCTGTGTAGACAAGCATCATACTTGCTACGTCCCGAACATTACTGTCTGTGAACCGTAAAAGTGAGAGAGCAAAAAAAACAATAATGAGGAGTGAGTAAGAGCAGGGATAAGGGGAAATGAAACGCTGTGGCTTTTCTGGTGGGGACCGGAAATAAACTGCTAGTAGGAAAGGAAGCGGCAAGAATTGTCTTTGGTTGTTGAGAAATTCATTTGCCATGGGAGATGAATAGTCGTGTGAGTTGACCACAATAAACGGGTGTGAGAGAGTAACAGGAAATTTATAGTCGTAAAATCTTATACGAGATTCTGCTCACATGTTGGAGGCGCGAGTACAGAAGCATTTGGAAGGGGAAAACACCCGACCCCACCACAGTCGTTCTAGCCCAAATTTTCCACCACTCATCAGTGGCTTTGGCAACCTAAAACTGTCTACTGAACGATGCAAGAACAGATTTCATCGAAAATTCAAGAGTGACGGTAAAATTAGTGTTACAGCACATTAGAAAAAAAACACCGCATTATTCGCTTATTTATTATTCCATTCTTTTTCATTTACGTGATTCATTATGTGAATACAGATTTTAATTTGACATTCATATGCGACGATTCATTCAAATGAATTCTACAGATATGAACAAAGAAACAGATTAGCATTTTTATAATGCTTATAATATTGGTCAATGGAATCTGATTGAAACAACGGGGAAATGTTGTAATAAAAAGGTGGAAGTTTCTATATTTATATACGACAAATATAGAATGCACTCACATCTGAAACGTCCATGTTTTTTTCTATTCATTCAAAAAAAATTCAAACGGCATTATGCTCAAAAGCGGTGTAAAGTTTCTATCACATATCAAATTAATAAATGAATTTCGTTTGGAAACGAATAAATAAGCTAAAGAGGTGAAACGTTCTATACGTCCATATATATGAATATCCAAAAAAGACAACGAGTGATTTGAGATTGTACACAGGAGTGACAAAGAAGACTGCTAAGCTGAAAAGTCTAAGAATTCATGGTGTTACGAAGATTTCAATTGCCGGCAAAATTTGGAAAACTTTCTCAGCTTTTCGACGAACTCGTGGCAATTTTCATGATGAATTGAGTTCAACAACCAATGAATTATTAGTTAACTTGGATTATTTGAAAATAAATATCTCTAACATTAATGATGATCATATTAATTTCGGAAGCAGCTCTGATTATTTCGACCGAAATAATGAACTGGTTGCTTATCAACCATATAAATGTTGCATTATAGGAAGTAATTTTGCAGGTTTGTTTAATATATGAATAATAAATAGAATATAATTGAACTGCACGTATTTTCCAATCGCACACACGCGCGCCAAATATATCTACATTGCACGTGGGATGAAATGCAACGCAACTCGGGAGTTTCAACATAAACACATGTAACACCCGAAATCCGCTCAATATTCTTCCTATGACTTATCATTGTAAATCCCAGTGGCTTTTTACAAAACCTAAATCTTTTCAGTGCAGATGTTAGAACAACATTTAAGAGGAATGTTTTTGAAAATACTGAAAATACCAGAAAATAGAAACTTTCTCAAAATTAATCTGACCATCATGAGAATTTTGATAATAATTTACAAACATATTTAAATGCGTCAAGGCGCATTCCATATGTTGTTGCATGTCTAGCTTAAAAAAAAACAACCGATGAATACGTAGATTATTTTTAGCATATCGTGGCCTAAACTCAAGGCGTATTTACACCAAGCCAAGGGAAGAAGCCACAATCATGTCTTTGCGGGAAGTTTTCTCTGTACCCTCATGTATATATATACCGTTTTAATGTTCTTCTCCCCTCAATTTCAATGGTTTTTGATGAGTGGAAGGGAAATAACAGAACTATTTCAGGGATCAAAGGAATTCAATTCACTTCATATTGACCTTCGAAATGTCACGAATTTTGATTCTAAAAATTTTCGACAATAAATTCTATATTTATAAAACGCCGTACTCTCGATTTCCAAATTGCTTTTGACGATTATGATACTATGTTTTTGGCGTATTTCCAAAATTTTCCACGATTGAATAAATAACTTTATACAGGTATAGAGTGGGTGATGAACGTTTTATGTCATGTATCATACATATGTTTTATGTATATATATATATATATATAAATTGATGATTAAGATTCTTTTTGGCTTATAATTTTCGCAGGCGAATATCGTGGAGGTGGTCCAAGCGGAAACACACGCAGCAGTGTCGAGAGGGGGCGCGTTTCCGGTTATGGTGATCATCCCGATAATATGGACGACCCTTCATCGAGAGAAGATATTTCTGAAATGTGTGTATACACAACAGACTGTAATTTTTTCGTGTAACCGTTATCAATATCCGATAATACAAAAATAAGTATGCCCATATTTTCGTTTGCCTTTTTTTCTAATTCAGTTTTATTATCTAGGGTGCAACAAAATATTTCAAGTAAGCCAAAGACGTCAAATATAAACAGGTCGGAAAGTTACAAGGAGCGAATACATCACAAGGTAATAAATTATATGAAGAAATTAGTTTTAGTAACAAATGAACTCATAACATTTACTATTATTCATTGCAGCGACAATTGCGCGAAAAACGAAAGACTAGTGACCCCAATCTCTCAAAAACAAAGTAAGTACATAAATCATTACATTAGAAAATTTTCCTCTATTATTCCGAGAATTATTCATTTAATTATCGTTCTCTCCACATTGATTGATTCTAATTAACTCAAATTGAGATGCCCGAGCTTATCCAAATAGAAATATCTGTGGATTCCGAAATATGTGCCTGCAGCGGGGGGGTCATTACCTCTTCATTTCTTTTTCTGACGGTCAACACGTATCACACAATTCTACTCGCACCTATAACTTTCGTGGACTCTTGCGCAGACTCATGACTGTATCACGGTCTTACTTTGTTTATCTTTTTCGTCCTCTCGCTTCAACGGTTGCGTTGCGACTTTAGTTCGATGTCAAACATTGGTTTATACGGTTGTAATAATTTCATGATTCCAAAAATCTTCTAAAACATGTGTTGATAATCACGCATTTTATTCTCGATGAGAGGGACAATAACATTACAATCTATTTCATCGAACGCAATTTATTGACCAATATATTTTTATACATTATTCATATTGAGGGTGAAGTGAATTGAAAAAACAAAAATTTGGGAATATCAAGGTCATCAAGTGTTATTGGGTATTGGTTCGAAAAAGTAATTTGTGATCTATTTGGTAGTTGGCCTCAACGAGATTGAAATAAAAATCAAACGTCTTCGAATTAGCAAATAAATATTTGCAAAGGGAAAACGCGATATCATTTTCTCATCTAACTTGAATTTCACATTTCTTCACTTCGGGGAAAACACACACACACACCCGCACACACACACACACACACACACACACACACACACACACACACACACACACACACACACACATCAAAAATATTTGTTTTCCTCAATTCATGAATTGTTTCGGGAGATGAATAGATCCATGTTTTTCATCCTTAAACGCAATTCATAAATAATCTAGTCCATTCTTCTTGCTCAAGATCACTTTTTTTTTCTTCCTTCTGTCTGTTAAATTAATCTACTACATCCCAGTGGACAAATATAAGACACGAGTTGCATACCACGACATATCAAGGGCTGCGAATATCTACCTTTGACTCCGCCGTTTCCGTCATTATGCTGTATGACAGTGGAAAAATATACTTGGATGCGCACGGATATTAATAATCATAACTTAATAAGTTATACACATATATGATATCATAAACGCTTTAAATTTTTTTTCAATAATTCAATTGAAAATAAATTGTATGAGAGTATTGTATCCGTTCATAAATTACGTCAAACTAATACATAACGCCCCATTTTTTCATGAACCGTGAATAGTTCAATTATGAAAAGAATATATCAAACAAGGAATTATTGTAAATAGAATTCAAACATGAAATGATTTGAAGATAGGCATCATCTCGACCACAAGTTTATTCCTAAACGCAATCAATAACTTCAAATCAATACTTTCCCCATACATACAGCCTCCAACTTCTATTCGAGCAACGCAAACGCAATTTGTGTGAATACATAGACATTAATGTGATAGTAGAGGGAACAGGGTGAGTGAGGAGGAAGAAGTCAGCAGGGTTTTTGCGCCGTCTACACAATACCGACGTCATTATATAAAATATACACACGAATAGGGCAGAATTATATACACGGGAGCACATACACGTGTACCTGTATGCACGAAAGATTAACTGCGCGTATACTATTGGAGGCGGGGTGAACGAGAAGGGTAGGAACGCGGGC
This sequence comes from Meteorus colon, assembly GCA_030523085.1. Taxonomy (NCBI): domain Eukaryota; kingdom Metazoa; phylum Arthropoda; class Insecta; order Hymenoptera; family Braconidae; genus Meteorus; species Meteorus colon. Next base: position 267,388 of record JAPYZH010000335.1, read on the forward strand.
TTGATTAAAGTGATGAAGGAGCGGCATCGATAAGTCTAGGAAATGAATCGGCCATTTCATCTTTTTTTTTCTGTTAAATAAACTGTCTGACGTGACAGTATGGAAACAATTGTCGTAATGAGTTTGTTCGCAGAAATGAACTCGTATAGTTGGAAAAAAGAGGGAAATTTACATTGATGATAATCATGCAAATGAAATAATAATTACAATCGGCTGATGAGAATATTATGTTGGTCAATGGATGCTTCGTGGGAGAATTGGTCTCTGTAGATTTATCTTTTGATCATTATCAGATCACATCACCTCTATGGAATTCAATTCGATCGGAAATTCACTGACAATAATAAATTGAGTAATGCCTAGGAAATCCGGGTGTTTACATTTTCATTCACAGATAAGTTGTATAGTCTGAAAATACATCTTGAATAATTTTTTTCCTTTTGTTCATGAAATGTGACACACGTTATCGTAGAGTATAAAATGCAGATAGAATATATTGAAACAACTTGTCTGATCATGATTGTTAACAGTAGATGTAGCGATATGAAATCAGAAGGTAAATATGGTTATTCCAACAGGAAAAAATGACTTAATTTCGTGGATTTAGATGACAACACTTTCGCCAGGATCAATTTTTTCATCGTTAATTATCTGGGATTCATGAATTAAGTCAATGATAAAAAAGGATAAATGACTATTATTGAGAATTAAATAACGCGTACGTATATCCACGCTCATAGACAAGTGACAATATAAAATGTCAACCGTGTATAATCTCAACCTTTAGATTTGAATACAAAAGTTCAAATGAACGAAGTAGGAAGTTTCAGGTTTAGATTACATGCGATCAAATTTTGTTCCCCTCAGTTCGTTAGTATATAATTGAAGCAAGAAAAATTACTCTATCACAAGAGAGAGTAATACTGAAGTGGCTCGAAGTAAAAAATTAAAAACTGCTACAGCTGAGTAATAATTCAATAATAATAATAATAATGAGACAACGCAGCTCACGACGTGCGGGACGGCCTCGACCTGAATCGCAGGAGAACGAAAATATTCCCGAAATCATTGCGCGTAAAAACAATATTACATTGCCACATAGCGAAAAACCGAATGATACTATGGATAAGTGTTTAATTGACAATCGCAATGGTGTTGATGAAAATGTAAGTAGTGATATCGCAACGGCGACTTCAGCAGACCGCCGAACACGATCAGAAAGGTACCAATAAAATTGCAAAAAAATCGAGAAAATGCCATATCAACTCAATGGGCAGTAGTAGAATTAGCCAAATGAAGATTTGACTCACATAATTAAAATCAATAGATAGATATTTTTTTTTATCAATTGAACATTTTTTAGTGATTGCGACACAGCGAGTGCATTTCCGGGCAATTCTGCGGGGAGCTCATCCAACAGTAGCTTATCAACGAGAAGTTTGGATAGTCCAAGTACCAGTTTGGAACAAGTACATCCAGCAAATGCAGGACACAATTCATCGACATCGTGGGACAGTGACGTCGATGTCGAACCGGATCCACCTGATTGGAGTCAAAGTGTTCCCGAGGAGGTTCTTTCACGTCTTAGTAATTCCGAGAAAAAGCGACAGGACGTTATTAACGGTAAGTAGCATAATAATCAAAGTAAAAAAGCAAAAACTGGAAATCCCTTGTATTATTTTTATTCTTTTGTTTCTATTCATAGAATTATTTCACACGGAGAGATCACATGTACGCGCATTAAAAGTACTGTCCTACGTCTTCCATAAGCCATTAATCGAATCTCAAGTGCTTCCATTAGACCAAGTACAACTCTTATTCTCGAATTTGGATGAAATGGTGACGATTCACTCGAGCTTCAATCAAATGATGAAACGTAAATTAAATGAAAATCCATTGGTAGGAGACATTGGTGAATTATTATTGAATATGTTTGATGGTGATTATGGTGAAACATTTGAAAGGGCAGCATCAACATATTGTGCAAAACAACAAGTAGCACTTGATGCATTACGTGATCGACGTCGTAAGGATCCAAAACTGAATGCATTTTTGAATGAAGTCGAAGCAAATCCATTGTGTAGACGTTTACAATTGAAGGATCATATACTAACGGGCATGTTGAGATTAACAAAGTATCCATTATTATTTGAAAATTTAGCGAAATATACACCAGATACCGATGAAAAGGAAAAAGCTGCGGTATTACGTGCATTGGAACGTAGCAAAGAAATTTTAAGTTTGGTTAATCAAGCAGTGCGTGAGGCAGAAGATTGTCAACGTTTGACAGAAATTTTACGATTAATCGATCGTTCGGCATTTGATAAATTCGACCATTTACTTACTGTGCAAGATTTTAAAAGTCTTGATATAACAAAACGTACATTAATATTCGAGGGTTCATTGCAATGGCGCATCGTTAATCGACCAAAACTCGTGGATTTACACGTTGTATTGCTCGATAATGTAATATTATTATTACATCGACAGGATGATAAATATTTATTAAAATTTATGAATACAAATCAAGTGAATTCATCGAATGAATTGTTAAGCCCAATCGTAAAAGTGTCAAAAGTTCTCGTCAGGAACAATGCTGTTGACAAGAATTCATTATTTTTAGTTAACACTTCACAAAAAGGCGCGCAAATTTATGATTTGGTCGCATCATCGTCTGCTGAATGTATATTATGGTGTAAACATATTGCTGAGGCCGCAGAAGCTTATAAATCACGTAATCGTGAAGGTAGACGGCCATCGCCACCAACAGTTATGAATGAAGAGCCAACACCGCCATCTGAAGCTGCCCCAATTCCCGTTGAGAACACAAATAATCCTCCTGAAAAAGAAGAAGTTGATAAAGAGCCGCAAACAAATGAATCAATCGAAAATCAAGTATCATCATCATTATCTCCATCGAATATTACACCAGACGCTCAACAATCTGATGATAATCCAATTGATGATGGAAAATCTATAACACAAACTAACAAAAACGATAGTGAAACGGAGATAAACAAAGAACAAAATCATATTTCATCGACAAGTAGTGGCATTGTTGAATCAATGCGATTAGTTACGTGCACACAATGCTCATTAATTGATCCGGTCGAAGTTCACGCTGAGGTCAGACCTATTCACGTTGCTGAACCTGTACTTACGCCAATTGAATGTTTACGGCGTAAAGACGAAGCAATTAAACAAGCATTAGTTGAGAAGCAATCATTAGTCGCTGATATTCTTAATATTCCAAAAGAAGACTTCGAACATGTTGCCGAAATAGCGGCAGAGCCATCAGTTACAGAGAAAGAACCAGCTGAATTAATACTCGCTGCTATTAATCAAGCCAATCAATTAGTAGGTATGTTGAATTCGGCATTGACTGTTACGGAGACTGAGGCAGTGCTTGCAACTCGGGGTGCAACAGCAACTGCATCGATGGGATGCGAATCTATGGGATGTCCAGTGCCACGTTCTCATCCGCATCCGCATCAACCAGTGATACCAGTGGTCAATCTGCAACCGATTTGTCACTCGTTAACAGCTCAACTCTCACAACTTTTGGTAACATCAATGAATAAATTTTTTCACTGGATTTTCAATTGCTTTATATCTATAACTATTTTCTCATTCCCATCTAATGCATCATTATTTGAATCAATACAGAAAATTGTCAAAGAAAGGGAAGAGGAGCGAGAACGGTTACGTAAAGAGTTGCATAGAAGTAGAGAACGCCTTCATGCCATTGATACGGATGCACAACGTCGTGAACCATATCAATTTGCTACAATAACTACTCAAACGTCAACAGAGTCAGACGACCATATAACCGCAAAATGTGCTGAGGACGCCAATGAAGACATGAGTTAAATAGAATTAAAAAAAAAAAATTATTTGCAAGAACGCAATTATTTGTTCCGATTACATTTAGTTATGCTGGTACTGAAGAGAATCAAAAGCAGAAATAACAATATATACAGTAAATATTGAAATATAGATAGCTGAGGATGTCGTTGGCTATTTATGTTGTGTTAATAATGAGTAAGAATATTATGTAAATAGATTGATTTTGCGCTATATTTTTTATTTTTTATTCTATCACATTGAATCGAATCTCTTTAACCATTTTTATATTCAATATTTGAATTTAAGAGGACGTTCGTGCCCATTTTTTTTTTTTTTTCTTTTCAGTATAATAATCTATGATATATTGAAACTTATAAACTAGATAGTGGTGAGATACCATTCTCATAAATATATTACAATGTACATGTATAAAATATTTAATAATATTATTATTTACAATTGTATAAAAAATTAACTTTTCTCCCCGTATCACCACTGAGAATCATACGTGAAGAAAACGTCAATCCATCATTTTACATCAATATGACAAACACATAAAATAGGACCAGTATCAAAAGTTAGAGAATAATTGAAATGTCAGGTTAAAATGCGCATTTTCAGTTCTCAATGATAAAACCGTAAGATATCTCTTTAAAGTAGTATTGTCGGTTCACAATCACTGTTCAGAATTTAATGAAACTCTGAACATTGATCCATTATAAGTAGATTTTAGTTATTTAAAAATTGAGCTTTCAGAGCATGTGATAAGAGTAATTAGCAAAAATGCACATTTTATCTCATCACTCAAATGTGGCAACGCCGTCAAAAAGGTTAGGATGTGCGCGAAGTTCGAGCATGCATGAAATGTGGTATGTGAGGATATCAGTGTTATAGAACTTTTTTATTAAGAAGTATATGAATGTCAGAGTCACAATATTCATGATTTGATCATTTTGACTCTGACATTTTAGCGAACCCACATATGAAGCTTATAACTAGTTGATGTTTGTGCAAGATCTAATATTTTTAGTGGAGCAGAGTTACCGTAAGCATACCTCTATCTGTTTTACTTTTACGCGGCATTGCCAAATATAAATACCACAGAAGTCAAATGAGTCAGAGCGCACATTTGACACTTTTGTGATATCGACAATACAATATACCTTGAGATTTTCGCTTCCGCCAGATGATCAACAAAAATTCACCAATCCATTTCCATCAACGCTATACAACTTCACTTACTTGACACACCATCTAATTTGATCCAATTCTTGGTATCAATAAGGACAATCATGCGAAATGTAGAAATAAAAGCATCTATTGAAAATCCGGATACGGTAAAATCAAAGGCTAGAGAATTATGTGGTTCAGACCCAACAATAATTCAACAAGTTGATACATTTTACGCTGTGCCAGAAGGCCGGCTCAAATTACGTGAATTCTCTGTGAGTATATTATGCATGATCAAAGCTCCTTTTGTTCCTACAATCTGATTTTTTTAATTCATGTTTCACGATGAGATTAAATAACATCGTATTGTATATTACATTTTGAAGAATGGCACTGGAGAACTTCTCTATTACGAACGTCGGAACACAAAAAAGCCAAAACTATGCGATTACATGAGAGCTGATTTTATTCATAGAAAAGATTGTGAGGATATTGATAAGATTTTGGGTAAAATACATGGATACCTTGGTGTAATAAAAAAAACTCGACTTTTATATCTTGTTGGACAATCGAGAATTCATGTTGATGATGTCACTGATCTTGGGTGCTTTATGGAAATTGAAGTACGTATTCTGTTTGGAATAAGATTGAATTGTATTGTTGATTGATTATTAGAACGAAATAATGAAGTGAATCATCATTTGTCTAGGTGGTATTGAACGATGACCAAGATGTTCAAGTTGGAGAAGAGATATGTCACGATCTGATGAATAAACTTGATATACTTGCCGATAATCTGATTCCCACAGCTTATATAGATTTGTTGTTACAAAAAAAGAAAAAAGATAAACGGGAATGAATTATTTGAGACAATATTTTATAATGCGTCAGAACTGCACATATAAATTATTCCGCTTCATTTCATCGCACATAATATTCAACCTTGTTTTTGTTCATATGTATATATAAAATCTGGCGCGAGCCTATGATTTATACGTCCACAAAATATCATGGAATGATGTTACACATTTGTTTTTCTTATCAAAAGTATGTTAATCTTTACTTATCACTTTTCACTCGTAGGATTTACCTCAATGATCTCGTCATTTTTCACAATTCACTTAGAGATTTTATCAAGAGCTGTATATGTTTCTTTGAGAAAATAAACCCAGCTACACAGTAAACATGAGAAGTGTGGTGAAACAAATACCTTTGTGTGTTTATTTTCTCCTTGGTGTTGAATAATATTCACTCAACGTGCCTTATCAATTAATTTTTCCCGCTACATTATTATGGATTCATGAAAACTAACCGCAGAGTGGCGCTCCTGTCTCATTACAAGTATTCGCAGTGGTATAAAAGGCGGGGAAATACTACCATTTAACATTTTTTTCCTTTTCACAATTGAATTTCATGATGCTACGTCTATGAACCAAAATGTATTGATGGATTCAACATCATAAATATCACTGCTACGGAATGACGAAAAAATTGCGTCATTAAATTCGAACGCCTCCAAAGCGTTCACGCTATTTCTGTGCAATGTTCAATTCCCGTTTATGATTGGCCTTAATCTGTTATTGTTATTATTATTATTATTATATATATACGTATTCATTGAATGGCGGGAAATCAATTCTAAATTATCCAATCAACTGCGTCTATCACAGAATGCCAATTTTCAGATTCATACATACGTATAGAAATTCGTTGAATGGAAATTCATGAAAACTGAGCTTGAAAAATAATATGGTACTCATATTTTTATTGCATAATCAACGTTGAAATGAACTATAAAAATGGTAATACAATCATAATTTCTCAATGGAAGCCAATTTGACAGGCTTATTCACATTTTAGTTCACATGTTTGCGATTCGTAAGTGAAAGTAAGAGCAATCTAACAGTGACAATGAGGATAAATACCTCGAATTGTCAATTCAAAACATTATTTTTATCGCAGTTACGTACGTATGCTGTATATATATTCATATCGCTGCAACAATAACACGTAACTGTTCTATTAATGTTGATGTGATTGGTGGCAATAATATAATTTATTTTGAGAAAAACAAAGCAGAACAATAGGAGGATGAATATGAAAATGGATATCATTAATGCAGAAATTAAGGTCCCATTGAAATATATGCAAATTTTGGATGGTAGAATATCTGTTAGCTTGCATAAAGAATACATGAGCAGTTTACTAAATATTGGGCCCATTCAGTTCGTCTTACATGAGCGATTATCAATTGATGAAATTGCTGCCCGACCGAGTTTAGAAGAGTTGGGATCTGATTGGATGAGAGCATACATAAAGGTATTTGCTTTTTTCGTTTTTCCATTCGTAGATGCATCAATTCAAATGATATTCTCAATTTTTCATTGAGTAATCCAATCTATGGACTTTGGTAACAGGTTTACGAGAAAAAATTTAGTAATACTATACCATTACCGAGAGATAAACATTCCACAAGTTCAAAAGTACAACCAGATCTCACATTCTCACAACTATTACGATATGTTGCTGAGACTAATTTTAGGAATTTATGGAAGGAAGTTTATAAAAAATATTGCAGTATGTCATAATGGAATCATGTGGTTAATTTAATTATCATTGCATTTTACTTTGTTTTATTTTATTTTTTTATCCAGATATATGGAACTTATGGGAACAGAAAGAACAATTATTATTAACGCCGAACAGCAACGATGTTGCTGTGATGCATGAAGTATTATCCAGATTGTACGGCTGCCCATTAGTACACGTGAAGAATTTTCATGTCACTTCAGTGTCAACATTCTCAAGTAATCGTTCGCATTGTAATATTTTATCAGCCATTTGTGTTATTGAAACTCCGTCGGCTTTCATCATTTTTCATGAACAAACGACGAAATTTTCGATTCAAGAGTGGGTACCATTCGCTGAGTTATTCAGCTGTCAATGCATTTCATATCGATTTGCATAGATTATTTAATATGCGATTTGATGTACAGATGTGTGATGTATAGTCCAGCAGCTCTAGCCGCGGGTTACAGCAAACCTCTTTTTATTGTTTATCAACTCCTACGTTTGTCCCGAGACCTCCATGATTCAGGATTAGCCCTCGGTGAAATAACACTCAGTGATATTTTACTTATGGACAACCACACGATTCAGGTCGTTGTCGATGAAATGACATTTTAGCGAGTTTAAAAAGGAAATGAATCAATGCATGAAAATTAATTACCATTTCAGGTCTTACCGAAACTGGATGATAACATTTTTTTTAAATACGAAAGTCATGTTGACAGAGTTGTTCCACATGAGAGTAAATTATCAAAAGAATTGCAATTTAATCCAAATCAAGTTGGCACACCATTGAAATTAGATGAAATTACAAAAGGATCGGATTTTGGGTTAAACAAAAAAATAGAACAGCTCTGCGAAATGTGGATCCATGGACAATTGAGTAATTTTGATTATTTAACTGCCATAAATAATTTGGCTGGAAGAAGATTTGGTGATCCATGTTGTCATCATGTAATGCCGTGGGTGACAGACTTCACTTCACGATCGGGAAAAAATTGGCGTGATTTTACCAAATCAAAATTTCGATTGAATAAAGGCGATAGACAGTTGGATCTCACATTCGATTCTCAAATTGCTGATGTGAGCGGATGGAGTCAATAATGATAATCAATTAAAATTCATCGATTGTAAAATTCTAGAATTTCATATTTCACAGGTGGGCCATCACGTATCTGATGTTTTATCGGAAATAACGTACTATGTGTATCTATCGAGGCGGTACACAAAATCAGTGTTGTGCAAACATGTACGATCCCATTGGGTACCATGGGAATACCCTGTATCAATCCAGAGATTGCAGGAGTGGAGCCCGGACGAATGCATCCCACAATTTTTCTCGGATCCAAACGTCTTCAAAGTAACCAAGCAATTGAATTATTCCTTGCCAATCAATACTCCTATCCTCTAGATCATCACTCAAATCATTCATAATTCATATTACTTCCAGTCGATTCATGAGGATATGCTAGATCTCGAACTACCGAGCTGGGCACGATCACCAGAGGATTTCATTCTGAAACATCGCGAGGCGCTGGAAAGTGTCTACGTCTCTGAAAGATTGCACAACTGGATAGACTTAACTTTTGGCTACAAGTACGACAGCGCTCTTTTACCACGTGGCTATGGTTAGGCATTGACTGGCAGAGATCCAGATAAAGAAGTACCTTTCGATAGACCTACGCAAAATCAAACATTTCACAAACAGTTATAGTAAATTTACAATTACCTATGTACAATGATTTCTTGTTTTTTTTTATCCATATGACACAGATTGTCCGGTGTAGCAGCAATCAAATCGAAAAATGTGTGCCTACAACTCGTGGATAATCACATGAGCTTAACTAATTCAGGTATAGTCCAACTATTTACACAACCGCATCCACAGAAAATTGTTCCTTCGCCGTATTGGAGTAAAGCTGCGCCACGTTTACGTCATTCAATCCCGAGAACATGCAGTAAGTCCAACTCACCGATGGAAATTATATTCTAATTGATAATCATTCATAAACTGTCACAATGTTTATTCCAATAATTATCGCAGAAGTCGATCGGGCAACTGAGACAGTAAGCGACGACGAGGAACACAGTTCGGGTTTCGAAGAAGTCGAGTCACCAGTGACAACGTTGAATGTCGCAAAATCATCACCATTAGCGCTCAGTCGACTTTTAAGTCGATCTCGCGGTTCTCTATTGGCCGGAGAAGAAATTTCGAGAATAGAGAAATTAACAAATCAAACAATACAACTTCCCAAAGACTACAATCCTATTGCTGCACTGATACAGACGGAAACAACCCATTCATTCATGAGCAAAGTTTCAAATCACGTATATCAACCGGAAATAATGAATCGAAGTGGATTATCGAGTTATCGACAAATTGTCGCGTGTGCGCGGATAAAAGAACAGCAAATTCTCGGCTGTTTAATTGTTGAAATTTTTTTGCATGCCAAATTTCGTACCACATGGAATACTAGAAGAATTTCATTCGCCCAACGCATAGAAACTTGTATAAATATCCTTAAACAATTCCCCGATGGATTGCCAAAGTGCGTGAGAAACGCAGTAAGTCTATTACTGCAAATTGATATTATCCCAAAGAGTTATGGCATCAATACAGAATGGTGTGATGGAATAAATGATAGCCCATTTCGTTATCCGACTGTAACACATATGGGATTGCCCCCGCCATCTGCACATCAATTTTTACAGCCAATATTGTCCAATAGTTTGTTCCCGTCATCACGATATTTTCAGTATTTATTCAATATCGTGGAAATGTTGGAAGAATATAACAATTTGGTACGCGAATTAAACTGTGTTTTACGTGAGGAAGATACGGGCGAAACAATATCCACAACGAGAATACAATTCCTATGTAAAATGAGTGAATGCAAAGTTAAAGCTGTTGCGCGTGAATTGGAGCGTATGCTACCATTTGCATGCAATATTATGGAAGCATCAAGTTTACAATTGATTGTTCCACATGTGAGACAAATGATGGAAGAACCCTACAGTGCCGTGTTGGCGGCTTGGTTTTTATTCGAACCGATTGCAAAAGCATTGGGACCAAAAGATACAGCAGGAACATTTCTCGCACCAATATTGAAATTATACGAACAAGGTTCGGTAATGGACAATGCGATTAATGCCAAACATTTGCCTGCGGCAATGCTACCTAAATTCCGTACAATGAGATTGTATCATCGTACATTTCTATTGAAGCTCATTGTGCGGCTCGGGTTACGAAGATTCCTTGATAATTTCATAACACCGCTGGTGGAAGCTGTCGGTTGTTATCGAGATTATCCTCAGGATTCATCAAATAATATAAATTGCCGTCGAAGTGGTAATTTGAAGAGCTGTGATTTGACTGGAAGTTGTTGTGATGGTGACATAATTTTATCGCCACTCGATGAAGACTCGTCCGTAGATTCAGAACAAAATATCAATTTAAGAACTATTTCATGTGACACTGAACGCATTCACGATACGCCGACGATAGAGGATAGCATTGAAGAAGTGTTTGCAATGGAAACTGACGAAATGTTATCCCCATTAGAAGTAAAGAAACCAAGCAGAAACACGAATATGACATTGAATTTGACTGCCGTCGATGATATTTCTGACGATGTTGTTTTTAGGAATTCTTCACCGGGAATGATCAAATCACCAACAATAACAATTCCAAAGCTAACTGATACACGAGGAACAAAATCGGTTACGGATTTTAATACTATTGGTTGTCATGTGGGAAGTAAAACCTCACATGAGGATATTTTTCTGACGAATTCATATACTGGGCATGTTTCATCATGCCTTAATCTTACAAGTGAAATTAGTTTGAATATCCCCGAATCAGATTGTTCGAAACCAACAATTAATATTGGCACTGGTACCACGTCAGATGATGAAGCCAATGACAAATCAGGAATTAAAAATAATGAAATGCAATGTTTATCAGCGCCAAATGAATCTGAAGTCTCAGATATAAGTACGGAATCGGTGATTTGGTTATCGCATAGACTCGGTCCAGTCCTAACTGCTCGCTATTTGTCACGCAATTTATTACGAATGCTTACATTGTGTTACGCAGGAAAAATAAACTTGACGTCGATTGATAACAATCATTGGAATAATGGATCATTATATTGGAAAAAAATGCAATTAATTGGGGATGTGAATGCAACAAAAGTTCTCGAATCATTGACAGCAATTGCAAATTTGTACGGTGAACAAATAGTTTTGTTGCAATATTTTGGGCATATGGCTGAATTGTTAGCTTTGTGTAAACGTAAATTGACGCTAAATTTGGAAGGTGGATTGGTTTCATGTTTTGCATTATTATCTCACATCACACCGTGTCTCAGTGATACTACATTAATACATGCTCTGCATGAAACTATTGTTAAGGCGATTCTGCAACCAACTGTAAGAATTCTCTCGGCAACCAGATATTTCTTCCCAAGCGGTGCAGTTGCACGTATGGCACTGGCTGACAAATATATTGAAGTATTATCACAACTTTGTTTACGAATAGGTAGTGCAACAACAAAAAGTCATTTGAATATACCGATACAACGTTTTTTTCTCACATTCGAAAAAGTCTTCAATGACTCTGGTGATTCAACCCACAAAGTTCAACAGAAAATAAATGATAATGTACATACGATGAATAAACCTTTGCTTGATGAAAATTTTCCGACTGATTCACAGGATTGGACTGAAGTGGATGCAACGGCACCAATAACGCATGAGATGCAAGCGACTACGGGAATTGCGTCGAATGTGGCCATTTCATATTCACCACCAGCATTGGACAGTGATACAACAACTCCACAACGGAATCATGCATTTGAAGAATTGAAAGCTGTATTTACATTGGAATTTGCACACAAAACATATTTGCTCTTCTACCGCAATGTCGATGATGGATTAATGGAGGAAATATTGAGAAATCATCAATTTATTCGCAATCTATGTGAAAAATATGAATCAACAATTCCATTGGATGATTCTGTGAACATAAACAGATCTGATACGTGTGATACATTAACCGATGAAAAGCTGTCAGACATTGACGTAATTGACAAAGGTATTGGAAGCTTTGGTAACATCTCGTTGATTGGAAATCGAATTGAAGTTGCTGACAATATAATTGGTAATACCAGTACATCAGGTCGTGAGTTGACGGCAATATCAACTGGGCGACAACTACGTGGTAATTGGCTTGCATATTGGGAACATGAAATTGGTAGACCGGACAAAGATTCCACATTCAATATAAAACAAATAAAATTGCAAAGCTTTATTGGTCACACAAATACTGTCAAATGTTTACATGTATTGGACAATGAGAACAGCTTTATGAGCGGTGCACGTGATAAAACAGTAAAATTATGGAGTATACGGAGTCAAGGCGATGGTAATACAATATCATCGTGTCAATATACATATACAGGTCATAAAAAATCAATTTTAGCGTTGAAATTTTTAGAGTCATTGAGATATGCAATAACATGTGATAGTACTGTTCACTGTTGGGATCCATTTATGGGTTCATTACTTGGATGTCCAGAAAGTTCACGACCAGCACCAGTTAACGCATTAGCAACGAGCTCAACGCTCTCCACTGCACTTCTGGTTGCTACAACTGACATTACATTACGTGTGATTGATTGTCGGACATTTCAATACGTAAATGAAATGAAAGTATCGATGAATCCAACAGGTTTGATTCGATGTATAGCGATTGCACCGAGTGGGCATTGGGTAGCATTGGGCCAAGCTTCGGGTTTTCTAACGATTTTAGATATAAGAACTGGGTTAATAATTGCATCGTGGAAAGGCCATGAGTGTGAAATACTTCAATTGGAAGCAGTGAACGAAACAACAATAATAAGTTCATCATTAGATCAAACTATTGCTGTATGGAGTGCAATTGATGGAAAATTGAGATTTCTTTTGAAAGGAGCTACAGAACCAGTTCACTGTATGACAATTTATGAGCATCAAGTTGTGTCTGGTACAACGGCAAATAAAATTGGCGTGCACACCTCGATTGATGTTAATGCTTTATTTTCATCATCTAAATTAAGATCTGATGCTTTCAAAGGTGTACTCACTGCCATGACTGTGTTGCCACTTAATAGATTACTCCTACTTGGCGCTGATAATGGTCTAATCAATTTGCTTTGTTGATTCAATGTGCGATTGATTGATATTTAATTGTTAATGTATATGAGTTTTTCTTAGATTAATTGTGATGAATATTCCATTGCTTTCCTCATTCTCAAAAGCGTATACTATATTGATAAGCTTAGAGTGCGAAGATATAACGTAATCTCCGAGTATAAATTTCAAAGTCTTTTTAGCTTTTATTTATTCAATAAATTATCATTCAATTTTTAAATATCAATTGACAATAATACAAACACCTTTAATTTTCTTTACCCATTCCTCTCTTTATTTTATATATTATTCAATTTCAACCAAATAATTTATCGTAAGATAATAGCAATTTATTGTTCCACCATGTCTGTACGTGTTCTCAAAACAGCTAGCGCAGATGATTGTGTCATTACGAAAATTCCGATGTCAGCTAGTACTTCTCTAGCCGCATCTTCATCGTCGCTTACGAGCGCTTCGACTAGAAGCATAGCTGATCCGAGAAGTATATTCAACAATATACACGATTCACGCATCCTGACGCGGAAGAAAAAAAAAATTAAATGAAGTGATAGCATATAGTTTGGTTTTGAATCTATTCTGATAATACGTACAAAGGGAAATATGATTCTGGTTTTTCGGTGTAGAGGCCGAATAGTGGAAATAAATTTCGCGTTATATCATATTTCAGTTGTCCAGCCCCACCAGGATTGAATTGATTGTCAAGGACTACACCCTCGAATAGATAACGATCAAGTTGTGATGCAATATTTCTCCATGCTGCATTAAATAATGGCAATGATAATGTATCATGAAGAATATGCAGCTGGCCAGTAAGCTCTTCAAGCATTGCACAACCACTTCGAGTTACAGATAAAGATGCAATTTCTTTTTCATTCTGCATTGCAAACCATCTGGAATGAAAATAAAACTACAGTAGAACCAAATTTTTCCATATGAGATGAATTCGATACAATTTTTTCTTTATCGCGATATTACTTTTCAGTTCTGTACGGTCTGCTTTTGGCCTTCACTTCAAGCGCAACTGAATCACTTATTTCGTCCAATAACTCTTTTTCTAATCTCTTCAATAATGCCACTGCATCCTCGAATACAGATCCAGTTTCTTCAGCAATATCTTCTGCTATATCTCTGCCTTCATCGGTTGCTTGTTCCGCTGCGTCACATTTCTTTTTGAAATAATGAAGTTGAAGAAAGTGCTGGGAAAAAACATCATTCATACAAATCAGTATAATAGTGCAGAAATTGATATGACAACGTAATATTGCATAGCGAAAATTACATACAACTGTATTCCCCCATTCTATCAGTACACTCGATACATAGTACAAAGAATTAAGTATCGGTGGAATCAATGAATTGAGGGGATCATCACAGTTTTGATGAAGTAATTGCAATAAGCGAACTCTCCAATCGTCAATCAATTCCAATTGCAACTCTAAAAACTGCAATCTGAAATAATAGATGAACAAGTTGATGGAACAGTATAATTTATCAGAATTTGAATGATAAATAAAAGTTATTATGGACATTTTACCGATGTCCCGGTTGTGGTAAGTGACTATATCTATCAGATATTGTCGTTAATAATGTTAAAAATGAATCCGCGCACTCGGTAACTTTCATCTCATCCAAATCAGATTCATTCAATCGTGCCCATGCAGTTTGTGCACCCAATATAACATCCATTTTCTCAGTTGCATCTGGAATTCATCCGAGAATTAAAAAAAAAGAATGAAAAGAGATACGATGTGATAGAAACGAACATTTTTTTTCTAAATTGATCCACTTGACAAAAATTTGCGCTTGAGTCAATACGAAAACTGTAGCTGGTTGATTTAACGGATATAAAAGTGTTTCACGCAGTTCATGCTCGAATCCAAGCGCTTCATCTACCAGATGTGCAAAATGTGCATCGTCATATTGGGCAATTAGTAAATCAGTGTGTAATTTTTCCACAGCCAACTGCACTAAGGCCCTCATAAATTCCACCTATTAATTTGATGACAAATAGGATGACTCGATAATTCATGAGCACAATCATAAAATGGACGAATTGCAAATCTTTTATTTGATGAATAATTAGACCCTGACCTTCATATTTATGTAATCGAAGCCAGTTGCATCGGCAATAGATTGAACATTCTTTTCTATCCAACCCTCATGATCTTTGATCCAGGTAAGTATTTGTGTGAAATACCATTCGGGTTTATCTGGTCGATTCGTCTGCTTACTCCCAGTGAAGTGGTATAAAAATCGTTGACGTAGTGGACGAACCAGAAATGCAATGGGTAAACATACAGGCGCAAAATCAGCTAGCAAACTTGACTTTACGGATGATGCATCATTTTCTTGGCTATTTCATTAATTGTTAAAGATAAAATTCAATCAAATTTACGAAAGATGACCAATTTGAAAAAATGAAAGACGGAAGGATACGGTAAATTCAATTGTAGCAAATATTCCGCGAGTATTTTGAATCTCGTCATCGTTTCAGGGGCCACAGTATTCAATGAGCTAACATTATCACCACAAAATGGCCATTTGATAAGTTTCAATATATCTGTATACTCTCTGTGAAATATTCAATTAAGATTGAACAATGACAAAAATAAAATCGTATAGTAAATATCAAAATAACAATAACTAACTTGGAAAATCGCTCTTTCAAAAGATTGTGCCAAAAATGCAATGTTTCACGTACGTAGCTAATTAAATAGGAACATGATGACGCTTCCAATTGGCATTTGATGTCAACAAAATTCGAAAATAGAACAATCATCGATTCATCATTTCCAGAAGTCAATGAGTCCTCCATGTCGTTGCTAAATGAAACAATTTCATGATTCTACACCGTGAGCGATTAAACTTTTCTTCAACACCTATATCTCTCTTCATACCTCATGCCTTCGATGCATTTCAAAAATTGTAAATATAGAAGTGCTTTCTCAAGTTCTTCTATTTTAATGATAACTGTCTTAATTTTTGCCGTTTTATCATCTTCATCCAACACATCTGTAATTGATACTCGCAATCGCTGAGCTATTTCAATTGATATCTCAACGTCATTTCTCATAAATTCCACACTTGATACTGCAACTTTGACCTTTGATGGTGTCTCAGTTGACGCCATTGAAAGCTGCATCAACATCAAACAAAATAAGTAAGCTAATAAATGATTAAAATCTCATTATCAAGAGGATACCAATAATTACCGATCCTTTAATTTCGTGTTTTTCAATTTTCAGCTCTTCATGAAATTGTTTAATTTTTTCAAGATTTTTCATATTACCTCCGAATATCGCATTAAATTTGTCAATGACTCGTTGCTTGGTATCCATCATGATGAATTATTTATTCTGATAAAATACTTTGATTAAATATTGAAGAAATTGTTTCAATGAATCATTTTATCATCTGGAAAAACATTTCATCATTTATGTATGTCAAATATAAAAATATTAATTGTAGTTTATAACCTAATAACTATTCAAATAATCCAACGTACATATATGTCACAAACTACAGAGTTCGTTACGCCCTTTGTGCAAAAGCAGGACTCATGATTCACGTAGTGCTGATGAAAGCGAACTTGACTCAGTTGGATGGGGCGCGCGTTTTTACAAATAAATAAAAAAGAAAAAAAAAACAGATTTAATTGGATGAAAACAAAATGAGGAGGGTTGAATTTTTTCATTCTAAATTGAACATTGAATGATGAGTAATATATCCAGACTTGCTGGATCAGAGGGGAAATAATATGAAACTTTATCGATTGTGAATCCGTGTTATTGACAAAATCGCCCAAATAACATAACATTGGGCAACAAACAATGAATGAATTTTGTCTATAAATTGTATGTATGGAGAAAGTTCGATAAAAATAAATATCATTTCTGTGTTCATTTGTTTGCATTATTATTATTATGTGCCACTGTCTATAGAAATACAAACACGAATTATTTTTCGAAATTATATCTATATTATTCTTTGTAAATATTGTACAAGTTAACTGCGATAACAATAATGGAACACCAGACACGCGATTTTAGTGTTATTCATATTACGAATCTTCAAATATACATATATACGTATACAGACGCATACAAAATATATATAGGTATCCCGATTAAAGAGATAAGTTAATATATTCATTGTCGCCATTTGCAGTTGGCCAATTGTCAGAACTCCATCATTTTTATGGTGATACATCATGAATAGTTCGTAAAATAAATATACAAAAAAAAATAAATAAATAATTATACAATTGTTCATTGGACGGATCAATGCCCCAAAGGCATTCTTAGAATTTTGTTTTTGAGTGTTTCAATTAGACGATCAGAATTCAAAATTATTCCATGGACACGAACGATTGCACATTTGATTTTTCACCTACTTCACTATATTGTTGATGCTAATTAACATTTCAACATGAGATAAAATCATTGTATTACTCATACACAATCTTTCTTCACTGACTTTTTCACTTTCACGAATATCTTCATTCTATTTATTCTTGGTTTCGTCTTTGCTTTGAACAAAATTTCAATGAATATCTAAGAATATATCTTATAATTAATATAAAGTTGATTATTTGCTGTCCAACGTAACGCGCAAGATATTTTGAATGTATTTACAATACAGTTTCATAATTGCTTTTTTTGTTTTGTTTCTGTTATTCCACATCAATTATCAAATAAATATACATAGTAAAGTTGTTTCATTAAATTATTCAATTGCTCGTCGCTTATTTTCAAGGCACATTATGAATGCTTCATCGTATATAATTTATAAATAGATAAAACATATTCGTTTTGACTTTATCATCATCATCATCATCATCATCATCATCATTATCGTCATCATCACCAGTATTAATGATAATGCAATACTCAAAATGTCAGTTATAAAATCGCTACTATATTCGACCACGCGCATAGGACAAACATTCTGTTCACTTCACCCTGCTCAAAATGAAATTTCTCGTGAGAAATCAATTGTATCTGTATCTAAAGTGAGTCCAATAAAGAATCAAGTAAATCAAGTTGATTCTCATCCCATCCAACAGTGGCAATTAATAAACCAGTTAGATCATCTTCAGTAAGACTAACTTGAGTTGATTCAGGCACTTCCGGTAAACAGTCAGGGATTGGTGGTGACACACTGCTCGGTGGTGTTTCATATAAAGATGCACCTGATTTTTTTGTGAGTGGATGAACAACTGTTGTCATATTTGTTGTAGTGGTCGTTGTTTTGATTGTCGTTGGCAATCGATGATATCGTGATGATGATGAACGTCTCCTCGTACGTTTGCCCTCTTCCAATCTGTCGAAATCCAATTTCCAGAACCCACCCTTGCCCGGTTCATCTTTTGAGCGCGGCAATTTCACAAAACATTTATTTAGTGATAAATTATGCCTGATTGAGTTCTGGATAACCAAGGAAAACATGAATTAATTGCATTATATTTACACTGATGCTCCTCATATTCGTTTGTCTATGGATAGTTCTTTTCATTTCAACTCTAATTAATAGTAGCTTACCTGCCACGCAGCATCAGCTTGTCGATAAAACATAAAATTCTCACGTATCCATGTGTAAATACTTGCTAATGTGATTTTATTATTATTAGCGCGCATCGCAAGACATATTAGCGTGGCGTATGAGAAAGGCGGTTTTGCATCTGGATCGGTTTGATATTTCTCTGCATTTTCCGCAAAATCTGTTCATTCGAAAAACTTGTTGAAAACCATAAAGCAATATTTTGTTTTTCATAGATAAAAGTGTTTAATGATTGAAGACCATCAGAAGAATATTATAAATATTATAAAAGCGATTGGAGGCAATACTTCACTTCGAAATAATAATCGAAAGTGAATTCGTTTTTAGATGAATCGATTGAGTTATAGGAATAATATAAGCCTAAATACTTGAATAAATTTCTCTATTACCAAGTTCGGCTTTTAGTAACGGTGACATTTTTTTCGGTGGACGTCGAGTTAAAGGCGGTGGCGATGGTGAACATGGTGGTGTTGGTAAACTCGATGCACTGGTAATATCCAAAGATTGTAACCATGTTAAATTCGTTAATTCAGCTTCAACATCCCAATTATCATCAGTCTCCATGCTGTCGATAATATTGGAAGACTTTCCATCATTTTCATTATCTACTGATGTTTCAACCACCCCCGTCTCCTTTTTCATCATTTCAATTGTCTCATAACAATTTTCGAAATTTTTTTTAACCCACTAAAATCAAAAATCAAAAGCAAATTATCAAACATTATAGTCAAACAAATTTTCACCACAAAATAAATTCATTTAACGATATCTATTAATAAAAAGACAAGGATGATGGAGAAAAAAATATTAACTTTCTCCATAAATTCAATGAGAGCGATTGAATGATAAACGAAAAATCGAATAATGCACAATGGTTCAGGCTATTCTCCTTCTTATTTTTTACGATATGAAAATAAATATAAATAATTGGAAGTGTCATGTTTGAAATACGGATAAAAATAATTGTTAACTTACAACGCAAAACTGACGATGGCGATTAAACGATAAACGAAAAATCGAATGTCACACAATTGATCTTTTTTATTATTTCGATATATTATAATTTAATACTTTTTCCGATTTTGCAATGAAACGATGGAGATTATTAATTCACCTGAAATGTGGTATTTCTTTAATTTTTTTCATGTATAAACTTTAATGTGTCGGAGAAAAAAAAATGACGTGGAGGTTATATTGCGTTTAGAATAAAAATAAAACCCGCGGGCTCAAGTCCGGGAAAGACTGAACGACGTCAGCGTACAGAAGAAAATGTATAGCGAGTGGTATATATCAAGCTGTGTATACTATAAAGCTCCCAGCTTTTCTGTATGCAATAGTCCAAGTTGTATTGGTAAGAACCAATACGGGGGCTTCACAGCCCTACATCTACCACCGCCAACCGGTGAGCAATGTAGTGGTGGCGGTGATCGTGGTGGTGGCGTGGTAGTGATGGTGGTGGTGGTTTTTTCTCTGTCTTTGTTCTCCTCTTTTTTATTCCATTCCTGATGGCTATTATTTCTTCTCTGAGCAGCACGTGTGGTGGTACTATACGCAAGACAGGTGATAGACATTGGTTCTTTTCACAGGTGGACCTGTGAACACCCGGCGTAAAAAACGACCCTCTTGTGACTATTCAGTTATTACCACAACTGTCTATATGTAAAATTCACTTTCATTCTCCATTCATTTCCCCTTCGCTTTTCGCGGTTTTCACTTGTTTCTATTCTCATGTCTTTTTCCTATTTATGTATCAAATGGATGAGAAAACATTATTGTTGATATCAGTTATATTTTACTGGAAATTTGTCATTTCAAAGTTATATGAAAATTTGAGAATTTCAAAGAGAAGCAGATTCCATTTTCCGTCGGGTGTGAATCTCATTAGCAATTGCTCCGGCTTAAACTAGAGAGATGAAATAAAAATTTATCTAATTCAATTAGATACATAAAAAAAATAGAGCGTGAAAAGAAAATTACATTGCGTGTTGAAAAATGAACTACATAAGAAATAATACGGAATATATAATTGTTGATTCATGATTTGACATTGATAATGAAACTCATTTTGGCAAATGGACAATCCCATAAATTATTTTAGCTTGCCGATTTGGCATTCAATCAATAG
This sequence comes from Meteorus colon, assembly GCA_030523085.1. Classification (NCBI taxonomy): domain Eukaryota; kingdom Metazoa; phylum Arthropoda; class Insecta; order Hymenoptera; family Braconidae; genus Meteorus; species Meteorus colon. Next base: position 288,848 of record JAPYZH010000335.1, read on the forward strand.
ACGATACAAACATAAAAAAATTATCCGAATGAAGGAAAACTTTCATTATGATCTTCAAGTTCAGCTGATATTTTAATGTGCTCTCTGATGACTAATTCGAATTTTCGTTAGAATACATGCACGAATCCATGTGGAAATAAAGTCTACATGAGAATCGTGAAATCGATTCTCTTTATTATATGTATATATATATATATATATATATATATATATATATATATATATATATACAAAGGTACTTTCCGATAAGACACGACAATTGAAATTCCACTGCGTCACTGGGTCAATCATCATATATTTATTGTCGTTGTTGTATGCCAGTGGATATGTCTATATTGCAATGTCTATACGCAGCAACACATACGAAAAAATTGTTAAGAAATAAGAATTTTTGGAGGTGGAAGCGTATTTGCATGATGAGACATTTGTCACAAGTTACACTCATGAGCAGAAGCCGTGGTCTTGAAAATTGATGAAGCCACGTATATGAGATTCGCATTCTTCAACTTAATGCATCAGTACGAAGGCTGATGTGATTTCTCGAACTTGGTGAAAACTAATTTTATTGCCTTCTCTGGAAAGATTCAAAGCAATACATTCAAATTTTGATGAAATTAAAGCCCGTGTTAATCGCGGCAAACAGTAGATATGAAAATGTTACAAGATTGTAATCCAGCATTTTTATCGACCTTTCGACATGTCATTTTATTTTCACAAATCAACAGAACTACGCAATAATTCATTCAGTATAAAGCTCTGATAATAGAATCCTTTATTTCCAAATCAAACAAATCAATTGTGCTTTTTCTCTCCAATAAATCTTCAACCTGTTTAATGTTCTAAGAAAATTCATATAATACCACCACAAAATTTTTACGCTGTACAAATAAACAGTACATATATATATATATATATATATATATAAATTGCATATCATAGTTGAATCCAGGTGCAGAGCGTTCAGTTCACTGTAGCTTGACGTAAAGAAAACCGGAAGTCCTGGCACGTGTTGTCGTGATCAGAACGAAACATAAAAGGAAACAATAGCACGTGTCATATTAGAATGGCAAAAAAAATTGTGGATGAGATAGAGTGTATAATTTTTCAGTCAGATAATTTACGTATTTCGTTTTCTTCTGATTTTTCTGATCTGCGTTATTTGGATATATATATATATGCGGGGGGGGGGGGGGGGGGGGGGGGGGGGGGGGGGTGGATTTTTGGAGGGGGGGGGGGGGGGGGCCGCCCCCCCTCCCCCAACATATCCACTGCTTCTTTATCATTGGTCGACGAATATATAGACGATTGGTAGCGCGAAGATTTGCTTGGCCACGTCCACGTGAATCCAATTTGGTCTTTGTACATCCCACACAACGATCTTCTATATATAAGCACGATGTTACTCCATTTTTTTGCCTTTCTCTTCATCTGTTTTATTATCATATCAATGCGATCTGATGTTCTTTCAATCAGATTCCACTTCTGATTGATGTATGCAACGTTAATAATAATCATTTGATTTCCCATTTTAAACCAGAAATAAATTCGATTGTAAAAGTGTTTTCGTGAGGCATGTATGTATGGAAAAAAAAAGACAAAAAAGAGTCATTTAATTGCGGAAAAATATTTATCTACCAGCACACGAAGGAACTATAGTTTTTATGAGAATTGGAATAAAAACGTGATTGATTTGCTGTTGTGGTGAAATTGAGTTCCACACAGATGAAATAACATTGTTCTTATTTGTCAAAATACTTTCCAATATACACTAATGAAAAGGAAAGAAATAAATTCTTTCCACAAGCATTTTCAAACAGGTGATTTAAACATTGTTCGTGCGATCGCTTTAGAAATCGCCATTATGTTAATTTCTCAATTCTCCATCTGCCTACATCATCCTGCATCGAAAATCAAAGATGCCATTCAAAGTACTAGTAAAAAAGAAAAAAAAAAAAAAAAAAGAAAACAAAACATCACTCCATTTTCTAATCAGCAAACCCGACATATCATAACAATGGATTAAATCCAACGCCATGTTTCCATTCGTCTTTGTCCTCACCAACAAAGTGGAAGTATCTGCCACAACCGATCAATAATCTCCTGGGAACATCCGACCCCCTTCCTCCTGACTGTCGGACCCCCCTAACTTGGTCACATTCTTTGAATATATATATCCATCTATACGTGTGGTGTGGCATCAAAAACTACCACCACCAGCACCATCAAGTACCATCAGCGCAGTGGCGGACCCACCAAGTTGACTACCACCTGGCCACTCTCATTTCTCTTTGCATATGTGCACTGCAGTCAAGTTGTGTGACTCATTGCATTACATATCGAGACTATAGAGTACAAACGTACTCGGCCAATGCCACCCCAACAACCTGCACGTCTACCGACAGCCCATCATATGGACGTCATTAGCTTCACCCTATTCACCATCATACATGGCCACTCAATGGACTATTACCTGGTACAGGTGCTTTTTATGTCAATATATTTTTGTATACCCCACTGATAGAAATGATAGACGATTTTGTATATATCTATAATAGGTCAAAATGTCTTTGAATAAAAATAATTATGAACAAATGTAATACTGTAGTCGAGAAGGATCTTTTCCATTCACTATTTCATTTTACCTCATATAAATACCAAATTATTCCCACTTCTCTTCCGTTACATATGGAAATTATTGACGCAGCTATTTTCGGTTTTATTCCCATTACATATTGTTTTTGGAATAATGAATTCATGAAATGTATATTAATAGAGACACTGAAGAAATCCACAAAGTCAATCTGTACTTTATAGTTTGACAATAATTGAATCGCGAAATTAGACAGAACCATGAATCTAAATTGAACTTATTTTTTCACTCTATATTTATCATTGATTCTTGAAAAGTGAAATCGTATGAACTCTTTTCTGTATATGAACAGTTAATAAACCATTATAAATATGAATGTATGATATACAATAAAAATAAAATTGTCTGTGGGAAAAAGTGTATTAGGTCGTCACGTGTGGGGATGATGTGGACTTATTTGAGTGGTCAACTCATACATACATAAATATTGGACATGAGACATGATTTATACAACAACACTGATATAGCCTTGATGCCTCTATGTATAGTGGCTATAGGGGTAAAATTAAAAGAGCGAGAGAGAGAGAGACAGTAAACGTGTGTGGTATATATATAGAAGAAAAAGGAGATGGAATGGAGTGGCGGAAGTGTACATGATAAAATATTCAAAAGAATTGATTTTCATTGGCGCAACAGCAACCAGCTCATGATGTATCATTTCCTTAATCTGTGTTTTCTCGATCAATTAACAATTTGTATTCATTCATCCATATTCTGATAATGATGATTATTGAATATCAACATCGATAGATTACGATTCATTGGCTTGAATTTTATTTTGAAGTTTCCTCAAATATATTTCAATGATTATGCTGATAAACACCATCTAACTAAGTTATAATACGACAAAAATGCCGCCAAACTGATGTATAGAGTGAGAAAATATTGATGGAATGATTTCTAACAATATATAAACATAAATTATACTGATAAGCGTCACCTTCTTATTCTCTAACGAGCTCTGAAGAAATACTGTTGACTATGATGGCCGTCTACTTGAGTGCTCATTTATCTTCGATGAAATGCTTTCTTCACTTTGTCACGGCTTTTTGTCGTAACACTCCACAAAAACTGTTCGTGATTAATCCATTATATAATGATCGTACTATTAAATGATGTTAAGATTTGAACTATTTGATAATACCATATCTATGAAATTATGTATACCAGATTGAAAAAAAAAAAAAAAAACACAAAACAAAAAATGAAACAAAAGTTACATTTGATTTCGTGCTGAGTTGAAAGTAAGCATAAGATTGTGCACGTCCACGGGTACCATCATCCCCCAGAGTACTAGCGTCGATCGCCGTCGGCAATGTGGTGACTATAGTTGGCCGCCATATTTTTCACCTGATGTCGTAGCACGTCACAATGGCAGGCTAATTCATAAATGATCGATCATTCACCGATTACGAATTGTGTTCCATCCAGAATTTTCATGAAAAAATCACTCAGGTGAATAGATGAGTTCATTGAACAATTCAATTATTGATTGTTTATGCAATTATAGTTTTAAATAAATATTTTATTAGAATGGAAAATTATGTTAAATTCTTATGTTTAGTGATTTGATGCACCTGGACCCGCACATTATGCAGGTGAAGTCGTCACAGTAAATGAATCCTGACCCTCGTATGCATTTTATCTATAAAACAGTCGATTTCCAATTTTTTTTCAAGGGTTATCATTTTTTTAAATATGATTTTTTCACATTCAATTAATATACAGACATTTTATTATCTTTTCGATTACAGTTTATTAATTTTCCATCTTTTTTTTTCTTCTTCAACGCTGTAAATAAGCATGATCTAACAAAATTGTGAACAAATGAATGAGAAGAGTAATTCGATTCATTAACTTTCAGAAAAACAAAAAGATGGAATTTCGTAATATTGATTTATGGGGAAACTAATGTCTTGTGTGGGTCTGTATCTGAATTTGTGTGACATGAGATGAGCGAACGGGAAAATGACTGGATTAATCTTCTCGTATCATATTAATCTCTTGTCGCAATCAGGGAATTCGTTCCAGATGTATGTTCCTCTATTTTTAGTTATTCACTTGTCGATTATATTGCAGTGGCAAAGAATTGTTTCGAACATGAGAGCTAATAAATATTCCTTTTATTTTTGTTTCTTACCTATTACTTTTACTCTTCCACGCCAAATATAGTGTTCTGTGATACTGTCATGTTTGTAGGAAAGTACACAAAAGAAATCTGTTTTTTCTACCAATTTTTTTTTTTCTACAAAGCCACGATAGTTGTAAAAGACATCCAATTCAATTGTAATTTATACATGAAATCTCCATCATTTCATTTTTTCATTTCCTTTTCCTTTTCACATTTTACAATTCCTTGTTATATGCAAATATTCCATTTCAGTTTATGGAGCGACATGACACGAAACACGGCACAAGTACAGCCTCTAAGCGGTAAAAGGATCGAATAGACACTATAACTTTGGGAAACAAAATTAGATATTGAAAAATTGCAGTAGAGAAAATGTTCTTCCCACATTATCTATTATTTCTGTTGCTCATCAATCAATCTTTAATTTTCATTCTTTCCAGTTTTCGTCTCAATTATTCCCATTAAGGCTGATTGGTTGTAAAAGGCGTTATTCCATTATTCGCCATATTATCTAAAATACCACCGATATAAGCGGCCACGTCAATTTGCGCTTCTTCAGAACGTCTTATGAATGGATGATCCAAAAGCTTATTGTATTTCGGACGCTGATGCTCCTCCTTGATTAAACTGTAACCAATGAAATTCAATAATTGTTACTCGAGTTTAAATCATATGATTAAATCAGATGAAAACATTTTAGTACCATGTGTTAACAAAGTTTACAAATTCCATAGTGAAATGATTGCCATTGCCATTGGGTGATAATCTTGGTGGATCACCTTGAACCACTTGGTATAACTGTTCAAAAACAGAATTCCACTTTGGATAAGGAAAGTAGCCGGTCGCCACTTCCATTAAGGTTATTCCCAGTGACCAAACATCGCTCCTCACGTCGTAACCGCGAGCCCGTTGAGGATCGATTCGCTCTGGCTGAAATGCAATAATAATTTTTCATTATTTATTCGATTAATATATGTGTAAGATATTTGACTTCTATCTTCTTAATCGCGAATACATACAGCCATATATGGACGGCAACCAGCATCACGGGTACGCGCAATAGAGTCGACAAGTTGGCCTGATATACCAAAGTCACATAACTTTATATTGCCACGGCGATCCAATAAAATATTGCTTGGTTTAACATCGCGATGAATTATTCTCAATTTCTCTTTGAGATAATTCAATGCTTTTACAGTTGCTACGGTAATTTTTCCAAGTATGCATTCTGGTATTCTCTTATTCAATCTCTCGTAAATAAATTTATAAAACTTGTCTAATGATGTGTCCATTAATTCCATACAAATCCAACAGTCGCCTTCTTTAAATAATGCACCATAAAATTGCACGATGCATGGACATTCATTTGACTTCATAACGACTTCCAAGTCCATCAACAATTGATTCTGTTCCCTTTCATCTACTGTAGAACGAATTCTCTGCAGAAAACATGAGCGGAAGAATGAACGATAGTAATAAATGTTGATTCAATTGAACCTCATCAGCATAGAACTTTCATGAAATCCATCGAATTATATTTGTTCGTTAGAATATTTGAATATTGAAAGATATTTCCATGCTCATGCAAGTCGAAATAAATATTTGTCCATGCGAAATTCGAAATTACCTTCACAGCCATGACAGTATTGCTTATCCTATGAATCATTTTATTTACAGTACCAAAACCCCCTCTACCGATTTCACCTAAATCCTGAAGATCTTCACTAGTGAAATCGTAAACTGTATCAGGTGATAATTGCAATTTTCCAGTGCTCTGCATCGACTGACACATTCGCAATTTGTCACGTGCTTTATCAGGAAAGTGACCACCCGTTTGCGATGGTGCTGTTCGTGGTCTCACAGGTAATTTAGACAATGGTAAAGGCAAGATGGGTCGAGATAATCTGCAAAAAATGAAACAAACAAACAACAATGAAGTAATATCATGGAAATGACGTCCGATTGAGATGCACGAAATAAAATGAATACTCACGGTACAGGCGAACTACTCGCTGATGTACCCGATGAATTTGAATTACTTGAATTTGTTGAATTTGTAAATGGAGCACTGCCACTGTGAGCTGGAAACGATAGCTTGAGTTGTCGTCGTTTTTCAACTTGAATAAAAAAAATTAACTCTCATATATGATTGTGAGTCACATTTGAAAGAAAATTCAATATCCTCATATATCCGCACATATATGCACAACATCCAATATTCACGTACCTGATTCCTTTTGAATATCATTATTTGAACGAAAATCCAAACGTTGAAAATTGAATGTCCTCCCAGATCCTTGAACTATTGAATGAAACATTTGTATAATGATGTTTTATCATGACTTTTGTCATATTCAATGTGCTAATTAATTGAAATCGAACAAAAAAAATGGTATAAAAATATATTGAGATGTTAATCAGTAGGTTAGGAATACATTCCTGACCGATTATCAATACGGAAGGCGCGTAAAATGTAACAATATTTACACGTACCTTGATTTAATTGATTCGAAGAATTACCTTGGCTTTCTGCCATATTCAAACTTTATAATTACAAATAAAACTTCAGTATACGAATAACCACTTGTGTAAGCACTCCTTTTAGGAGACCTTACCGCAGGAGTTTATTGGATTAAGGCAAAAGTTTACCAATAAACACATCATTTATGTGATCAATAGTATAATCAGATTGTTATTCAATACAAAATTCTATTCTTCAATATCCAATTTATTGAAGAATTTGTTTACAATGATGTATTTCCACGGAATCCCGAGGCTTCCTTCTTCTTATTTTGCGGTATGCATAGAATATACATAAGAAGAATGAATAGGATGAGTGTGAATGTATATGAAATATATATATAGATGTGTGTGTTGGGAGTGTTTTGTGTATACATGCGATGAAAAATGAAGCACACGCCTGCACACGCCGTGGGTACATGAAAAGATGGTGAATACAAATACACATCACTTCCATTTAGCGGAAGTTGAATGTTCACGAATTCTCCACCGACGACGCATGTATATTTCATATATTTAAACTTCACAGCGAATCGTATTTTGTTTTTTCACAATTGAATATGTTTTTTTTTTTTTTTCACTTGCAGGGATATGGTGCAAGTTCACTGATGAAATGATATGAGTTATTCTTCAGGTTGAAAAAATTAATTAGGTTGTGCCATTGTGAAAGTGAATTTTATATATTTGAATGTACGATTAGTGTACATGTTGATGTGTCAACACCATTTGTTATTTTTGATGGTAGAATTCATTTTCCTACGATTATCAAATATTAGGTCATAATATAAATACATGAGCTTATCTCCCAATATTTCATGAATTTCCCTAGTCTTTTATAGAATAGATTTTTTTTATTCAAAATTAAAATTAAAATGATGTATGGTTTTGGCTCAGTGTCGACAGCAGGCAGTATCGTTGACTCTCGAGCGTTGTAAACGCCACCAATTTGTCACAGAAAATAAATTCGGAAGATTTGAAACGAAAATGTTGATGTTACGCCAAATCAAGGGGTATCAAGCCGTAATTAAATTTTTTGATCCTATCAGGTGTGAAACATAGCTAAATACTTCTTCTTTTCATTCAGTTGCATTGAAGTGATTTTAATATTCATTCAAACGGAATTTTGCGCGATTTATTCATTGATGTTACAGCTGGTGCTGACATAACCTCTAATTTATGCACTGAAACAAACTATTTTCTCTTCATTTGAATTTGTATATGTATAATTCCAGATCAACAAATGTTGGATTTATCAAACCATACAGTGTATATCCACCTACATATAAACGCCCAGTATTTTCAAAGAAGAATCAAGCAATATTGAAAGATACTGGAGAATCCGAAAAACTTGTTCATTCTCCAATTCGGCCAGCTTTGGGTCACGAAACTTCATCAGAATTTTACGATCCTCTTGTTCAGTATGTATTTCTTATACCCCCATCGAAATTATCTAACTATATCTCGAATTATCTTTTATAATTTTACCATGATCTATTTCTTTCAGTAAATTAACAAATTATATTATGCGAAAAGGTAAAAAACAATTGGCACGAAGTATAATGGAACATGCACTTGAAAAAGTGAAACGCACTCAATTGGAGCGTTACCATAAAGCCCCACCCGAGCAACGCAATGAAATTATATTAGATCCTGTGGAAGTTTTGCATAAAGCTGTTGAGAATGCAACGCCGATTATGCAACTTGTTTCCATGAAGAAAGGAGGTAGTAATTATCAAGTAAATACAAGCCAATATTTCTTTTTTTGATTATAAATTGTTCCATGTTCAGAACTATGAGGTTTAACTAACTTCAATCTTATATTGTAGGTACCTGTACCCATACTTGAGAACAGACAGAGATTTTTAGCAATGAATTGGTTGGTCAAAGCCGCCAAAGAAAAAGAAGGGGAAGTACGTTATCACGATATATTAGCTAAGGAACTAATCGACGCCGCGAATAATCAGGTATATATCTTTTATAACAATACAAATGAATAAATTTTTATTCAAATTCATCGTTTCATTTGATTTTTGTAGGGGCGTGTTGTGAAGAAAAAACAAGATCTCCATAAGCAATGTGAAGCAAATCGCGCATATGCCCATTATCGATGGTCTTAAACAGTCTTCAATAAATTATAGATTTATACATAAATCTATGTGCATTTACAGATGAAAAATTAATAATGATGACAGTCCATAGAATTTCAATAAATTTGATTGAACAATAAGTGTATATTATATTTCATTTACAGTGTTACACTACTTCACAATGATAATCCGAATGCATTATAAAATCTTTCGTTGTCCGTAACTGTACCGCTCAAAAATAATTTGAGAGTGACTTTTGACGACGGTACATTCATCATAGCAAACATTGGTGCGAAAAATTTTGCAGTAGGTTCTGTACACCTGACATCATCAACTGTAGTTTCAATATCAATTCTTTTTCCCCAGAAATCTACGTAGGAAATCATTAAATTTTTTGTGTTTTTTTTTCCATACACATATCCTACAACATTATTGCAGTAATATCCAACGGCATGTGTAAATAGAGTAGAAGATATTCCTGAAGATGAAAACAGTGATTATAAGGAAATAGCAAAACGTCATATACGATAATAAATACTGTGTGCAACATTTTGAAAAACTTCCAATATACCTACCTACAAATGCTACAACATTTGTAATTTCCGATGGCAGCATTTGAATTGTTTCCAATCCATAAAAACCTGGTACCAAAATTGCTGAGCCAAAAGTAGTAGTACGTTTTATTCGATTCATGAGACTCACAATTCTGACTGAATCTAATTTGTACAAAACATCATAACCAGGAAATTTTTGTGATTCATATGATAAATGCCGGATGAAAATCTGCGATGTTACTGATGATAAACAAAGTAATTGTCCACTGAATGAGGTAAGTGCCTTACAATTCTTTATGAGCATTAACATTATGTATGCAATTTCCAATATATATATATGTATGTATGTATGTATGTGTATATTTTTAAATGGACACTTCCTTTATATTACATATAGAATTAGCCCCTACAGTAGTAATTAATCAACAATTACACCTTTCTGGTATACACGACGCCATGTTCATCATTATTATAATGAAAAGAATTCAATGTTAAGCTAGTTATTGTGATACAATCATCGCTGAGCGAATTGTGCATTCTTTCCAATAAAACCGCGAAGTCATTGGTTAACGAAGAAATGGCAGCGTTTACATGAATGACAACAATTGTGCGAGTGTGGATTGGATGAAATTCATCAATTTTTTTGAATTTCTTTGCCCGCCATTCTGTGTAGACGCACAATCCTAAGAAGCATTATGATTATATCCAGATTTTTTCATTTTTCCTTCGAATAAAATGAATGCAAATTTTTGTTTTACCTAAAAATTATAGTCAAACCAAAAACTAATAATCATAGTCGCTATTGTCTGATGAATGAATTTATCTGCACTCGCATATTCATTCCTGGTGTCGGAATTCTATTCTGAAACCATGTATAACATACTGACCAATGAGAGAATAATGTTTTAGAGAGGGTGAAAAAAACACGTGGTCAGCTGTGGTGTTAAAACTCTGAAGATCGTTTATGTATAACATTGTGAATTCCTTCCTGGAGGTAAGTGAAGAAGATAAATATTGAGTTCGTTCTACACCTATTGTGTGCCGGTATAAACAATGAGCAATTTAAAAGAAACGTGAGTAAAATTATTATTTAGTTATATCTTCATCTTTTTTTTTCTCCTTTCAGCCATTCAATGCCAATTATTCGTCTTCGAGGTTATGTACGCATGTGAGTATATATTCATTATGTGGATGTCCTAAAATAATTAAATTTTTTTACAGATTCTCCGTGCAATCCAAACACGGAGCGTTCTATATGGGTGAGAATGACAAGGTTCGAATGACAAAGTCCATTTTATTTACATGAATTTTTAATCAATTTAATCCATAGTGGAGTGCAGATGGTGAATATTTATATTGTCAAAATGGTGGAGCATTGTGTGCCTTGTCAGTTGAAGGCATTGTCACAATGCGTTTGGAAAATACTGAAGATGATGATACTATAAACAGCTTCACTCTCAATAATGATGGCGATCAAGTGATAACACATCGTAAGAGTGGTCTTTTCAAATTATGGTCGCAAAAAGGTATTCTTCAATTATTACTATCTATCTAAGTTTCAATTCTTCATCGAAATTTTCGTTATTGATCTTGAATTTCAATCAGAGGGAAAAGTTACAAAGTTGTGGAAGTCCATACAGAGTGGATCCGTGTCACAAACACCCTTCACAATAATAATCTCATAATGGAATCGGGTCGTACCAAAGCTGCTACTGAACGTGAACAATTAATTTTGGAGGAACAAAAATTGTCGAATCTCCTAAAAGCCAATGAATTAATTGATGCATTGAGATTGGCATTGGAAATTAGAAAAACCAATGCAAGTATTGCGCGTAATTGAGGGGATCATTAAAAGTAATGATAAGACTGGGCTGTCTAAAGTAGTGGGTGAATTAAAAACTGATTACAAAGATGCACTAGTTAAGTGTGAATCAACGTGGAATACAAATAGCCGCAACTCTCATGCTGCGCAGGTAATAACTATGTCTATATGTTTGTGCGAAGTAATAATCATGTCACGCGATTCAGAGTTACTCATTTGTATTGATTTATAAATGTAAATTTTCCGTTTTTATTCAAGTTCTTCGCTTCATTATGACGTTTTTTGTTCTAGTAGGTCATTAATGCATTGTTGAATGACATTGGGAGTGGCAACTTGCAAGTGGATGATTTGTCATCGTCTATGGAAGCATTGATACCTTATACGGAGCGACATTTTAAACGTCTCACGCGACTGCTTCAAGATTTTCATTTGATGAATTACACAGTAAATCGTATTAAACCACACAATGAACCGATGGTAATTGAAAAAGCGAATGATAAATAAATATAATGTGTATGCTATTCTTATGCTATGTAAATAAATTATTTTATTTTCAATTATGATAACGAATGTTGATAAAGTGAAACAGGAGGCTTTTCAGAAACGCATGAAAAACGAGTATGATAATTGGTAATTGCTTATCTAAGCATCGATGTGAATACATAAACGTATAAATAATGTAAGTGTGATTATCAATTTTAATCTTCGAATATATATGAACTACTGTCTCACCGGCGCAATATTCTGTACGTTATTGAACATACATGCCTACTTTGGTAAGATAATGTGTGCGTTTGGTAAGCAAATGTAATGTGTATATACACCGGCAAGTGGGATATTAAAACGTTTGGTTGGCGCTTGGAAGTTGATCAACGAAATTTACCTGTTCACATATATTACAAAATTTCTCACAGCAGCATCAGTTGTTGTTCAACCACTGTGCGTCGGATACATGATAGGATCGCCGGAAAATGAAAAGAATGTGTCAGGATAATAAGATTTTTATCATTCAATTCTGTCGATTTGTTATTTTCATCAATATACTTCATAACGGATCGAGCGTGCCCAGCGCGTAAGTCAATTAATTTTTCAAATCTCATTGTTTCTATATTCTTTCGGAGTGATTTCAATTTTACATCTGTTTGTCAGTTTTTTTTCATCCAATGATACGGTGATATATATTTCAGTTGAGGAAAAAATGATCATGACATTGAAACAATATAATTTTGATTGAAATTTAATTAATGCTCTCAAAATTTAGTGACTTGAATTAAAATTATAGTTTTCCTTGATTGAGTGATTGAAGAATATATAAAATTCGAGACTTTTATGAAATAAATAATGTTTTAAATATTGTGTAGGAAAGAAAACTTTTGACGAAAAAGAAAAACAGTATTACACGCAAGAAAGAATTGTATTTTTGTTGAAATTTATGATAAAAAAAATACTGCAGTCATTTTCATGACGAAAATTTCCATCCATCAATATTTGAATTATGGATATATAAGAATGGTAAACTTTTTTTATGTTTATTTTAAATTTTATTTTTTGAACGTGCGGTTATTGTAGCTTACCACACGTTTCAGATTTAAATGCCGTTTTGTCATAAATAATTTATTCATTACCAAGAAATACATACCGATTTCAATGAAATTGCATCTGCGATTATTAGTCCATGACACGCGGCCGCTGTTGTTTATCGTTTTACTAAAGTAGAATAACAAAAAAAGGAGATATTTTTTTTCCACTCAAGGCTCTTCTACAGCAATATCACAAACTAAAACCCCAAGGTTATCAAAACTATTCACAAAATAAGTAATTATCAATTTTACAATCGAATATCAAATTGTTATTCATTTCTATATTCACAATCTCGAATATATCCACACGGACTCACTCCCATTACAATAGCGAAATTCCACATTCAAATTCACTTGTGTAAATCCATATACCCGAATTATTTTCCGTGTATAGCGTCTTAAAATACATTTACTATTTATCAATGAAAAATAATTTAGACATTGACACGTACAGAGTAGTTGATCACAAGCAGCAGAAAAATTAAATCACGAAATTGATATGGTAATAACGATTAGTTGCGTGGAAATTTTTTTGTCAATGAATTAAATGAAAAAGGTGTCGTGTATTTAATCATAACAAATATTGAGTAAAATAATTTTATTACAGTTTAAATTTTTTTCTGACGCTACACATTGAGAGACATAAATCATGTGTATATTTACCAACATATGCATACATTATTTGATTATGACGTGGATTATTTGTTCTACTAATAAAACAATCACTTAGTGTACAACAAATAAAAATTCAAATACTCTTCATACATTCATCTCTCTATACGGCAATGATATTCGTATAATAATCACATTATTTTACGTAATGATTCATTAAAACAAATTAACAGTAGACGCATCATGAAATGATAAACAGATAAATAAATAAAAAATACATGTTTGCCAAGCGCTCCGTTTTCATTTTTCATATCTATTCAAACAACGCACACCTGTTTTATGTGTCTGTAATCCGATGTGTTCTGGCGCCAAACACTGTACCCATTGTCATCTTTGGTCGGACGCTCTCACGAATATTAATTCAACCCAACATGTTTTCCCATGTTATCAATTGATAAATGATGTATACATGAATATATGATTTTCTTTACTCTCCACAAAAAAACTATCGAATATATGCCATCAAATATTATTAATAAATACATAAATAAATTTTTGACAAGTCAATTTAAATAAGCTGTAAATATAAAAATCAAAATGTATTTTATATCTTTTCTTATATTTTGTCATGAAAACATTTAGAGAAGATACATCCAGCAATGATTCATATATCCCTAGAATGTTATCTTCTTCTTTTTTTCAGTGCATTGTTTCGAAAATTATTCATTAATCTTACATGGGATCCAGTCATTATTCTCTTGTATTTAATGATTGTCTAGGAAAACTAATGGTGGCAGTTGTCCATCAGTGAACGCTGCCAATACATTGACCCAAAAAGAGTTACTTCATGAATTGACCCATGATTGTCGTTACGATAAAATGGTCAGGCCACCAGGTGAGATCAATGCGAGTGACCCAATTCGTGTTGTCTGCAGAGCTAATATATACACAATTAAATCGAACATGGCAAAGACATTGGTAATTTTTTAATTCTAATCTTCGATATACTCTTATTACTACTGCATGAACAAATTAACATAACACAATCAGAAACTGAATTGGAAAGATAATTAAGCAAAAGAATAAATGAAAAATAAATAAACTCAATAGTAATAATAAATTAAGGAATTATTTCAGCAATTTGATGTACATATGATGCTGCAGTTCCGTTATCACGACAAACGACTGAGGTATGCTGATATTGCGCCACAATATAGTCAAATTTATGGCGGACAGTCAGCCCATGATCTCATATGGACACCTGCAGTTTTTGTAACGAATGAACGCAGTTCAGTAATTATGGGAAATGGAGTTAAAGATTTATTAATTTCAATTGATCCCAATGGAATGGTGATATTAAATACACGGTAAAAAATTATGTTATAAATTATGAATTCTATCTAATCCCTATAATGAACATTTCACTACTATGCGAAAGCGGCTTCAAATAAATAAATAAATAAATAAATATATATATAAATATATATATATATATATATATTTCATTTTCATTCTACAGACTCGAAGCACCTTTGAATTGTGCTCTTCGTTTGGAAAAATTTCCTTTCGATGTTCAAGAATGCCCACTCATATTTGAAAGTTGTGAGTCAAAAATAAAATAAGTTTTCAATTATATACCAAAATTTATTTGTTCGGTAAATGATATTGACATATTGTTTTTTCTTTTCGGGGCTTGCTTTTGCCCTTCTTGATTTTTCGGCAATTTTGATGGAGAAAGGGACCAGTAGTGTGCAAGATATGAAACTTGATTGGGACGAGGCGCCAATTGTCCTTGCTCAAGAATTACATTTGACTGAATATCGACTTGTTGAAAAATGGGTTAATAGGACTGAAGTCTCTTACACTGCGGCGCAACAGCACTATGGTCACTTTGGTAATTGATCAATCGATTCTTTCTTAGTGCTACTCAAATATTCTATATTCCATTAAGGAATTTGATAACCAGTGTTATGATGATCATTGCTATTACCGTTAATGAGACTTTTCATTTTATTTCTCTATCTTCTGACTTCATTAATTGTATGTGTGTGTGCGTGTGTGTACGTGTGTGTGTGTGTGTTTTTTTTTTCTGTTACAGCTGGTAATTTTAGTACCATCAGTATCACATTCAAACTCGCTAGGGAAATGGGATTTTTCGTCATGGATTATTATATACCATCAATTTTGATTGTTGTTGTTTCTTGGGTATCATTTTGGCTTCATGTTGATGCAAGTCCACCGAGAATCGTTTTGGGTACAAACACAATTTTAGCTTTCATGACTTTGGCATCCAAAGTAGAGAATTCATTGCCCAAGGTTTCTTACATTAAAGCAAGTGAAATATGGTTTCTCGGATGTACCATTTTTCTATTTGCTGCGATGGTGGAATTCGCATTTGTTAATACAATTTATCGACGAAAGTGAGTATTTAGTGGCAATTGTTCACTTTCTTTTGATACACTGAATACGGTGATTGGAGTATTTTTTTTTTTCCCCATACTATTTTATATCATCGGTACAATAAAAAAAGAAATTTTGTAACTTTAAACCATTCAAAATTATCTATTCAGCCGCTTAGTTACTAATTAATTCTACAATTTATTTCAACTTTCAGAAAAAATGTTCCATTGAAAAAAGTGAATAGCAAATACATTTTAAAATCCACATTAACACCACATTTAGCGAGAAAACAATTTCAAAAAAATACAACGAATTTGGAGCGTTCACGGTCATGGTCATCACTTGATCGTGGTCAATTCAAAGAGAACGATTATTCAAGCCAAAACTATTTGACCGTTCATGTAAGCTAAATAAATTTTTTCTACTTTATTAAGAAACAAAACCTTTTTTTCTATACGCATTTACCCAGCCAATTGCAAAAAAGTCCAACAAACTACATCAATTATTAAGATACATTATTGCACAACACAATATATATTTAATACATGTTGTAATATATTTGCAGAGCTTTCCGAGCACTATTACTATACCAACAGTGAGAATTGATCACGAGCGTGAACGTGATTATTCTAGTGGTAGTGTTGCAACAAATGAAAGTATAACAATTCCAAAAAAATCATCATTTGCTCGGCGACCAACGCTCGCTAAACTCCATAACTTTACAACAATGACACCGCAAGAGATTGCACAATGGATCGATAAACGTAGCAGAATTGTATTTCCCGCAGCATTTCTCATATTCAATATTCTTTATTGGTCATTTATTTGGATATAGACGTAATATACTGAAGTATATAATTAGAGACAGATATACTTGTATTTCGGTTTATTAATTATTTTTTCGTTTCTTCTTTTGATACATTATTTATTTATATAAACGCGCTAAATGTATATATCTTACCTTAATCATTACAATCATTGGTATCGCGATAAAATGATTCCAAATTTCGAGTTAACACATATATATTTGGCAAAAAGCTATAAAAAATTTGTTTTAAACACATTCCAACATCTTTATCAAAACTGCAAACACTATATATGTTACTATTGATGACTGAATTGCGGAAATACTGGTGAAAATATTGAGGATTCATATCATAACGTCCATGAGTATATTTAAGGAAAAAAAAATTGAAATTAATTGTTATCGGAAGGAATATTAGGATATTTCTGTATTGTTATCAGATTTCAATTGGATTTTTCATTACAGCAATATCCTGACAATTTGCGGTAATTTTAATTAAAGTCTTCGGAAAATATTTCGGAATATTCAACGGTGGAAATGTAGGTTTCGTGTGTTTTAAGGATGATTGGGAATCTTCATTGATGACGATATAACAGTGCGGTGACAATTGAACATTTGAGTTCTCGATTGATGGAGAAATTCTATTTCCCTCCTCTTTAGTTCATTGAATCAAATATTTTGTGATTGACGAGAAATATATTATAAATATTTCATTGTAAATTCCACATAATACAATGAGCTATCAGTACGTCAAATTTCAATATTACTAGAACAAAAACAAAAGTCTTGCGAAAAATACATAAAACTTGGAGCATTGCGTGCGAACGCACAGTGAAAAATACTGAAAATAGGGAACACCACTCGCACATTATCCAAAATTCTCTATAAAACTTTTTCACAATATCCCATAGAATCGATTTTTCAAAATATCAAAATATTCAAATGGGGTCGAATCGAGCAAAAATGATGAAAACATTTCCATCAAAAAAAAAATCCCAAGGAAGCCATCTCTCTGAAAAAATAGCAAAAATATTGTATGACCACTTTTCAAATGCGTCCGCATGCGCATTCCATAATAACGTTGCGTGTGTTACGAGAAACAAAATAAAAATGATGAATATTAATCCATATACCAGTGTTTTTAATCTCATATCAATGAACAAATTATTCGGGGGCTGCCGCCCCGAGTATATCTGGTGACGCGCGCGTGAGCTATTTTCATCGAGCAATATAAATGTAGGTAAAAGGTGAATTCAGGTAGAGGCTGAAAAGGGGTGGTAGAGTCCATACTTGTTCATGAGCAAGCGAGAAAAGGCCGTCACTTGGAGGCCATCGTTGTTACTATATATAATGTGATATATATATATATACTTCATTGCACGTACAGATTTTTATGAACCAAAAATTCTCGTTGGTCATGCAATCATTTATGTTGAGTTGTACATGCTCTAATGAAAGCACCGGCACACATTCGAAAAGTCAACGATACTTTTTCCATTCTGATCCATTCGTCCATCCTGTTTTTTTTTTTTATACCCAATCTAATCAAGTGTCTTTACAAATTCGATACTGATAATTTCGTGATCATCTCTTCATTTAATTGCACAAAATATATAAATTGCAAATACACAAACAGCATAATTAATTTATACTTTATGCAGTGTTTTACGTCACCGATTTAATTTAATGCATGAA
Organism: Meteorus colon; assembly: GCA_030523085.1. Classification (NCBI taxonomy): domain Eukaryota; kingdom Metazoa; phylum Arthropoda; class Insecta; order Hymenoptera; family Braconidae; genus Meteorus; species Meteorus colon. The sequence goes on from JAPYZH010000335.1 coordinate 307,704, forward strand.
ACAAATATGTTAAGGTCTTCGTGTATCGTTTACTCAAAGGTCAATTTGACTTTATAAAAGTTTTTTTTTTTTTTCATTATAATTAAGGCTAAATTATAATCATTCTTTGAGAAAATGAAGTTAATCCTTCTGCCAAAATATTCTAGAGAAGTTCATGATTATAAATGCATTGTTTGCGTGACGTCTGACGTAAATTAATGTCGTATCACTGTTGTCTTTACACAATGCATTTTATGTTAATTGAAATCAGCCCGCAAAGACATAAAAATTCAATAGTACAATCATTTTTAAGATAATAATTAATAAGTCATGATAAAATTCATAAATTATCATAACAATAAAAATTGATTGTTCAATTTGCCCTTCACAACTAATCGCAAAAATTTTACCTCAACATTGCAGATGAATTCAATAAATACAGAAATAATATTCATCAAATTTTCTTTCACACCTCTTTAATATCGAAATTAAAATCAAAACATGTTCATAATTTAAATAATTTTTGTTCTCCCGATAATATTGGCAATTGATATCCGGCTCTTCACTTCTTTTCCCATACATGTGTTATTATTAATAATTATACTCATTACAACGAAAACAGCTAGAATATTATAAAAGTATCATTTGAATAATTAAAATAACAGCTATGTATATTTATTCAAAGGTGAAAGGTTCTACGAGCTCAATTTCAGTCTTATATATTTAATCCAACCATGAACAAATATGCTATGCACTAGTGTTCATAGTTGTATGAGTGCGTATATGGTAATTAGAAATATGCTCGCGCACTTTTATTCCTCCAGTATAATGTCTGTATGTTCTCTTTGGCATATACCAAGTTGTGGCCAACACTGAACATAGAATCAGTTGGCGTTTGACGCGCGTACGATACACATAATTCGTATTTACACATTAGCTTTTGTGAGCTTTTTTGAATTTCATATTCAAGTGTTGCGTGTCATGCCCTTGGACCTATTTAACATTACTACAATTTTACCCTCGACAGGCATTCATTGGATGAATAAATTCTTTTTCATCACACAGACCTTATTATTCGTATCACCCAGTGATCTTGATACACTTTTACAATTTTTCCCCTTGACAACTATAGTTATGTTTGATATTTTCTTTCACACACAATACCTATGTCATTTTTTTTTCATTGTAAAACCACTCTCAATTCTAAATCATTCTCATGACTACTCTACACGTGTTTAATATACAACATATTAATCGGAGTATGTTAATGTAGTTTGAGTGAATTTATCAATTATATCATTGATATTTTTAAAAGAATTGTAAATAATGGAATAGATGCGGAAAGCACTTCAGCAATTACACTATTGACTATTGATTTTGTTTCCATGTACATGTGCACACAAATATAATATAAATACAGTTAAAAACGTATTGGTGCTGTGAATTCTGATCTTTTTGCTTTTTTCAAAGTTGCAAAAAAAATCAATAGTTTTAGAATTTGTTGGGATATTTTAAATGTCGCTTGAATTTTTATTATTAATTGTGTATAAGTATTGTTTTAATGTACCAATATGACGCAACATGGAAGCAGTGGTGGCGGAAGTGGTAATATTTCCAGTGGTAGTGGATGTCGAAAAGAATTTAAAGAACGTGCCGAACGTTCTGTCCTCGAGAAATTAATGGTACGTATAGTAGGCGATATCACACTTGGAATCGATTAGAATCATAATTGATGTCATTTGAATAATTATGGTAAATTGACATTATTCGCAGAGCCTCCCTCGAATTATCATCTTTCAAATAAATCACGAGGATCTGAGACTGGGATAATTATTCGTAAAGTTATGTGATCTCATAAAGTAATCGGTTAAAGTTCGAATATTTTACCTCGTCAATTTTACGAATTGATATTAATCCCAAAGAGGTTATCATTAGCAATTTCGCATAAACCATTTAGAAGGTGGATTTTCTCCCTATAATCAGATCATTCAAAATTCAGATTGTAATTCTATGCTGGCAAAATATTACGATTTCAGTTGAGGAACATTTTGCACACAAAAAATCAATTTTTCAAATTATCAAAGACTCTTTTAGAATTTTCGAAAACAATCTATTCATTATTTTCGCCCAATTCTAACAGTTCGATAGCTCACAATCCAACAGCAAACTTATAATAAAAATCGCACTCACTTGTATAAACAAAAAAAAATATAAATGATGATACAAATTTTTTCTCCGTCCATTTATCAATTCCATTTTATTCATCGACCTTTTTATCTTATCATTCGCTATCATATTGAATATTTTCTGATTAATTGGCATTTGAAATTGAAGCGAATAGTAGGCGATGCAGTTGCATGTATGCCATGTTGCGTATATAATGTCATAAAAAAAAATCAACATATGTGTGTAGAATATATACATGTAATATGTAGATGAAACATTTCCTGTTATCTACATATTGTAGCGCACAAATGTGCCGTAGGGGGGAAGAAAAACTATATTTACGCTAGACAACGGTAATGGCTTGATCGATATTGGGTCGTTGCGCTCACGATAAATACTGTGGAATATAAAAACCTGCGACCGCATTGACCGCATCAGGCATACTTTGATGTTCGCAGACAAACCAACGCGATTTCGAGGTCAAATAGAAAAAAATCGATTGACCATATACCTCCGTGCTAAAAGCTGGTGGTTTGTTGCTAACATAGATAACGCACTCTCTATATCAAATAATGCTATCTTTTGCTCATATATCACTCTCTACTTACATAATCGTATGCATAGAAAATATTGCATTTGTTTGTTCATTCATATTTCAGGTTGCTGTGCGAATAAGACCATTGAATACTGATGAAACTGGTCCGAGAGCTCTCCATGCTGTAAATAAAAAGGTTTGTGAGGAATTCTGAATTGAAGATAGTATGGACATTCAATGGAAGACTGGAAGACAGTCTTGTTAATTTTTTATCTCACTTCTGTACTTAATTATACTTGTATAAATAGAAAGTTTCTGTATGCTCGGACTACTTTGAATAAAATTTTTCTTTTATTCACTCTCCAAGTATTTATTTTTAGAATAATTGATTATGGAAAATTTGAATTTTTCGCAGATTATCATGCTAGATGATTTGGAAACTGATAAATCAAAGCGTAGTTTGCCACGCCAATACTTTTATGATCTAGTATTGGGTGAAGATTCATCACAGGAATCAATTTATGAGGGAACGTCCAAACCACTTGTACAAGATATTATAAATGGTTATAATGCAACGGTATTTGCATACGGTGCTACTGGCGCTGGAAAAACTCATACAATGGTTGGTAGTGCAGAAGAGCCTGGTGTAATGGTACGAGCATTGAATGATATTTTTCTTGCTGCTCGTCAATTGCCCGATAGTGTTGATGTCGAGGTAATAATTGATAATAATAAAATGGAATGAAACATGAAAATAATAATGATGGACCCATAAATTTCATACTTAATATGTCGTGCAATGATAATACGACAATAAATATTAATGATGATGATGAATTAAATTTCTTTTTTATTTATTAAGGTTACAATGTCATATCTGGAGATATACAATGAAAATATTCGCGACCTGTTGAGTCCAAGTGCGGGTTATTTGGAGTTGCGTGACGAATCGCGAGGTCGCAATGTTCAAGTTACAGGACTTACTGAAGTATCAACAAATTCCACAGAAGAAGTGAGAATGAATGTCTCCACATTACACAAACTTCCAAATTGATTCTTCTTGAATTCAAACGCAAACGAGAATCAATTTCATTTATGAGATCGCTCATAACTTTTTTTATGTATTCATTCCCTAATTGTTTGTAATACAGATGATTGACATGTTAAAATTAGGTGATGAAGTTGTTGCATCAAGGAAATAAAGCCAGAACTGTTGAACCAACAGCTGCTAATGAAACATCATCACGAAGTCATGCGTTATTGAGTGTTCTAGTTAAGCAAACAACGCGATCATCAGCACGTGAAATATGTCGTCGGGCGAAAATTAAACAGGGAAAACTTTTTATGATTGACCTTGCGGGTTCAGAGCGTGCTAAACAGACAAAGGTAGAAATACAAATTTATCAATTCACAGAATTAATTTAAAAATGCCAATTTCAATTTGAATTCAACAACCTAATATGACAAAAAAATCATAATGATATATATTCTTATATTGCAATATAAAATACGGTAATATATTTCATCTTGGTGATTTTAGAATCATGGAAAACGTTTGCAGGAAGGCGCACACATAAATCGATCACTTTTGGCTCTCGGTAATTGCATTACAGCATTGGCGGGTGGTGCGCGTTACGTCAATTATCGTGATTCGAAATTAACGCGATTATTAAAAGACGCTTTGGGTGGTAATTGTCGCACCGTTATGATTGCTCATGTATCACCTGCGGCAATTCATCGTGAAGAGACCAAAAACACTCTAATGTATGCGGATCGTGCAAATCGAGTTACTAATAAAGTAGAGCAAAATGTAAATGATGTAAATTATCATGTGTCACAGTATCGCGATATGATTGGTGATTTGAAAGATGAAATTGCTAGATTGCGAAATAAAATGGGCAATTCAGAGCGAGCGAGAACGACCGATCAAGATTTATTGACAACACGAAGCGGTGATTTAAGAATACTCCGTGAAAAAATTGTGTCCGCATTCAAGGAACAAATGCGGTTGAGGTAAATTTTGATTGAATTTTATTATTATTTTTTTTTTCTGTTTCATTGATAAGATAAAAACTGGCACGGATATTTGTTCTCCCTTTCAAAATCATCAGGAGAAAACTTATGGAATTAGACAGTCACCTCTTAGGATTAAATATTGCAGCAGAACAACAGCATGCAATTATTTCTCATTGGGAATCGAAAAATAATAAACTTTATAAGACAACAAACGATTCTACTAGACGACGATCAAGCGCTGATAGTCAAGTGGATGAAATTGAGACTGAAGGTAAATAAGAATGACCTGGAATGAATGAAAAATCCAATATATGAAACTGATCAGAAATATAGACACAAAATATTTTCGAACTAAGAACAGAACGAAAATTAATAATTCCTTATCTAATTTTGTATACAGCAGAGGAACAGGAAATGGATGATATTACTGTTCAACAAGCATGGTCTGAGTTGTCCGAAATTAGTAAGGAGCAAGAGCGTTATTCTGAAATGCGGGCGATCACGGAAAGAGAATTGGAAACGTGTCGACAACGAAGTGCATCGCTTGAAGACGTAAATTCATTCTCATCATGTAATCGATAATAATTATCTAAAATTACTTTTATAAAACCGTATTGGTCTCATTCAGGAATTACCATCACGCATTAATTCAGATGAAGAACGTGAACTTTTAGCATTAATGCTCCGTGTTCATGAATTAGAGGCAGACAAAATGATGTTGCAAAGCGAACGTTTGGTGAAGCAACACGAGCTAAGACGACGAGAACTTTTATTATTACGATATGATCGCCAACGACAGATATCTGACGAAATAATCACCAGGCAACGACGAATAATGGAGGGTAATTATTCAAGAAGAAAATATATACCATTTATCAGTTGATATATAATCTCCTTTTCGTCGGGAAATTCGATCATAATGATTTTGAGTTTGGACTTTTATTCTATTACAGATGGAAATATGATGCTTCCGGATGATTTGCAAGAATTATATATCATGTATCAACGTGAAATTCATGCGGCAGCTTATAACGATAGTAATCTCGTTGATTTATCAGTTTCTTCCATGTTATTTAATAATCGCTTGCCACCAATAACACGGGGTGAAAATTTCGACAGTAGCGATGACACAAGAATAGCAAGCAGGTATTTGAAAACAATAACTAATAACTGAGTATTTCATAATAGACGGAGTATATATATCAGAAATAATGCCAATGTGCTTCTAGCTCAACAGATTCAGACTGGGAATTCCCATTGCCGATAATCACAGAGCCGCGGGAGATTGAAAATGTTATGGGACCCATAGTGCGTCCGTTAGTTTCACCATCAGTTTTTTTTCCACCCATATCCAGTGGCGCCAACAAAATTCAGTCAGTTCCATTATATATCCTTCTATCAATGTTCTTTATTCCGTCGATAATAATATACGAAGAACTCTTCAACCAAATGAATAATAATGCTTTAATGAACTTTCCTGTTCCCACAGAGACAACAAATTACGACGCATTGCCAGCGACAATTACATGAACTTAACAAAAAATTCACGTGGTGGCCGATTATTAAAAGGATGAAAGTTTGAAGCTGAAAACTAGTACATATACACTCATGTATGTATATGTATAACACCAAATCCGATTGAATAATTAAGCTACTAGTACCTGATGCCCAACTGAAACATGTATGTGAAGAATCTGTTGTGCTATGTTTCGTTGATGATTTCATACTGAATGCCTTTCGCGACGTCGCTTACGTGCGATCGAATCAAAATCCTCATTCTCTATCGTTCGCGTTGATGATAACTGTGAGATTCCATTATAACTGCGACTAGAAGATGATATATCAGCCTCTAACGAGAATTCGAATTCGGAATTACTTTCCAATTTTTGACTGGCAGATTCTCTCGTTTTTTTGGTGTAATGTACAGTTTCCACAGTATTATATTCCGTTTGACCGGACTTTTTTGTCCTCAGCATTACACTTGGCTTCTTTGAACCGATTTTCACATTATCAAGCGCCTGGACGAATAGAAATCAACCGTTGTGAAAATAATATGATTGTGATGAAGTTGAGATTGGAAGAGAAGATTTTCTAATAATGTAACAAACCAACAATTGTTTGCTCGTTCTAGAGCTACCATTTGTTCTTGATTGTTGAGTTGATTGTGGAGTACCATCTTCATCATTTGAAATTTGCGTTGATGTCATATCATCATCGGTAGTTGAATGTTTTTTATGAGATCCATCGGTCACACGCGTCCGACGTTTCCATTCTTCCAATCGCGTCTCCCAGACGAGCTTCCGTTCAGCCCAAAAGTCTACAGTCTTACCATAAACTGAGTTGTCACGGCAAGATATCCATCGTAAGAAAAACTACGCAACAATATAATGAAGATTAAATCACGTTGCTTTTATATTCCGTACTTCAATTCAATTCAACTTTTTTTTTAATTATATCATTCGCTTACAATTAAATTTTTGCGACGCGCCGAATGAATTTGATCCATGAATTCTGTTTTCTTTAAATCTTCAATGTTCTTCGATATATTTTCACAAACATTGGATACATATGCGGCCACAATTTCATGATTGTTCGATAACATTATCGTTGGGAATGTTTTTGTTAAATATTCGATTATAGCTACAGCAAAATTCTGTCAATAAAGAAAAATTGCGATATTAAGATTAAATAAAATATGAAATTGTATTTTAAACATACAGACATATCTCGGCGAATTAAATTCATATCCTTGTGCACCATGGCAATATAACCGATGAAATAATCATGTTGCTTTCGATTTTTATAATAATCTACCATTAAATAGCCCATAGTCTCCATAATAATTGAAAAATGCATGGTGATATGTACGTCGATGGTTAGTGGCATCTCTGGATCCAATGTGAAATATTTTGTATACTGTGGATATGACTTACAGAATCTAAAATTTATGTTTATTTTTTTTTTTTTTTAGTTGTATAGAAAATGATTTTGCAAAAAAGAGTGAATGAATGATTTACTCCAAGAAAAAAACATTTCCATGATATTGTGGATTTTCACCGATTCCAGCCCAAACTTTTTTCAATATTTTCCGCTCATTCAAGATCAATTTCTTGTTATCCTGTCGTTTAATTGTATTTCCCATATTTTATTTTATACAGTGCAAAGAAAGACAAATAATCTTCAATTTTCAATTTTGGATGCATATGGATATCGTTTTTATATCATAACAGAAGCATATGAAGTGAGCTGATAGTTCATGAATAATAAAGATGTGAAAAAAATATGATTATTATTTTTTTTTTTTTTTCATGAAATAAAATCTAGATTTTTCAAGAGTTTGTTCGGGATTGTTCGCAAAGCAGATGTCATAGTTGAAATATCTGCTGAATATATATATATACATATATGTATTACCGCCACTGTTCCATTTGGTGAAATTGCAAAGTACATTCTTGTCTGTCCTAGATATCAAAATATAATCAAATCATCATGATTACAAGATCGTTGCAGCCAAAAACAATTGATGATTACGATAACGCATCAATTCCACCGAGTGTAAATAGTTTAACTTGACGATCTAATAATTTGTAGAGATACGTTGATCGTTCCGACCAGTTGTATAACTTTCTAAATTCCGGAATTCGCCACTCAACAGTCATTACACCTGAAATATCATCGGAATGTCCAGTGCGCAGAGGTTCAGTCGAAATGAAAAATTGTGAACTACGTTGTAATCCAGCAACGATTCCATTTGGAAGACAATTGTTTATGTCTGCTGGATACGTGTGTCCTAGAATACACATCGCAACCTTTATGTCCATTTTCATCAGTGATATTAAGTATTTTGAATATAACCAAACTTCTTTGAAACTCAAATTCAAATCGAACAGATGCGTTATATCATCTACTATTATTGTCACATTTGGCTTCAATTTTTTCAATTCCCAAAATTGATCCCTAACAGGGGCAAAAAAATGTTGGACCAATTTTTCATCCAATTTTACAGGATTTGGCATTATACGTGTATCATTTAATTGTTGTATATTTTCCGCCGTTATTGGGGTAGATGCCTCAACTGAAGCATGATCCAATTCTTCAATATTACAAACTATTGATTTCATTGGCTCCACAACCACTACCTCACCACGTTCTCGCAAAACATTTAAATTGTAACCGAGCTTGATACCAATATTGTGATAGTGACCAAATGTATTGTGAAACAATACGAATTCCACACCGTAATGTTTCTCCAATGATTTGGATAGAACAGTATTGATGAGGAAATTGGCATCTGTCCCATGATGTTCAGATATCACTATTAAATTTCCATCTAGATCTATTTGGTCAAGGCCAAGAGCTCTACGTACACTATCAGTCATCGTTTTTGTCTGCAATTGATACACAATACAATCTTATATGAGTATATTGATACGTTGACCATTTTTTTACCATGTAATTTATCCCCGAGCTTATACTCGTAACCTCAAAATTAAATTCAAGATATAAATTCATTTACAATAATCTAAAGAAATATTTCAAGTGCAATTATTCATCATAGGAATATATGAATGAAGACTAATTCGAGAAAATTCATTTTTTACAATGCTTCCAGTATTTGAAAGAAAATGAATTATGGAAATACAAGTAACAGATTTCGGGGTCAAGTTGAAGTGAAATTTATAAATATCAATATCAAGTCAAATGTTAATTATAAACCTACCTGGAAATTTTATTTATTCTAATTTTGTGTTTACGCTTCCTACGTAACATGCGATTGTCAATATAACCTGATATTATTATTCACATGTATTGTATATGGTCATATTGACGAGTGTATGTGTGGATTTTGGTTCGTAGCGCCACTTTTGAATGTTAATCTATACCCCACAATAGAACCAAAGAATACAGACATCGCATAGAATCCTAGATTCATAGAGGACCTGACCGTAATAGAATTGGAAGTGATCACCCCAACATGTAGGCAGCACTACCGTCGATATCTATGCTGGAATCGCAATAACTTCCTCCCATCCTTCAATAGGAAAGGAATTTACCCGACCGATACAATTTTGCACCCAACTAATGCAATCTCCGATTGCAAATAAGCTCATATACTCCACAAATGCCCCGTGTTAACCTATGTTTTACATCTTCCATATAATTTCTGACCAATAAGCGGCGAGTGCTTGGTAGTTGCACGCGCCACAGTACACGCTGAAAATAAGATGGAGAACGGTATCTTCAAATCATACCCATGTTTTTTTTTCCATTCTAATCAAATGGAATTAATAACTAAAAAATAAAAATACTGATGCAGTTATCTTTTAGGACTAATTTCATGAAGTTATTATTACTTAAATAAACATGCTTCAGAAACTACCAATATAAAATCATAGCTGCTGGAATGAAACCGTTAACGGTTAATTAACTTTGCTATTATACATTCGACATACATAGTGAGAAATGAGAACACAGAAATAGAGTTTGTTTTCAATTTGAACTTGTCGTAAACTGTTCACAAATATTTCATTTAAAAAAATTGTTTTTCTGACCCAGCTACTTTTAAAATCATCTCTCTTATTCCATCAGTCTGTTTTTCATCAACAAAACACGTGGCTGTCATTAATGATGCGCGCGCGTCCTGTTTTTCGTCTCAACACTTCAGCAATCGTACAATTCTAATCTCGCATGGATACATATATATATATATATATCAATACAAATGTGCCGGCAATGATCCGAGCCACACGTCCATAGTGTCAGTCAGTTGATCGTTTCAATCAGTACGAGGCCAGCGCTTCACTTGGGCCTTTTCTTTACATTGAAAAGTGCATGTTAATTATACTGTGTGAGATAGAAATAATAATTTTTATTATTGAACATATTTAATTCTGATTAAACTACTAATGCAAAAATGTAGGATACGATATGATAAAGGGGGAAGGATTTTTTCTGTATATATACCGTAATTACTATATAATAGTACGAATATATTCGTCATATTCCGAAGAATAATTTTGGCTACACAATGATAATGCAGAATTGTCATCGATTGATTACAGAGAAATATTTCTAATTGTATTTTATTGATTGTCAGTTATAGCTTACATTCATATAGGAGCAAATGTTGATTGAATAAAGTTAGTGATTAACAAATTATAAATAACTATACAACTTTGTGCTTCATAGAATTATTTTTTGTGTGTTCCATATTATTCATAACTAATATATATCCACAATAGTTTTTCACACTTTTTTCTATTTCACACACACGCACCCATATATACATATATATATATATATATATATATATATATATATATATATATGTACGCGCACGCACATAGACACTCACACACACAGACACACACACACATTTATTCATTTAATAATGTTTTTTATTTCTGGGCATAAATATTGGAGACAGGTAAGTAAACACAAATTGGTATGGATTCCAAAGATTCGAAAAAGGTATCCCGATGGTATTTTGGTGGTATTGCATCTTCCGGAGCGGCATGCATAACACATCCATTGGATTTATTGAAGGTAGATTTTGTTAAAATCGATTTTTAACATTATTCAATTGTAGAATTATCGACGGGGAGAAAAAAAGAACAATTATTCTTTTGTTGAACACTATATAATATTGTTGAATATTTCCGGCTTCATATTTAACTCGCTCGAAAGAATAAATTGAAGAGACCCAGATACTATTCGTATGGTTTAAGCATAATTAATATTGCACAATAGATATAAACATGTGGAATAAATACGAGTATTTCATATGATAGGTCTAAAAAAAAAGTTTAAGCAATTTATTTTTACGATCTCACAGGTTCAATTACAAACGCAACAAGAAGGGAAAGTATCGATAATGAAGCACACCATGGAAATAATAAAAAAACAAGGAGTTTCAGCTTTATACAGTGGCCTCAGTGCTTCCTTATTACGTCAAGGGACTTATTCAACAACAAGATTTGGATTTTATGAGGTATATAAAATATTTCTTCTTAGGATTGACTTGAACTCAGGCATGTATAATTCGGCAATTTCTCAATCCTGAAATATATCATATTGACTTCGTGTCGAAATAAATTTGCTATTCATAACTTTATGGTCGATTCATTATTGAAAAATTTGTAGGTAGCAAAGCAAACGATGGAAACGCCGGAAAATCCTTTACCATTTTATAAGAAATTATTAATTGCTGGCTCGGCGGGTGCTGTTGGTGGTGTTTTTGGTACACCAGGTGATCTTATCAATGTACGAATGCAGAATGATATCAAATTACCACCCGAGCAGAGACGAAAGTGCGTAATGTGATTTCAGTTTCTAATTGTTTCATTCCAATGTTGTTCATGCAATCTGATAGTAATTTTGGTGCATTTTTTCACAGTTATAAACATGCTCTAGATGGATTAATACGAGTTTGTCGGGAAGAAGGTGTTTTAAAGCTCTTCAATGGCTGTTCAACTGCTACGGGTCGTGCTGCTTTAATGACTATTGGACAGCTCAGTTTTTATGATCAAATAAAACAATATCTATTGCAAACTGGAAAATTCGATGACAATTTGGGAACACATTTTACGGCTAGTTTGTCAGCTGTGAGTGGAATCAATATTGATTGCTTCAACGATATAGATAGTTTAACTTATCAATTCCACTTAATTAGTAATACCCCTTCTGTAACTTCATATTTTTCCTCTGTTGTCTATTTTCCAAGGGTGCAATTGCTACAACCCTTACACAGCCTTTAGATGTTTTGAAAACACGCGCTATGAATGCAAAACCAGGTGAATTTAAGGTAAAAATGACAGATAAGGATATATCCAGTTATTTATATGATGAAATCAATAAAATATTCATGCTTACATGTCATAGAACACAGGAGAATTGATTATATACACTGCAAAGATGGGGCCCATGGGATTTTTCAAGGTGAATTTCAAAAGATTAAATGAATATTTATAGTTTACAAATTTACAGCGATCATAGAAATTTTTAATTTTTTCATTCCACAGGGATACATACCGGCGTTTGTTCGTTTAGCACCACATACAATTCTGACTTTTGTCTTTCTTGAACAATTACGAATTTATTTTGGCCATGAACTAGAAAGAAATTGAGGCCTTAATGCGGTATCATTCAAATAACAATTGCGAAACTCACAGAAACGCTCTTAAGCGAACAACAATCCAGCATAAATATGGAAATGCTTCGATAATTTTTCTTATGGAATATATATTTGTACATCATGATATAGATTATGTAATTAATTCATGTGCAGAGCCATAAAATGACTCAGATGACGTCAGGTAATAGTTCCCATATATATCAAACTGTTGTGATATATATTCATTACATTCCAATGCATGAAGAAAATATTTTTTTTACACATATATGTATGTATGCGGGTAAATTATCGATTAACCTCACAATAACAAATAAATACGTAAGCGTGCATAAGTGTTAATATATAATTTTTTCAATGACAATGAAAAACTGACGGAGTCATACAAGGGTATTTGCATGAAGAACATCTTTAATTAATTTATTGATGGATTTTTCCTTGGCCAAATACAAGACTGATACTTCTACAATTGTATTGGTGCTGGATGACTTGTTATGAGTAAAATAGGCGAGATTATTTTGGACTTAATACGTGAATGTATTCGATTAAGGCAGGGCAAAAGTTCAAATGGCATTATATGACATATATTCGACTAGCAGATTAGAACTGAAATTATCAGGCATATCAAAAAAAAAAATAATAAAATTAATTTATCAACGCAGGTAAATTCAATTTATAGACAATTTGAATGACGAGTTATTTTGAGGTTTGAAATCGAGTGACACAATGATGTGGGGAAAAAAATGAATGAGCTACGTAAATTCTTATCAGATGTTATTCATTCCTATGTTATGCGCTTTCGGTGTGAGAATGAAATGAAATAGAAATGAATGGATATGTAGAATCAATTGGGAACAAAGGGAAATTACAGTAATATTTACGGCAAATTTATGCTGCGTCTTTTATTGCTATTGAAATTTTCTGACAATTATTATAATCACTACAAGTGAGAAAAATGGTTTATACTATTCAGCGAGCTTTCAATCGAATTGTTTTTCTCATTTGATATTATTTGACCGAGTTTTTTACGATATTCACAACTTTTCTTTTCACTTCGATCACTTAACGCAATAAATTATTAATGTATTAGGATAATAGTGGGTTTGATTGTCCTATAATAACATCAAGATAAATATGTGTGACTGAATAAAAATGAAATTCACAATTAAAAAGATGCACATATAAAGTATAATTAAGATTGGTGACTTTGATAAAAACTTGTATATGGTAATGACGACAATAAATTTGTTTCACAGTTTAATACATGATTAATTATATTGGTTTCGAACATTCCGAATCAACCATCATATGTATGAGGGACAAACATAACGCGTTCATCAACGTCTCGCAAATAACTATATGAATACGACACCATTATATAATTAAATTTATTTATTCCATTGATAAGTGTTCGAGATTTCAATGAGAATACAAAATTATCGAAGATTAGATGACTGGAACGTCTGTATGGCGTATGCGTGATAGGTTTTGTTGATGCATATGTGAGAAAAACAAACAAACAATAATGATCCAGAAATTACGTACAAATTCATGCCATAATAGCTACACAATTAATTGATATATTCATGAACATTATTTTTCATGAAGGTTTCTCGGGATCAGGTAAATTTAAAACTTTTTCCACAAATCCAGCTACATCCGTATCGTTCTTTGAATGCTCAACAATAAAATTTAGTTCGAGCAATTGACTGTAATTCGGACGGCATGTGTAGTCTTTCATTAAGCTGAACCGGGAAAAAGAATTGTTAATTTATTTAAATATTCATTTGTTAGAATTTGCAATCATGGTTGATACATTCTTTTTCGCAAAATAAAGAGATCGCGGTGAATGAAAATAACAAACAAACGATAATTACTCACCACTTTGTGGTTAATTCTTCGAATGATGCAGAGAATTTTCCTGTCGGCAGTTTTGGCGGATCGTCCTTAACAACTTGTTTCAATTGTTCAAATGGCGTGCCCCATGATTCATATGGAAATTTTCCCGTAGCCAATTCCACAAGTGAAATACCTAATGACCATACATCAGATCTGATATCATATTGTGATGGATTACCGGCCGGATCTATTCTCTCTGGCTGAAGGAGGTGTAGAGAAAGAATAATATACACAAGCCAGTTCATCATTTCTTTCCTTAATTCATAACGGATTCCCTTCCCATTCAATATAACTTACAGCCATATATGGTTTACATCCGGCATCAATTGTTTTTGCAACTGAATCCACTAGATAACCAGATATTCCAAAATCACACATTTTTACTTCTCCTTTACGATTAATCAATATATTGCTAGGCTTGACATCTCTATGAATTACTCTGAGTTGAGAATATAAATAATGTAATGCATTAACTACCTGGAATACGTTAAGAATAAAATTGTACAGATGAATTATTTCTTAATATCAGTTAATAATTACTATAAGTATTTTGTAGTAAATATTATTCGGACATTGAACTCACCGCGAATGCTATCTTTCCTAAAATATCTTCAGGTATTAGGCAATTATTACTAAAGGCCTTCGTGTAAAATTTATCTAAACTCATATCCATCACTTCCATACAAATCCACACATCACCTTCACGGAAAAGTGCCCCATAGAATTGTACTGTATACAGACAATCAGAACTACGCATCGATATATCCAAATCCATCAACAAACGTTTTTGCTCTTGTGTATTGACAGTTGCAGTAATTCTCTATAATAGGATATTAATAGAGTTGTAATTCGGTCATGCAAACGTACTATAACAGTAAATTTCATTCGATCTTTTTCATGTGAAAGTGGGAGTGACCAAAGTGGAAGCCTTACCTTTACCGCCATAATTGTTTCACTCTGCTTATGCTTCATCTTATCGACAACTCCATACGCACCTCTCCCAAGTACACACAAAGATTCGAGATCATCGGCCTCAACCTCAAATGTTTTTTCGCCAATCGTAATTGTTGTACGTTTATCTAAATTCCTTGGAGGAGTTCTAATAACAAAGATAACATCGGATGTAAAAACAAGAGAAAATTTACCTCACCACCTATCGAATGAACAAATTGCAATGGCACAATGATAAAAAAAATGATGCTCACACTGGTACTGGCGCTTCCTCAGACACTTGGAGTTTTAAATTTCGTTTTCCCTTCCGTAAAGCCATTTTGTTCGAACAATTATTACAAAATATTCAAAAATGAAATTCGAGTTCTGGTCACAGCTCACAACCAACACACAATGGCTAATAATTCACTATCATATTCAATTCAATAATGACACAACACCAGATTTTCCAGCAGTTATAGCCTGAAAATAGTAAATAATTTTAATGGGAATACATGAAAACAAAGTAACACTGAAATATATTTGACCTGCTGAGATTACAATTGGAGAATATTTCCCTAACTGAATCTCATGTGAAATAAAAGTAAATGAGAATGACAAAAAAAAAACAATGAACTGAATGTGTGACCGTTACGCTGTATTTGTTTTGATATAATTCAAAGTACGTGTAATGAGGACATTCATCATTAAATTCGTCATATATATTTTTATCATTCATCGATTGTTGGCTCACCGAACTTGTGTATGAAAACAAAAAATATATTTGAAGTTGACTGCCCATATATGAATATTTTTGTCCGCATTAAACAATGCCGTGAAGTTGGAGGAAATGGCTTGAAGACAAACAATGATAATAACAGTAATGATAGGAATAATAACAATAGCACAATGTGTATTGGTATTCACAAGTCAATTGGAAACCTATTTTATCTTGTCGGCGAGTAATGCAGTTCCGTGCCAAACTTGATCTTTGTCAAGTTGGCACATTCATAATTTTATCGTGATCGAAAATTAAGTACAAAACGTCGCCAAAATTTTACATAATAATAGATCAATATCTATACAAATCTATCATCATCATCATCATCATCATAAAGAACTTTTTCAACCCACACTATACAATTCGATTTCCAGCACAACATAACCTATAAATCACAAATTCATCTACGAAAACTACAATGTACTGAATCGCAGCTGATTTCAGTTCAGTATAGTAGCGACGCTATGCGGTCTCGAAATGAACTACTGGACGATCTATATAATATATACACTATCTCATTCTTTCAATTTCAGCGTGACAGATCAAATGTTTGACAGATTTTTGTTTCCTCATTTATTCTCATCGATTGTGCAATTTTATAACTTAGTACAACCACATTTGATCAATATTTAAAGCTCATTATAAATGTAATTGAATTTCTATATATTGGATTGGAGACGAAATAATACCAAGTATACACGAATTAATGCAATCAGTAGCGCCATGCCGGTGACGCCCTTTCCCTCATAAAAATTGCTCATCTTTCAGAAGAAAAATCATCATTTTTAAATTACTACAGTAATAGATATTGGTATAAGTGATATTGAACAATTTTGAAGATGGATAGCAAAGGACATAAAGTCATCGTATGTGACAATGGAACGGGGGTAAGGTTATGTGTACTTCACATACTATTTCAATTTTATATATATATAATATTTTTTGTAGATATAGATCTCCCACATAGTTGACGTATCATTGAACTATGTCAGGTGTGTCAAGAATTTTTTCCATGATATGAAGTTACGAAAGAGAAACAATTATTTGCAATCTTCATTTTCATATCACTGAATTGATAATGAAATAATTATGTGTAAAAAGATTATATTTATGTAAATTGTAATTTTTTTTTTAATATTTCAGTTTGTAAAATGTGGTTATGCTGGTGCGAATTTTCCTGCCCACATATTCCCATCAATTGTTGGACGTCCAATTATCAGAGCATTAAATAAGATTGGCGACATTGATGTAATGGTAAGGGAAAAAATAATAGCAAATATATACACGTACACATATGCTCATAACAGACAGTTGAAAATATGTGTTTTTTTTTTGCTGAGACATTCCTGTAGTACGACCATTTGCGAGCACAAGATTGTCATGATTTGAAGAGCAGATATAAAATTAAACCACACACAAATAATATATTTATGGCAGGATAAACATATTTTGTTCGATCGCCATTGATATATATTTAATTTGGTGAAATATGAAGAAATTGATTATAATTGAATTGTTATACTTTTCAGCAAGAACTTTGCGTTCGTGTAAGTCAGTTTTTAGTACCCAATAATGTGTTCCTTGTGCTAGACTCCATTTGAAAAACCAAAAATAACAAAAAAATATATAAATATATAACAATACCTGTACATGAGAGAATACGAAGAGAAATAACAAATTGGAATTGTATTATACACTTATGCCCTTGAACTCCGTTGGTAATTTCGAGTGTCTAAATAATACGATTAACCGTAAGAGAAATCAATCTTCTAGCACATTTGAATCACAAAAAAAAAACACAACAAACGAATCAACTAACAGACAATCAAGCAACAGACGGAATAAAAAATTAAATTTTAGAAATACGTTTTATGAATCGACCGATCAGATATGTGAAAAAACTTCTTGTTTTTTTTTAATTTATCAAATGTGTTTATATGCTTACATTTGCCATCAATAGGACGTGCTTAACATGCCTGTAAGTTTAATTGTACCATAATCGAACGTGAATGACTACTGTTTTGTGGTTGAATTTTTTTCCACAAGTATGTGCGGCTGTATGTTTTTATATTGTTCATAATACCATAAGAAGCTTGGAAATTGACATAAAAGTATTTATGCATCGTCATTCATTGAATTAAAAATATTGCTATCGACATTTATTACTGTGTTTTTGCGATAGTTATTTGCTGTAATGATACGTGTTGCATTTGTGTAATTGTAGTTAGGAAACAGCACAAAGAAAGAACAAAAAAATATCTGTGTGTCCAGTGAATGCTCATTAATTAATTAATGATGAGTAAATTTAATACACATTTTATTATCACAACAGGATTTGATGGTTGGCGATGAAGCCAGTAAACTACGGTCATTATTGGAAATTAGTTATCCCATGCAGAATGGAATTGTCAGGTATATTTTTGAATATAGTTACAAAAAAAATCCATTTTTTTCCCTTCCTTTGTTGTTTTCCGTTTATTTTGCATCATTATATATAGAAGAATATTTCAGAAATTGGGAAGATATGTGCCATGTTTGGGATTACACATTTGGGAAAGAAAAAATGAATATTAATCCACGTGAATGCAAGATTTTATTAACTGAACCACCAATGAATCCAACAACAAATCGTGAGAAAATGATCGAAGTGAGTAATCATTCTAATTCCATACAAATTACTTCCCACATACAAAATCAAAAAAAAACAATGAAAATATTATTAGGTTATGTTCGAGAAATATGGATTTGCGGGAACATACGTAGCCGTCCAGGCTGTACTTACACTTTATGCGCAAGGTCTTATAACTGGTGTCGTAGTAGATTCTGGAGATGGTGTTACGCATATTTGTCCTGTTTATGAAGAATATGCGTTGCCACATCTTACACGCAGACTTGACATTGCTGGTCGCGATATTACCATGTACCTCATAAAATTATTATTGTTACGCGGTTATGCATTCAATCATTCAGCTGATTTCGAAACTGTGAGAATGCTGAAAGAGAAGCTCTGTTACATTGGTTATAATATTGAGAGTGAAGAAAAATTGGCTGTTGAAACAACTGTCCTCGTTGAATCGTATACAGTGAGTTTATTCTTTTGATATTTTTATCATTGCACAATGAATATTATTGCATTACTGTAAATTTATTCTAGTTACCAGACGGACGTGTGATTAAAGTGGGCGGCGAGAGATTCGCTGCGCCTGAAGCACTATTTCAACCACATTTAATAAATGTTGAGGCACCAGGAATTGCCGAATTGGTATTCAATACAATACAATCAGCAGACATAGATATGAGAAGTGAATTATATAAACATATTGTTCTCAGTGGTGGTAGTACAATGTATCCAGGTTTACCATCGAGATTGGAACGTGAAATTAAACAGTTGTATTTACAACGAGTATTGAAAAATGATGTGTCGAAATTAGGGGTATGTTCAATTCTTAGATAGATGAAAAAAGTATTACCAGAAAAATTTATATATATATATATATATATATATATATATAATAATTTTTTTTGATAATCAACTAAAAATATCATTCCATTTCAGAAATTTAAAATAAAAATTGAAGATTCTCCGAGACGTAAAGACATGGTGTTTATGGGCGGCGCGGTTTTAGCTGATTTAACGCGAGACCGTGAATCGTTTTGGATAACAAGAGAAGAATATGAAGAGAAAGGACTCAGTGTATTGAAGAAATTGACCACTTATGATTCAAAGTGATCGGTTGAATAGGTGAAAACCAAAATGACATCAAATGTGTTTCGTCTGGAAAAAAAAATACGTTTTGCGACCAACAATTTCAAGCATACATACTTTCCTTGGAAAAGAATAGGATCAGTCAAGTGTAAACAGTTGCGCTTCATGAATCTTGCGACGATGATATGCATAAATGGATAAACGTTAATGTGCCTAATGTGTAGGCATTTTCATGTAAATATCACTAAACATTATGAGGAAAATAGAATTCTGGACGAATTACTCCACAGAACATCGATGATGGATAAAATTTTTATAACTTTTGTTAAACGGCGAATTTCAGTCGATTGCGCTGATTAAATATGAAAATAATTGACAACTTACTTCTTGTGTCTTTACAAAAAAGAAATAAAAATGTGTAGAGTCATTTATATGTGATAGATTGAAATAATTTAAAATTAAAAATAATTATAATAGAATCAGTTCTATACTTGAAATTTTGTATGAGTGCGTATAGTAATGTTCAAACAATTACGTTTTATTATTCTGTATTAATTCATTATCAGGATGTAAATGTGATTTAAAGAGAAAAAAATGAGCAACAACATAATTTGTCCTCGCATAAATCTACAACAGTCTTTATTGAGTTTCATTTGTTTCATTCATTGCTACACATACTTCTCTTCCTGCAATTTTTTTTTTATTCATTTTTCTTTTGTATAAATAAAAATAACAATATAATTCATAGATATCATTTTGTGTACATGCATGTTGTACACGGTTTCAAATATCATAATATATATGCATATGTACATATATAGTTATTGGCAGAGTGTAACGTAATATGAAGAGTTGTGATTTTAAATATTCAAAAAAGACAAAAAATTCGAGTAATTTGTTTTTTCTCGCGTTATTCTCGATTTCATTCCTTTGTTTAAAATACAATAGGTTTATCTTTACATTGTTCAATGCAGAAGTTTGTGAAGCGTTTCAAAAATTTTGGATACTCACGCTTATAAACTGCACGTAACACTGATGCTGGGGCCCAGCCACCAGGATTTACTAAAAAAAATATGTCATAAAATTGGCAACTTAACGAAATTTCCGTTCTATGCATTTATCTAACAATATAACGCGATAAATGGTTAATACATACCGACAGAGCAATATGTTATTTTGCAAGTGATATCATCTCGTCGTATGTTTATTGGATCTTTTGGGGGATCGATAAATGTCTGGCAGACAAGACAAACAGTCAGATAAACTCTGACACATTTTCCGGCATTTGCCTGAGAATAAAATGAGAGAATGATCGATTACCATTATTAAACAGAAAAATAGATACATATTGAAATGTTTGTTCGGAACTCACTGGATAATCGGGATGTTCAGTGCTATGATTACAAACAATCCATAAATCAGATCCATCAGGATCGTCTGCATTGGATACACTGCGTCTGTGTGACCAAAATAGAGCGTCACGTTGGCTTGCTGGCCAAATTCGTTTGTGCGTTTGTAGGAAGACTAACGTATCACTCGATATTGTTTCAATAACTGTCATATCATCAAGTGTAGCTTCCCAACCAGCTCTGTACTCCGGACTGAAGAATATATTACAAACTTCACGACCCGTGACACCTCTCACAACGTGACATGCTTTTAATGGATCCACCACCAATCCGTCAGCTTCTTCTTCCCGTCTGTACATACGCATATCACCATCTTCAGCAAACAATTGCCAACCACCAGCACCACCAACATCGAGACGTGCATAATGCAATTGTTCCATTGTAACTCGCTCAATCTATAATATATTTATAATATCATTTCAATCCAAATAAATCCTCGTTGCTCGAACTATTTTTTTACAATAAAAGTCTTCAATATGACACATACCTCGGGCCAAAGTGTGTGCTTTGATACCGATGTTGCAACTGGATCTACCGAGATTGAAACAGATTTTTTCTTCAAACGATCGCGCATTTGATTATCTTCATCAATTTTATCTAATCCTGTTTCCACTGCATCGTAAAATTCTTCATCGCACAGGGCACTGTGAGGTCCTTCCTTGGGAACCAAAAAAATTTTTTTTCAATAATAATAAAATACATACGAATGAATGAGAGCCGAGAAATATGATGCAATATTTGTTGAGAAGTCCCTTCATGAATTTACATCACCACTGTATACTTTTTCCCAAAAACGGTGTATATTTTTCGAAATAATGATTTTTCTTTCAATTTCTTACACTTTTTTCCAACCTGAGTGACATAAATTTCGTTGATAATTTTATTCTACCCATGTTTGAAAACGGTATGAAATTTTTTTCAATTCATCCAATTCTTCCTGGTACAAGTTGAGATGTTACGCGGACGAGGGTCGGTAGTTATACTGAATACTAAAAGATGAAATGAAAATGTTTCGTATGCGAGCAACACATGGCCACGTCGTAAAATTACGTAAGACTAATTTATGGACAAACGGTCCTCATAGGTATGACTATATACATTGCATAAACATTTCGGTAATGATTCAGCGTCAAAATTACATTCAAGTATATGATAATTATCGGGAATACGAAGGAGAAATGAAAGAAAAAAGTGTGTCCAGTCAACTGTCGCTTTCCGTTAGAGTCAAAATTCATTTGATCGGGCGTACGATACACTGAAATGGACTCACCAAATAAATTTATTGCTCATACATATATTAATATTGAAATATTTCCGTCAATACACGCAATAATACGATACTCCAAGGATAAATCATGAAAGCGACAGAAATTTACTTTGTACACGATTTCAGGTATTGGAAACATATATAAGATGGAGGGAAAAAAAAAAAATAAATGAAAGTGAAAGTCCATCTCACTTGTGCTGTTAGATAGGGGCACTACTTATTAGATGAACAGATACAAAATGAGAAATTTTACAGACAAAAAATTCATCACCATAAATAATGTTTGAATTGATTTTTTTTTCGCATTTAATTTTGAAATAGTTTGTTCGATAACTTATATAACAAAATTCAAGGTGAGAGGTAATATTACGCGGATCAAATAAATAGGTTGTCGTGCACAATATGAATGTTCATTCTGCTTTTAGCGATCGTTTCGTCGTGCATCGCAATCCCCAAACATCATATTGACGTGCACGTTTTGTCGTCATTTAAGAGGTTTTGTATTAAGCCAAATAAGTTCAACCGTATTTGTAAATGTAAATATGTACATATATGTGTAAAATATATATTCATTCACTCACTTCGTAATCGGGGCCACCATGAATTAAAACTCTAGGCCTGTTTGAATCGCCACGATGCATATTCAATTGATCCTTCATCGCTTTATAAAGTTCTAACATTTTTCTTTTTTTCTCATTCTCTTTCTCCCAACGACGGCGCCAATTGTCATCACGTTGTCCCATTAATTCCACACAATGTTGTAATGTTGCTAATACACCTTCGCTAGTTGCTTTAAATGTTATTGCCTCGCCTTTGAAATCAATTGATTGTAACGCCGGATCGAAATTCAGTTCACTCTTAATCTCGCTTGCATTTTTCATTGGCGTATGCCTCGCATTTTCCGCACAATTATCAAAATATTTTTGTAATGTGTCAATTTGTTGGCTCAATATATCTTTGAATGTCTCCAATTCAGCAAGTTTTTCTTTCAAATTACGGGCACCACGTTTACTGAAACTTCCACCGCTAGCGGTTGATTGAGAATTGGATATCAATGACACAGTACTACCATGACGTTTCAAACTATTTTCACTGCCATATCCAGATTCAGCCTAGAACATAAAATAGATAATCACACTCATGAATAACGAATGGTGAAGAAAAAAGTATATTATAATGACTGATAAATTGAAATAAGTACTATCTATCAGAAAAAGTATACTAGAAATGATTGAATGAATCATATCAAATCAGATAGCAGCTCACTTTGTACGATTTTAAAACATCAACCCAGCGTTGACATTCCTCGGGTGAATTAGCTCTCAAATACCACACCAGACAATCATTCACTGAGACATCGAATCGGCATTCATCGAACTCATGGGCCTGTACATAAATAGAAAAAAAAAATGTATATGTGTAAATATATACTGATACGTATGAAAGAGAAAATGAGTATCGATACGCCGCCAAATGCACAGATTACATAATTGCGAATTGAGAAAAAAATGCAATTTATCGGTGTCGATCGAACAATACAATCCTACATAAAGATAATACACGACATACGGTATGATAAACAAAAGAATATAATTTAATTTCATGCCTTGATGAGTTGTTCAATCGGTATTATTATACTTGAATAATACCTTTATATCAGCTTTATAGAGACTTATTGAGCCTCTACATCCAAACCCACTGTCTTGTTCTGATTTATAATATGACAATGTGCCATCCTTCAGTACAATGAAACGGGTCTGCCAACCATGTATATAATTCGTCCACTTTGATAATGTACCTTGTAGCTCCGGAACAATAACACCATCTGATTCTTCCTCATCAATAATATCATCGCCATCAATTCCTACTTCCATTAATTCAGCAGTATCATCACCGTTTACCAACAGATTAACTTCACTATTTTCAGCCATATCAATTTCTTCCCTTTTGTTCTTGCTTTCTATCTATCTTGTTTATTTGTTCCGTGTTGCCACCGTCTCGATAATATAATATCAAACTATTCGGGGGATATTGTATAATATACGCGAGCTATACAAAAATCTTCACTTTTTTCTTATTGAGACTTGATTTTTTTTCCCCCACCAATTATCCAACAATTGAGATTACCACTTTCTTCGATAGTTTTCAAATTATATATCATATATATAGATATATACATGAATTTGTATTTATGTATATTGAGATCACGAAGAAACATTTACTGAAAATGAATGTACAAAAATGTATAAATGGATGTAAGTGAGGAATTTGCGATTGAAAATGAAGAAATATGAACGGAAACAGAAGTGAGGCTAAAAAAATGCTATTTCATAATGAGTGAGGCATTGAAAGTTTCCACAACCCTTGTACAATTGAATTTACGCGTGTAAGAAAATATTACAATATATTTTCATGTGCAACAACGATTATTTCAGTTTGAGAAGCTCGATATAGGAAGAAAATTCTTTTTTTATTGCACTCTCTTTCTTTTCTTTGTGATTTGATATATTACCAACAATTTTATGAGCTCACAGTTGTCAACCTCCACACATTTATATACATATCTTGGATCTTATTGATGAATTCTGTGTATCTTTATTGTATTGTCGTGTTCCTCGATGAAAGATATCATTTCCTTGTTATATACATATTCAGTAATTGGCTTGATCATATTGTTTCAATTCTCCAAATTGTGCGTCTGCACACACGAAATATATATATTGTCAATAAGACAGGCTCCAGTTATACCCAACAATTATATATAAATAAAAAAAGTCCACAATACAATGCATTGATTTGTTCGAATCCCATGTATGTATAATGATAACTGTAGTGTTGATAGTAATAATACCAATAATAATAATAATACTGAATATCAATATGACGACGTGAAACCGGATTTAATTTATTTTCTAATAGTCCATTTCTCTATTTATTCATCAACACACAACGATTTTCGATGAAGATGGATCGATTAAAATGTGAGTAACGAGATGACGACGTCATCCAATGCGTAGTTATATTCATATGGCCGTCTAAATTACAAGCATTACTATCTTCACTATGGACTACAGCGGCGCTATAATAAGTAATTGTTGGATATATATACTATAGCAATATTGAGGTTATGCATTGTGTACCGATCAATGATATGATTGTTTAAATAAGTTCAATCGTTAAATTCATATTTCACGCAGAAGATGGCTGAAAGTTTGAATTCCTTATGAGAGACTCGAGTCTGTGCTTAATGTTCGTGTTCAACTACTATATTGATTGATATTGAAATTATGGAGCTTTGCCTTATTTCATTAATTTTAGTGGTAATACGAATTGAGTTTTGGATAATATTTAGTTAATCAGTCTGAATTAAAATTAGAAGAAAAATATTGACAAACTCAAATTATGAATATGGGGGTTGGGGGTTTCAATAACTTGATACAAAAATTTATAATTAATCGTTCTGAATAGAATCACAATAGTGAAAAAGAAAATACTGAATACATATCACACGCACTGTTATCACATTCATAAAACAGTTTGTAAATCAAAGGAATTAAATGAGTTACGAAGTCTCTGTCTTTTTAAAAAATTTTATTGTCTATCTTCTGTGGTTCTATATTTTATGATTGATCATCTGACATTACTTATACTTACTTTCTGTAAACAGTGCCGGTGCAATGTTATGTGTTATTCATATTAGCTCAAGCCGGGTTTTTCGATTCTTTTCAGATGTTTTATAAATTTTGAGTAGGTATACGTTTGAACACCATAAACGTTGAATTTTTTTGTATAACAGAATTTCGAATAGCACATGAAGTTTCAATATGTCATTCATCAATCCCTGATCTCGTATTAGTTCATCACCATTAATCTCCATCGATTCGAGAAGGCTCGCCAACCTATATACGTTACACAATCTATAGGTCCTTGGAGAAATTTCGAGTTATTTGTCAGGCAATAGTTTCATACGGTTCCGCGTCGCTATTCCTCTATTATTTATCATATCCTCACCTATACCATACTATATTCGAATTATTGTGCATTCCCGATTCTCAACTGCAATAACTCCCTCTGCATAAAATCATTTCTCCAAAATGAGAATTTCCCCATTGGTGTGGTTTTCCACTGGAACGCGATGAGAGCCAATAGGATTATAAGTACCTATTCTTCCACAACTAATATGATGGCGATTGGATATTCTCAATTCAACTGCATTAAATGAATTGGTGGCGCTACTCTTCTTCATTCTCATTCTCAACTTTACTGACATCACTGATCACATCGGAAAATATTCAAGCTCAAGAGCGATATACTTAAAAATGTGCAAGTATTTTGCGTGTTTGCATAAAGTAGATACAGCGTATATACGATTACAAACCCAGTGAAAAGAAAATCTGCAGTCTTCAAAATATCTATCTGCATATATGTAGCACGAATTATTCAAACACACTGTTATTGTTGTTGGCTCAATCATTAAAGAGTGCATCATCGAACAGGGCTTTTCTTCATCTATAACAGGTTCATTATATCGATAACGTTGATTATCCGTATGTACAGTTGCATACATGTAACCACTTTTCTCATAATCATTGTGAATTGGTCTATATGTAATAATAATTATAATATATACTACATATATTACGCATATACATAATATAATCACGCAGAGTCAGACAGTGATGTCGATGTTCAATAAACCCAAGAGAAATATTCGTCGGCGTTCATTCAATGATGAGGGTGAGGATAATGAAAATCGAATGGATTGCGATGATGTTCAGCTAATTAAAAACAAACCCAAGAAGAAGGAAAAACCAAAGCAAACGCTCCTCAGTTTCGGAGAGGAGCTGGATGAAGGTTAGTTTGCTATCAAAAGGAAAAAAGAATAGGGCAGCATTAGAAAATTGACTTATATTTTATATTTGTTGATGTATGATCATGAATACAGGCTGTGTTATGTTGCAGGAACTAACGTTTGATTTATAATATTAAATGAAAGAAACAAATTATATATATTTTTTATGAACTTTGGCTTATGTGAATAATAAATTTATTTGATTTTAGCTGATGATGGGGAGGTTTTTAAAGTGAAGAAATCATCTAGGAGCAAAAAACTGATGAAACAACTCGATCACGAAAGGAAAAAAAAGAAAGGTGAAGAGAAAATTCAAGTGGACTCTGACCAAGCAAACATGTCCATTAAGCGCGACAAAGATTTAGAAATAAAGACAGATGATCTAGTAGTAAGCTATCTCTATGATGTCTTATTAGTATTAGTAATCTCACTACATTTTTTCTTACGTACAATATATTGAAGATGTATTTGCGGTGGTAAGAACTGAAGTGGATCATGTTTTTCGACTGCCCAGTGGACTTGATCCGAAATCAGTTCTGTGCATCTCATTTATACATCAGTCTTTTGTTTTAATGTATTGTGGCTAATTGAGCAACTAAATTATTAATGGTAGCCCGATCATTACACATGAGAGACTGGATCATTTATGTTACAATAATGTTAAAAAAATTCCACTTTTCATTCGATTCGAAATTGTTGAAGAAAATATATTATTTCGTTTAGGTAAAAATAAAAAATACTGGTCCACTCATATTGAACGGACGTGCGGCATTGGTTGCTGGCAAAGATGACTATACCTCTGATGATGATGATGATGATGATGATGGTGACGATGATGATGATGATGATGATGATGATGATGATGATGATGGTGATGATGGTGATGATGATGATGATGATAGTGATGATAGTGATGATGATAATGATGAAGACAATTCAAAAAGACATGTGTACAGAAAAAATGCAGCGAAAGCCGATCCTATGAAGTTGTTTCTAGAAAGTAGATACATAAATGATCCTTTTCCTAATCGAATAATAATGGAATATTTGAGAATGTGACACAATCACGAACTTTGTTGGGTTGAATTTCAGGTGGATGCATCCCTGATGCGGCAATGATTCATGCTGCGAGAAAGAAGAGGCAGAAAGCGAGAGAATTAGGAACTGATTATATACCCGTTGAAGATGGAATAATGTAAACATTTATATATGGAAAAACTTTACGCAAGTAACAGTTGTATCCTGCAATGTTGTTTTTCGTTTTTTCATTTTTTCATTTTTTTTTCGTCTCAATTTTTCAGTGAAGAAAAAGGCAAATCTAGATTGGTCCGTGAAGAAGATCACGATCGCAGCGACGACGACGAGTCACAAGATCGTATCGATATGACAATCAATACTGAAGCACGTGATAAAGAAAAACGCCGAGAAGCATTTTTGGCATCACAAACGCCAATGAAACGTTTGTCTCTTAACGTTTTTCATCTTCATTTGAATTTAAGTTTAAACAATGCATTGAATAATAATATTGCAGTGTCCGATGACGAAAGCGAGCATGGTAATGAGGAGGAAGAATGGGAGGCACAACAAATTCGAAAAGGTGTCACGGGTGCGCAGGTGAATAATTCAAAACAAGAAACAAAATCATTGTCGCGTGTGATGTTGAAATTGAATTCAATGAATCAAATAACTTATTGTATTCATTAAATTTCAGATTGCTGCCGCACAGCAGGACTCTATTATGCAACAGCAATATTCAATGGGGATGAGTAGCGGTCGAATGATGGGTGGATCAGTTGTACCATTGGAAATGGTGTTGATGCCAGCACCGCCGCCGCCACCCTGCATTCAACCACCAGATCCAACAAAAATAGTTCCAGTATCACCCGAAGAAGTTTTGGAAAGGATGCGAGCAAGGTTTCTTTCGTTCATTAAATCCATAAGAAAATCAAAATTCAGGTGGCTGACGAATTCATTTTATCTGATACTTTGATACCTGGGGTTTTTTTTTTTTTTTTCTCCTTAGAGTATCAAATTTAATTCAGGTACATCGACGACACGAGCTGGATCAAATACAATTACATGAAGAGTTGCAGCAAACAGTTAAGGAGTTGGATGAAGCGGAATTGCGTGCTCCTCAATTGGCTCAGCGCTTCAAATATTACCAAGAGTTGCGTGGGTATGTCACTGACTTGGTAGAGTGTCTTGATGAGAAGGTGGGTTTTCACGGTATCGCATTTTTTTTGTTTCACTATTTAAATTGGCTCACTGAGTAGTAGGGGGAACGAGCATGAAGAAAAAACGGAAATATTTATCGTCATCAAGTTAATTAATTACGAAATTATCATTTGATGAACGTTTAAAATTTGTCTGTTGTAATTGATTTTTTAATAATTATTGAATCTATAGAAAGATATATCATTTTCCAAGATTTCATACATATACCATTGAAGAATTTTTGACGGCACAGTTGTTAAATCTCACTGTATTGCTTTTGAAATGATTTAGTTCATTTGCTCGGGGGTCACACAATTTTCTCTGTATTATTTTACGTTAATACCTTGAATAATAGTTATATGTGTTTTTCACTTCATCTTGAGTATTGTAGAAAAAATGTAGTGGTGGGTGAGTATTGCAAATTTTTGCAATTCAATGACCGAATCAGAAGTTTTTATAGAGATGCTGTGACTCTGCAAAATAACACCATATATTCCAGAGATACTCGTGTTCAACTCATACGAATATGCAGAATGTTTTTAAAATTGATTTCACTTTCTTTGTCATTCTCTCTACATTATCTATTGAATTCTTTGGTAACGTGGTGATTTCCATTGCCAATAAAATAACTGATCTTTCTGTAACTAAATTACATAATTTTTTTCGTTCTGATAGCTGCCAATCGTGATCGGATTAGAACAACGTTGGCTCAATTTATATGGCGAGCGTTCAGATGAACTGATGGAACGCCGACGACAAGATACACGGGATCAAGCTGAAGAAATCACATCTGCCGCGAGTCAGTTATTTATTTTCTACACACAATCGATCATCTCATATTATTCGAGCAGAATAGAATAATCGTTGATACATTTTGTTGAAATGTAAACGATGAATATAAAAAAATTTGACATATAAGTAGGATAGAATTAATAATTTGTATTTTTTCATTTGTCGTAATAGGAGGTCAAACCGTACGAAGAGGTCCAGAAGATGATGTGCGCGTTCGACGCGCCACAGAACGTGAAGGTCGAAGGGCACGTCGCAGAAGAGCTCGAGAACTCATTCAAAATGTTCCGAAACATTCCGATGGAATGTCGAGCGATGACGAAGTGACTGAACAACAAAATCTCGCTTTCAAACAAATGGAAGGTATTGTCGTCTAAACCATCGTTTCTACTCATTGATTTGTTCGTAATGAAAATCTTCAAAATCAATTATGATTTTCATTGCATTGAATTTTGTAGATGAAATTGATGACGAGACTAGGGACATTTTCTCCGATGTAATCGATGATTTTTGTAATGTACGTAATGTACTGGGTAAATTGGAATCATGGCGGGAAACTGACATGGAAGCATACACAGAGGCATACGTTTCGTTGTGTATTCCGAAAATCATTTCACCTATCATACGATCATATCTCATCACATGGAATCCACTAATGGTATTTTTTATTTCACAAAATCGAAGACCTCTTCAAGCAAAATTACGGTTAATCTCATAATATGAAATAAAATCCATTCATCTCATTGTTATTCATAGGAGAATACTGATTTGGAACGGACCAAATGGTATAACGCGTTATTGTTATATGCACTGGATGGAAAAGAAAATGAGGAGTCATTGCGACGCGATCCTGATGTGCGGTTGATTCCTTTGGCAGTGGAGAAAATAGTCACACCAAAATTAACCTGTGTGGTTTATTTATTTTTCAATCTTATTTTTTCGTTACCATTTCAATGTGGAAATAATATTTTTTTTTCTGTTATCTTTAAGCTATCGTAGAGAGAATGTGGGACCCAATGTCTACATCACAAACATTACGACTCGTTGGTACCGTTCGTCGTCTCGTGATGGACTATCCCAACTTGAATGAAACTAGTAAACCTTTGGAGTTATTATTCAATGCAATTTTAGATAAAATAAAATCTGCTGTAGAAAATGATGTGTTCATACCTATTTTCCCAAAACAGTAAGCAATTTTTTAATAACATCAATAACAACGACAACATTCAATGACAAAATATGAATATACCTAATTAATTACATGCATAAGAATTTTCAGCATTAAAATTTATTTATTTGTCTTAATTTTTATTCCAGGGTTCTGGATACAAAACATATATTTTTTCAGAGACAGTTCACAATGGCTGTTAAGCTGTTGCGTAATTTATTGAGCTGGCAAGGTTTACTTGGGGATACACAATTGAAAAATTTAGCCCTCGGTTCACTTCTAAATCGATATTTGCTAGCTGGCTTGAGAGTTTCAGCACCGGTAGACGCTATGAATAAGGCTAACCTGGTATAATATTTTTCTTTTCCTGCGCGATCGATACTACGATAAAAAAAAAATGTGATTCGAAATATGTATTTCATTTCAGATCATGAGCACTCTGCCACGAGCATGGCTTCAAGGCAGTACCATTGAACATTTAAAAATGTTCGCAACTTTAATTCAACAATTAAGTGATCAATTGGATCAAGCCAATCCAGCTCACAAGTAAATAATCGAAATTAATACATCAAAAATATATAAAGACAAATCGTATTTCCAATATTTCTTCAATGCATAATTTTCTCAATTCTTTTTTTCACAGCGACGCATGGGAATATTCTAAAGCAATTCTGAAAATAATAAAACCATTGTAAAAGAGCTCTGTAAAAACAAAAGAGTTGAAACGGATAATAATGATAAATTATTACAGGATTTTCGAAGTGCAGTTCATGTAATTAGAAATTATACGACTCAAATAGAAATATCAATTAGGTGAAATAAAAAAAAAAAACAAAAACAAAACATGAAACAAACTAGCCCATGCTTTTGACAGCCTTATTGACGAATGAATGATGTACAGCAATTCAATTTGTATATCAATACACAATTATCAATACATTTATATACAATTTTTATTTCTTGTAATTTTAAATATTTCTGTAATACGGGACGAAAACGAAAATCGAATAAAATCTTGTATATAATGGTTATGATAGATTAATTCATAGATTCCATGAAACGATATTAATTTCTCATCTCCTCTGTCGTTTTATCTCTGACTAAATTTTTTTCGAGGCTACTTAACTATATGCTACTCACTGCGAGGGGACCATAAACTTTTTCTTCTCTTTCAGAGAAATTCGTTATCATTGGACATAGTATAAGCTCTAAATATAGAAGAGGCCAAGGGTCAGTTTATCTGAAAAATATTATTTTACTATAAAAATTGAACAAAAAAAAAAAAATACAAATGTACGTGGTGTACATTTTCATGAAAAAAAAAAAAAAAAAAAAAAAAAAAAAAAAAACATTAAAAAAGTCAGGAAATAAAAATAATGAATATCAATGACTGAGTTTGGAAAAAAAACAAATTGGAGCGAAATACATTGGGGGGGGGCACATATCAGAAAAACAAATATTCATGATGATATACGTACAGAAATGTATAGATACAGCCTTTGACTCATACATACATAGTGATATGGTATGTAAAGAGGACATGATGAGATTGAGGATAATCTGTCGATGGGATAATTTAAACTAACACTCATAAAAGCTTACGACGACGTGCGGTTATAGAGAGATAAGGGAGCTTGACGGGTCATTTCTCGACTTTCATGAACTCAGTCGACATCAGGATTGCAACTGTTCTGCACAATGAGGTCTTCAGGTAATATATAGCCCTGATTTATGATCAAGGAGAAAAGTATAAGCCATTGACAAAATATTCTTTTATATGAATTTTTAAGAAGTTTAACACATCGAAAAAATATCAATATCCAATCTTGTAGAAATTGAATTTTTTCGATTTTGCACAGAAAAATACGATGTGAGAATTTTTAATTTTCGAATTTTTCTCTCAATATAGATATGATCTGGATAAAGTCACCATCCTCAATTTACCCAAGTGGAAAAATATTGCCTATTATTCTCATAACATTATGTGTAGCAAATGCAAGTAATATTTTCGAATCAGGAAAAAAATACACGTATTCGTACGTAGGCGAATCAAATTCGGGTGTTTTATTACCATCACGCGCAGCATCTTTATGGGGTTTTCAGGGCCAGCTTGTTATCCATGCAAATGATAATATAGTCAAATTACAGGTAAACGCAGAAATTAATAATGGGAAAATAATTATGTATTAAATTTTTTTGATATGTATATTAAAAGAGAAGAAAAAAAGAGATTTAACATGAACGGGGCATATTTTTTTTTCAGTTGAAAAATTTGGAAACGTTCGTGTGGAATGGTGAGCTCGGTAAGAGATCGAAGGATGTTCAGGTAAAAGAGCAGGCAGAGGAATTATTGAAGCCCTTTCAAGTGATTTATGATGAGGGTCTCGTGACGAATTTTAGTGTTGAGATTGAACCACTGTGGTCGACAAACATCAAACGAAGTATAGCGGGTATTTTGCAATTAGACCTGAGCACATTGGATAATGAAGTTGCCTTTCATTCGAAAGAAGTATAAATGCCTTCTATTTTTTCGTTTATCTCATCATTATACAGATGTATATGTACATGTACACCATTTACTGTACTGTTGTATACTCATCAATTAATATTAATCTATTTTAGAATACCCACTATGGACATTGTACAATTGAATACGTTGTATCACCCGAATCTAATAATGAGCAATGGATTCAAAAATTCATCGAACCAAATTCGTGTGTTGGTCATCAACATTGGACATGGACTAATGTTCCGAAAATGCAGTGTCCAACTGCTGACGAGGTTTACCATTGTTATCAATGAAAAATTGAAAAATTGAATGAATATCTTATCAAAATGTTTATTATCGAATCGCTCAAATTTTGTGTCCCTCTGTTTTTGTTTTCTATTCAGAGCCCCGTTATTAAATCGAGTGAAAGACTTTACAAAGTTAAATTGGATGGATATTCAAGGAGAATTATGTTCATCAATGCTACTGGTGGAATTTATGTGCAGCCATTTCAAAGTTTGGGCGAAGCACAATTTTTATTTACTCGACAAATTTTTGAACTGACTGATGTCAGTGATACAAATGAGAACGCAATGAGTGATAAATTTGTTGATGTCAGTCTCCAACATAAATTGCCGGAGAATGATTTGTCTCAGGGGAGAGCTGTTTATGAAAAAAAAGATATTTTCAATGAAGTGAGTGAAAAAATTATATTGATTGAAGAAATTAACAAATATAGGTATCAATTGAAAATTTGGTTGCATGATAGATAGCAACATTGTTGGATCGATTGAGTCAACGATTGGAAAATCCTGGATTGGATACAGAAATATACAACTTACATAACACAACAATATCAAAGTTATTATATTATCTGGGGAAATTGGATCAATCTGATTTACAATCGACATACAATAATATCTCCGGGACAAGTTATATTGAAGAAACAATTCGGTATATTCGATCATGCGTCAAAACTTTGATTTAATTTCCTAAAATACTCGATGACTAATTGTGCCAATTTTTAATCAATTTAGTAACATGTTTTTGGAAGCAGTGCCGCAAATAGGGACAAGAGAATCTGCATTATTCGTCCTAAATCTGATTCAACATCGAAAAGTATCAGATATTACAGCAATGCAATTGCTCACGCAGTTACCGTTTCATATACGAAAACCCGACGTACAACTGTTAGTTAGTTTGCAATCATTAACAAATTTACCTGAAAAAATATCACCGCAAGTGCGAAATACAGGAATACTTGCATTTGGTACATTGATATATAAAACGTGTTTGGTGTACTGTCCGTACGAAATGTTGGATGATTATGTCAAAATTTATCTAGACAAGTTCACGGAAATTGATATTTATGAGAAAAAAATGGTTTGGTTGGAGGGATTGGCAAATATACAACTCGGTAGAGTTGTTGAATTTTTAGAGCCGATTGCCAGTGGTAACAGTGTTAAATCAAGACATTTGAGAGTATTAGCAGCATGGGCTTCATTACCAACAGCCCCACTGCGACCGGACGTCGTAAGATTGAATTTATAATGAATTATCAACAATACATTTAGATATTTACCTATCTTCAATATAATTCTCTTGATTGAGTGATTGACAAATTCATTCATGACTATGTTCTAGATATATCCAGTCTATTGGCCAATTCTTGTAAATCGAACGGAACACTTGGAGATGAGAATTGCAGCAATGACGCTTTTAATCGTATCCCATCCAACTCCAAATCGGATTATTTCGCTATTTTGGTATATGCAAAGTGAATCAAATTTACATTTGGTCAACTATTTTTATACAACTTTGAAGTCAATGGAGAGGACTCATTTCCCCTGTTACAAACATCTGTATGAAGTTTATTTTAATATCTTTTATTTTCTAAATATTTCTTCAGATTTAATATCACTGTTTATATTTTTATTTATTTTTCCTAGCGGTGCTATCGCAGTACAATTTTCTCGAGTTCTTCAGAAACCAAAAACTGACGAAAACATTATAACCGGCAATTATATATTTGATTATCAAGATACAAGACGAAATTTTGGCGCGATGGTACAAAATATAATTATTGCCAGTCCACGTTCAAATATTCCTGAAGTTGCGTATCTGACATTGAATAGTCATGGCAGTGGTACACACTTCAATCAAATATCTGTAGGAATTTTTTTGGTTCATATAATTAGCAATAATTACAAAAAATATGATCATTCCTTTTTTTTTTTCTCATTCTAATAATGTAAAAAATTGCTTACATTGACGCAGTTGTATATAAAAGCAACTGGAGTGATGCATTCACTGTCAGGATTTTTGGAGCATCCTGGGCGTATTAAAGATATTTTGAAGAGTTTCAAATTGGATGAACGATCGGAAGATCCAGTACAAGTTGATATAATTGCTCGAGTTCAACAAAAAGCCGTTTTGTGTCTTCATTTCAATAAGACTAACATTGAACATGCGTTAACATGTGGGTAGTAAATTCTAAACAAAATATACGATTAATGTGCATGAGAAGATCGAGCTTGGAATGCTTTATTCTCTTTACTATTTTACATTTATTTTTCATCAGATCTACAATCCCTACCCGAAAATGCCTACCATCGATTGCAAAATATGGAATTTCATATAAACCAACAGCGAATAAACATTCCACTAACAATGGAATCAATTCAAGTGACTGATCTCGGAACGAATGTAAGACTCGCAGCATCAGCAAATTCATTATTCTCCATTCGTGGAAATTTTACACATATTTTAGGTGGTCGAAATAATCATGTAATATTGCGGTATGCATCAATTGATTTTTAATGAAGTTTCAATCTCCAATGATAATGAATGAGGTGTGGATGAATTGTCATGTATTATTTTTTGCAGCACAGCTATTCACGGTACAGAGGTAGTTGAAACCTACAATCCATTAAATGATCTTTGGCACAGCGCCGAACGTGCACAGTCCATTCATGGTTATCTACCCACAAATGTCACTGTTGGACTCCAAGATCATTTATTTTTATCATATAATACACCGGCAGGTAAATATAAAACTAGAAACATCTGATATATTCGATGATTAGTCAATTGCATGCGCGATTTTCGTATTATTGCTACTTCCAATTACATCCACTCACTTATTTGTGTATACATGTATAAATAAACACAATCTAATCACAGAACATTTGAGAACTGGCTTTACTGCACATGCGAGGACATCAACAACAATTGGTGGTGTCAATGTACGAGAAAAATTGAATACAATTTGTAATCAATGCCCGACAATGTACACAGTCATGAAGCAGCCTGGTGTGCAATTGAGAGTGAATATCTGCGTTGATTAAAAGAGGAATAGTTTTTCCTTTCAGAATCAATGAGAACAGAAATTTTATTTGTTCCGTTTTTTTCTCAGGATGCAGTGATTTTCAATTCAAATGTGCCTGAATTGGGCGGGCGAGTGGAAGTAAAAGTTTATGATTGTGAAGTGCAAATTGCCCAAAATGAAATACTATCTGATATTTGGACATCTCATCAAAGTAATTATCAGTAAGTGTTACAAATTGAATGAATAGTGAATGAATTGATTGTATATTTTTTATTTCATTCTCCATTTATATTTCCGCGACCAATTTCAGAACTTGGTCTATGGCCAGAGTACCATTATTAGCGCTACATTTCCTCGATTATTTTACATATATTCCACCAAAAGGTAGTTGCGGGATTGCAATGTTCATCGAACCGTCCAATATTCAACCCTCAGAGGTATATAATCATGATACGATGGCTGATAATTGGCATAACGTGCTCTTTTTTTCTTCTGGTACCAGTGAAAGAATTGTTATTGGATAATTTGTCACAGGTGAAATTTGAATACAGTCGAACTGGCGATAATCATGTATTGTCACTGACGCGAAGCGAATTGGGAACCATGAATATCTTACAACAATGGAATGTTGCGGCACTTTACGATTCACCAACGTGGTTATCGGATACATTGAAGGTAAAAGCGAGTAGATATGTGCCAGGTGAACATGTCATCAAGGTAAATTTGAAAAAATTCCAGTTTATATCAATGAAATGAAATTAAAGTAAAAAATAGAAAAATGATCTACTGAATTGGATATATTTTTTAGATATGCACAGAAATTGAACGGATTATTCCTTGGACTTATGATTATTTTAGCTTGAAACCCAGTGATCAAGCATCAATTAAATTGAATATGGTGTGGGGATTGGCTGACACAGCCAAGGGAAAATGTTCGGGTTCATCGTTATTTTTACATATGGTCGGTCAAGTAAGTGAGGAACAAAAAGCAGAAAGTAAAAGTAATAAGTGGCCGTATTCTGAATGTCGAGCGACATCAAAGGGCGAATTATCAGTGCCGTATTCTGAAGCTTGTTATCAAGCATCCAGAGAGTTATCAACATTAAGGAGCTACCAAATATTTGCACGTGCAGAAGATGTAAGTCCGAATATAAACAAAAGTGCATAATTAGGAATAGTTTTTGTGATGAAATCTAATTTTTTTCTCCTGCAGTTACCGCAGAAAATGTCGCAAACAATTTGGAGATTGCGTGCACTGTATGATGTCATTGGTGGTAACAGCAGTCATTCTGCAGACGATGATAATTTCATAATTGGCGCAACGTTCCCAAAAGATAGTTCCATGGGTGAAATGCGAGTAAATCAGGGTGTCATGCCAATCAAATTTGATTCGCATTTAGTTGATTTATTTTTAATCCGCACGCGATTACATCAGTATTTGGACAATCCTGTTATTCGCGAATTTTTCAGTACGTTCAAATCTTGTCTATGATGAATAGCATTTTGTTGAAACATGAATTATTTGTCTTCAATGTTTCATTCACCATTGTAGGTCCATGTGTTTTAACGCCAACAGTTGTAAAATCTACTCATAATGTCACACGTTCAATCAAGAAAGGCCAAGAATTTCTAATTATTGGTCACTGCTACGCTGAAAATCCTGGCTTTGCATTGACAGCAACGAGCACGTCGGCTGGGGTTGTGTTAGATATTTATGATCACAATGATCACATTAAAATTGTTCCAAACGATAATGGTGGTGCTATTTACAACGGGACTGAACAATTATCTTTCACAAGAGATTTTGAATGGAAATCGTTGAATGATAAAGGGTAAGCAATATTTGTGTATTCAAGAGACGCGAATTGTAGTTATAATCGTCATTGAAATTATTTTAATAACTTTATTCTTCGTAAATTTCAGATTCAGATTGGATAAAGACTCAATTTATATATTCCTCGGAAATATTTTACCATTTATACAGTTTACAAAAGATCAAATATTGTTCTTTTTCCCCAGTTATATTCAAGAAATTAGTTGCGGTATGTGCACTGCACGTGATTTTAACCGAACTGACTTATACGAAAAAATATTAGTTGGAAAATGAGGAAAAACAATGCTTGTATTTATCAGAATAGCCCATAAGATTTCAGTAGTTTCTGACAGTAAAAATGAGATGCAATTTTATCAATCTCGATTCAGACTAATTACAATTACGCGAAAGAAAAAATGTATTTTTTTTCCAATACTTATCAATAGATTGTAATTCATTCAACAATATTAATCTGTATTTAAATATAGTAAATATAATATCCAACAACTTGTCGTATCAATTCATATTAAATTTGATCATTGGCAGTTCAATGAATACTTGTGATGCATTTATCTACGTGTTGTGCCATTAAGCTTTCTTCAATCATTTTCATACATATTGGACATAGATGCCTTTCCTCCTCCTCTTCACTCTTATCATCATCATCATCGACATTCATTGATGGCAGTTCATTCACAACACTCATCTCTGTGATAATCTTATCACGATAAACTATGGATACACAATAATCTAAATGCTCATTTAACGGTATTGACTTACTTATCACAGCATCGCATACTAAACATTTGTATGTGCCTCTCGAATCGTCCTTCTGTTTGCTATTTCCGGGATTGTGAGTCTCGTCATCCAAATTGACAATACTATCTTTATTGATATTTGATCTGCTATACTCTGCAGCCATGCATGTTTCAACGTGGACAATGTAATCAGCCACTCTAATATTTTTTGAACAAGTCGGGCATCTAATACTATTACTATCAGTTTTATTATTCGTTGATGACGTCGACATCTCATCAATAATGGTGTCTTTTTTTTGTTTGCTTCTTTTGTTCTTGCTTTCGCCAGTAACCAAACATCTATTTACATGATCGAAAATTTTGTTTTCAACGAAAAAATCACTACAAACTGGGCATTCGTGAAAAATTTCCGATACATTTGGTTCATTGGTATTGTTGAAATGATTT
Source organism: Meteorus colon (assembly GCA_030523085.1). Taxonomy (NCBI): domain Eukaryota; kingdom Metazoa; phylum Arthropoda; class Insecta; order Hymenoptera; family Braconidae; genus Meteorus; species Meteorus colon. The sequence goes on from JAPYZH010000335.1 coordinate 348,380, forward strand.
TGGTCAGTTCTCTCATTAGCCCTCGACAAAGTACTGTTTGTAATATTTTGTTTGAGCAAACATTCATCCACATGAATATTTATTATATCGTCCGCAAATTTTTCATGACAAATCGGACACATATAGAGATTTACATCGTTTTTCGAACTACTTCCATTTGTTCTATGATTGTTGCCATTTGCGTTAAATAATTTTGCACGTTTTGGTGGTGGATCATTATTGTCATCCTTTTTAGCTAAACATACATCAATATGACTGTTGATCAATTCATGTGGGAATTCGATATTACATACAGGACATTGAACCGAATTACTGTCTATCATCTCAGGTTTTTTTGGAACTTGTTTGGCTGATGATGAAAGGAATTTATCTAATAAATTACTCATTCCAGTTGCTTTGCCACCGACCACACCTGAGAAGTTTACTTTTTTTGGTGATTTGGACTTTGGGGTAACGTTATTTGATTGTGGTTTTGATGATGGAGTACCAGATCCAGTCATACCAAATCCATAAACATTATTAGTGCCTATTCCAAGTTTGATAAATCCTCCTGGTGAAGTTTTCGCTTTTCCACTGCAATAACAAGCATCGAAGTCGCTCTTTGATGATTTGCCGGTATTTGCACCTGTTTCAAGTCTTGCAATTCTTTCAGGTGGTGCTTTTGCCTTATCACTGCATGAACAACCTTTAGGATTGAACTTGGATAATGAATCGGAATCAATCGTACCCTGCCCATTGATTTTATTCATGCATTCATTTTTTTTTGGCACATCATGCAATGATGGTGGTTTCATCATAATTGGAGATGAATTTTTCGAATTGCTCAAAGTTATATATTGATCCATTGTATTGTTCAACTCTGGTGGTTTGACAATTTGTTTATTTTTATTTTTAGTTTTTGGTTTAGCTTCAGGTTCACGGACTTTGATAAATTCTCCACCGCAATTCTTTTGATGGCTTTCAAACCAATAATCTGATGGTCCAGGTGCACGATTCATGGCACGACGTACCATACCAAAATATGGTGCACGTTTTTGACATGGTCCATTACATCGCCACCAATGTTGTTGATACAATCTAACTTCATCGTGAAAACTGTGATATATTGTGATATTTGTCCCAGCATTTTTATTAATTCTATTCATATGCTTGCAAAATTCTGGCCCATGACCATCTCTATCACGATTGTTATTCGTGAGAAATAAATAACCATGTATCATTTCGTGTAACAATGTTTCCACTAAATCTTTTCTTGGTCTCAATTTTAGTAATGGAGCACTGAGCGCAATAACACATTCACGATTACGAGGATGAAATGAGCATGTGCCAGCACACGTTGTCATTCGTTGACTCCATCTCACTTGAACAGGTGACAATTTGTTCCAAAAAAACTTTTCATTGAATTGAACGAACATTGAATGAATACTTGGAGTAGGATCGATTGTCTCAAGAGTTTCATCAATCAACGTTCGTGGTTTATAATTTCCTTCGTCCAACTGGGAACATCGACATTATTTTTCAATGTATATCTGCTCATTCCATTGAAACTATAATAATGGATGATATACTCACGTTTTCTGGGAATACTGCGTTCTCGGTGATGCCATTGAAGTCCTGTTGCAATTCCCATTGTGGAAGCCAATCATATTTTTTGAACATGATGAATGTCAATTTTGTTTACAGCAATAGAGTGAAGAAGAATCACGAATTCGCTCAGGAATATAACAAGTTGAATTGCTTGAGTTTCAGATGTTACAGCATTTCAGGATATATATTTAAATGCATGAACGGTTGGACATTTCTATATATATGTGTATGTGCGAGTGTAAATTAAGAAAAAATGCAAACAAAAGCATGTGTATGTAAACACAACACGCATTGGGTATGTTCACACTCAACACTTCTCAACGTTTAGTTCGGCTGAACATACCCATTCTTTTACATTGCTCACAAGTCACAAGTGGTGTCGCTACATGTATATCGTTGATTGACATAGATATATGAAATATCAACCCATGTCAATGAACATTGAAGCGCCACTCACAATTACTTCTTTCATTTCGTCCAACATAACCTATAATTTTCAACAAGGCATGTTCATTCATTTTTTGCAATTTACACATATTCACATAGTACTCATATACTAAGTAATTGTTGTTGATATGAATATGAAATCATGCCCGAGTCCGAATACGATTGTGGAATTATAATAAATGATAATCATACCGATATCGTTTTAAAAGTTTACAGGTATGTGACTGTGTCAATTGAAGTAAATTTTATGCGAATACTTCTACTCTGATTTCAAAAAATCATTTATTCATGTATTCGCTGTTTTTAGCAATCGCATTTTTTTAATCGTAACTCAATTCCAAAAATTGGGATCTATGGTAACTGTGAATCGAGGATCGGCTTTGAATCAGTTCGACAGCCACATATATTCAGCACAGTAAATAACATGATTTGATATTTATTTATATATATCTGATAGAGAAGGATAGTTATGATTTTTCATTTTTTTGTAGAACGATATTCGGTAACGATAGTGAAGAAATTCATGTGGCAGCTCGTTATATAGCTGAAGCTATTAAAATTGACAGACCATTATTATTGTCCATTGCCATGAAGAATTATGAGTTATTGTCTTTGAAAGCATTAGTTTCTGCAATTAAGAAAATACGCGAGGATTGATTTTTATTCGTTCCTTTATTTATGTCGTTAATATTCGGACAGTTGGTCGTAGGACCGCCAGGAAGTGGCAAAACTACATATTGCAATGCAATGTGTAATTTTCTCAATCTTCTTGGGAGAAAAGTTGCGGTGATAAATATTGGTTAGTTATTACAAGTATTAATTCATCAAAGATCATTTCAGTCCATCTATTATTTTAATTGGAATGGAACTAACTGATTATTCATTCAGTTTATTGAATTGAAAATGAACATTTAGATCCAGCAAATGAAAATATGGAGTATAAACCTACGGTGGACATTACTGAGTTGATAAAACATGATGAAGTTATGGAGACATTTGGATTAGGCCCGAATGGAGCGCTAATATACTGTATGGAATTTTTGGAAACGAATATTGATTGGCTAATTGAAAGAATTTTCAATTTGAAAGATTATTACATCATCATTGATTGCCCTGGCCAAGTAACTAAACAAGAAATCCTGTTATGAATTCTTATTGCTTATATTCTACAATGCTCGCATATTCTGGTCTGATTTTCAGATAGAGCTATATACTCACCATAATTCGGTGGCAAATATCGCCAAAAAAATGACTGAAAATCTCGTAAAATTGTGCAGCGTACACTTAATGGACTCTCATCATTGCAGTGATGCTGGTATCTATTCGTGAATTACAGACTAATTCGTTGTTTCATGTTATTGCCGACCTTTTTGAAAAGGGACAATCGTTAATCACAAAATAATTCTGTCCATTGGCAATTATTGTTAGGAAATTTCATGATAATTTCACTTTCAGGAAAGTATCTTTCGTCTTTGATGGTCTGTACAAGTACAATGTTACAATTAGGATTACCACACGTTAATATAATGACGAAATTGGATTTGATGCGAAAATATAAAGACCGGTTGGATTTTAATATAGATTTCTATACTGAAGTACTTGATTTGAATTATCTTCTTGAAAAATTGGATGAAGATCCGGTAACAGTTAAGTATGTATCACTTGTAAATTCACAAATAACTGTAATATATTTGTGACTCACAAATATTTATCGAATCAAAATATTTCAGGTACAAAAAAATGAATGCGGCATTAATTTCTATAGTTGAAGATTACAGTTTAGTGAGCTTTCTGCCATTGGATGTATCAAATCAAGCGTTACTACTTCGAATTAAAAATGCAATCGATAAAGCTAATGGCTATATTTTCGGCGGCAATGAACCTCAAGACGTTCAAACATTACTCGCATGTGCTTTAGGTGCTGTTAATGAAAAAGAAAAAATGTCTACACTCGATTCGTATCTTTAATAAAAATAAAAATAATAATAATAATAATGTCGATAAAAATTTTACATATTTATTTATAATGGAAATACTATTATTTTTCATTTATACTTCTCAATCATTCTGCGATACAAATATTTGTGCCAAATCGTCATAATCATAGACTCTCTTTAGGAACATATCTACCAATTTCAATCCACAAATGGTCTGCAAATGAAAATCATTGATGAAAATAATATCTAGTTACACAATTTTACCTGATTGCGAATATAATACTTTATACATACAATAAGTCCACTTTCGAGCGGTATCAACCTCAGTGGGATATCTTTGAATGCCCCTGATTTTAAATTTCCAATACTTATGTCTGAGATTCCACACCAAGCCAATGAGTTATTTGACTCTAATCTCAACGACAAATCCATGTTATGTTCACTATGTGATAAAATTTAATGATAATTATAAATCTAATACTTCATACCTAGAGAAATGAGAAATAATGATAAACGCATTTTTTTTTTCACACATACGATGTATTGATAATGTGGCACTTGAAATTCATAACTTCTTCGAGGAGTACTTTGCCAGGAATATCTTTTGTTGTAACTCGTAAATTTCCATAATCAGGTGCCTGTGATTCCATTAAATTTAGAGAAGACGAAAACAGAAGACCGATTTGCATTGAACTACTCAACAATATACCTTCCTTTGTAGTTGACTAGTTTGCAATCGCCCCCTCTCGCCCATGTTGCTTCGCCAAATGATATCTAATTTCCCAATATTCGTTGCATTGTGCATCATTTTAGGATCGTTCATCAAACTTGGTTGTGGCATGAGGCAATACAGATATTGGCGACTACAATTAGGATCCAATACATTCACATTCCCAAAAACAGAATCACTATTATCGTTTGTGTTGAGTGTTGATACTTGAAATGACAAATGAAGAAAACCATCAACGAATATTGATGGTGCTAAACGACATTCATCCAAGTAAAATAGAAATTTTCTTTTCAACCCGGCATTCACTCTTCTTACCCGTGAATAGATGTGAGGACTCTAACGAAACTTTCTCTAAGCATATTGGTCCTGCAGTTAAATTTTGTATCTGCGCCTCGAGATAAACTTCGTCTGACTGAAACAATAGGCATAAAAAATCACTCATAAATAATAATAAACCACAGAAATCCACGATTTCGGATAAAACGGTCGTTTTTTTCTCCATCTTAATAGTGTGAACAAATAAGTATAACACCTCTGCATTATAAAATTTGGTTTTAACGTCGAGTGGTTTAACAACTTGGAATTTGAAAAATTTCCTGAATGATTGAGACGTACTACCCAGTGCTGCTGGGGTATAATTAACTTCACATACTAATCTAAAATACAAAGAGGAAAATTAATAATTAGTTCACACAAAACATACAGTATTTAATACTATATTTTCCATTCAATCTCACATATGCGTCCCTATTTCTTTCACTTCATGATGAATAACTTCATCAATGGTGTTGTCGGGAGGTAATTCATTAATATTCACATTCTTATTCGATAACAAAATTGTTTGTGTACTGGTTTGCAAGTCTGCCTGAAATGAAAATAAACCACACCAATAATAGACTCCAATCTATATACTCATACGTGATATGACATAAATTATCTCACATACCTTCACATGGATATGTTTAACAATTTGATTGCTGCCGTTATGTACACATAAGTAACTTGAAAATATTTCGCCCAGATAAATGTTTCTATAATTGATGTAATATGAAATATATATATAGTTTATGTATTCATTTTCTTTTTGTTTGATCAGTATTTCGACTAAAATGTTCATCCATACCCAAAGCTTTGGGGTAATACCATAAATTGCCCAACAGCGAGACTCTCCATACCTTGTAGTGCAGTACAATCATTTTTCAATTCATTATTTAAGGTATTACCAGGAAGATCGGTTGAATCGCATGTTACAACAAGAGGAGTAGCTAATGTCGGCCGTGTTAATCGCATTACTGTAATCAAAAGGTAAATTACATATTCAAATCTATTTCCTCAGAATATTTTATTGAAAATTGACATATTCTGATGGACTTTCATTATTGAGTGATGTTCTCGAGATCGACCAATGTACCATGATGATGAATATATCGAATAAAGATGTTCTGATTCCTGGATTACCTTTCAATGCCAAAAGATGTTCACTTTTTGGTTTTGTATCCATTTTTCGAACTGCTTGAAGATTTAGTGGCAGTCGCTCCGTGATGATGGCATAAATATTAGCGTTATAATTGCACGCTGAGTAATTTTAACACAATGTTGTAAACTTATGTACAATATACATAAGTGATAGAACATAACCAAAATCGGCATACCGTGAACTCTGTCGAAAATGACTCTATTGACGCATGACTCTATTGACACAGAACTTTCTCCCCAGAAGTCTGTCGACGCACAACTCTGTTGATGCAGAAGTCTGTTTCCGCAAAACTCTGTCGACCCAGAACTCTGTGGAAGACGCAACTCTGCCGACCCAGAACTC